>CM016622.1:40004562-40604781 GCA_005393395.2 Gossypium australe | reverse complement strand
ATAACTTATTACACAAGGTCATTATTGACCATTATCATTCCACTATCTTAAAAGTGGTTCAATTGCCACTTAAGGCCATAACTTCTATAAGCCACAACACATTGGTATTTAGCAAATAGCATACAACTTTCACATTCAATGCAATTTCATCCTTTTGTCAAATAAACACACAGACGGACAAATTAACTCACGAAAATTTACCAGATGCTTAATCACATATCAACGACACAGAAAATAATGTTAAAATATTATTCAGACTCGGATTCGTGGTCCCAAAACCACTGTTCCGACTAGGGTATAAATCGGACTGTTACAATAAAATATTATTCGGACTCGGATTCGTGGTCTCGAAACCACTGTTCCGACTAGGGTATAAACCGGACTGTTATAGTATGAATCTGTGATTCTACGTCGTCTTTATCTCTTTTCAATAAGAGAATGACAGATCAAAATTTTTCGTGCAATTATACGATAAGAATAACGTGGAACCATAGTTTCATGCAATTATTTCTCCATCTTTTATAACCCCAACCCTAGCTTAATGTTGGACCCTTAGGATCATTTGTTCCAATTATAGGATGATTTGGTATCAAAAATATATATGATTTAACTTTATTATTTGTAAATTTGATTTGGTAAGCCGATTGAGTCTTAACTCGATTGGTATGAGTATTGTTGTCAATGCAAGAAAACATGGGTTCAAGTACGTTGAAGTGCATTATTCTCCTATTTATAGATTTGAGAGGGGCTATGTGCAGTTCTAGATAATATGTCAAAAAGAATAGATATGATCAGAACTATAATGAGATTGTTAAAAAAAAATCGATTTGGTAAAAAGTATATTTAATATAATTTTATTTATTTTTAATCAGTTGAGTATTAACTTAATTACATCAAACTGTTAAAAATACTTTCACAGTAATATGCTTTAATTCTAAAAAAAAATTATAATTCTTTTAATTAAGTTAGAATCTGAAAGTAATATGAACTTAATCAAATGTTTAAATAGCAATATAAATAATACTATTTTTTTTTATAATTAATAAGATTTTAAGTTTCTTGATGCGAGGTTGTCCATCCACGTACACTCGAGGGCCCCCTCTGTAATCGTACATATCCTTCTGCGAAAGGGGCAAAACCCTCACTCGGGGACAATACCTTCCATTGTCAAAAGATTAGGTTAGCGTCCTTGAGGATGACACTTCAAAGACTTCTCAACAATTTTATATTTAAAAAAAAATTATGATACAGGGTCAACTTGTGTATCGTATGGATAAGAAATTTGTAACACCCTTTACCCATATTCGATGCCGGAATAGGGTACGAGGCATTACCGAAGTTTACTGAACATTTTCAAATAATTCCAAGTCATTTATTATTCATATTCTGAAACTAATCATAACGTCCCTCTATTGGGCCATCGAAGCCCAAAACATACATTAATAACCAACCGGAATTAAATCGGGATCATAGGAAATTTTTCGTAAAATGCTAAGATTTTTCTACATTAGTTAACATACTTTAATATTGACAAACTTATTTTCTCGACATGTTTCACTTGAATTTATTACTCGTATCAACATACTTAATTTCCTTGTATCAACGTATCAAAGATAATCACATATTTACATGTCATGCTAAATATCATTCTCTTGCTGTTTCTTCCTAAACATAAGTCAGTTAATTCATAATATCAATATTTCATGTACCATTAACTCGTATTTCCTTATATCACATAATTAGTAAATTAAACACATAATAATAAAGTTTGAATTATAGTGATACAAAATCGGGTTCGTCAATTCATATTCATGTGCGCACCTTTCCATTTCAGAGATCTATCGAATTTTTCTTTCATTCAACCGGGATTTATTTTTCATTTTCATCAAGAATATCACTTCTTAATCAATTATTGTACAATAAACATCCAAATCATATTCACATCAATAAAAATATATTTCGAGCATGTAACACCCCCTACCCGTATTCGTTGTCAGAATAAGGTACGGGGCATTACCGGAGTTTACAATTTTTTTAATTTTTTTTATTTTTTTATTTTTATTTTTTGAAACCGAAACCATTCTAATTCATCATATTTTCAAAATAAAATTCATGCATATTTATAAGATAACTTTAACAGATAAGCCATACCAATGGCTGACCTTACATTCATTTCATACTAACATTTATTTTATTAGCTTATACATGCCATTCATTTCCAAAATAAGTTCTTAAAATACCGAAATACTGGGGTTGATAGTGTGATGAGTCTCCCACCGATCCGACCTCCGAGCTCTTAACACTACAAAACAGGGAAAAAGGAAATAGGGTAAGCATTGTGCTTAGTAAGCCCATGTAACAAGAATTATACTTACCTAGTATAATCAATATAAGCAATAAACATTCGTATACTCACTCAATGCATTATTTCCCTAGTAATTCACAAACTCAACATCCAAGTTAGTCCATTAATTTTCATCTATCAATAGTATACACGCCATGATTGATGAGCTCATCAATGTCAAGATTTCCATTTCCTTGTTATTTTTCCATATTTATCCCGTTAAATTACTCGGAATTTCGATGGATTTTTCAGAGGTACACTTTAGTGTACAAATCCGGGTCCGTCAATTCATATTCATGTGCGCACATTTTCATTTCAGAGAGCACACTCCCGCGAACCTCATCTTTACAGTGGGATTACCAGTCCAGGCTAAATCCCCTGTAATATAAACTCATAGAGTATTGTCGGGATTACCAGTCCAGGCTAAATCCCCTGCAACGACAATTACTCTAATGAGCTTGGATCTGAATTACCAGTCCAGGCTAAATTCAGACCCTAATTCGGATTACCCGTCCGGGCTAAATCCATTTTCCACATATTCTTCGGGAGGGCTATATCAGGATAGGATCACCCGTCCGGGCTAGATCCTTTTTTTACCGTCAATTCCTTTTCAGAGATCCATCGAATTTTCCTTTCATTCAACCGGGATTTTTTTCCCTTTTTATCAAATATACCAATGTTTCATCAAATTTCATACAATGGACATTCAAATTATATTCACATCAATAACATACATTTCAAACATTTAAGAATATAATTCAAGTTACATGAACTTACCTTGATACTAGTTCGTTTATAAAATCTACTAATCCGGGACTTTTTCCTTTCCTCGATCTAGCTTTGTATTTGAGTTTTCCGGATCTAAATAAATAAATCCAATCATCAATTCAATACATTTCATGTTCACATGTAGCATTTTCTATAATTCTATTATTATTTTTAGCTTATTCAAAGCTGTCTACTTGAGTCACAGTCACTAAATTATTTATTTCTCGAGCTACAGAGATCCAAATGAAGAACCGTTAATTTTCCCTGAAACTAGACTCACATATCTTCTTCTCATAAAATTTTCAGAATTTTTGGTATGGCCAATCAATACCAGATTATTCTTAAAGTTTCCCCTGTTTCACTGTTTGACTGTTCTGACCTCTCTTCACTACGAATCAAATTACTCTTCATACAGAATTCATATGACCTTCTTATTTATTTCATTTGAAAATAGACTCATTCAGGACTCTAAAAATATAAAGTTAAGCCCCTAATTATTTTTCTCCAATTTTTTATGATTTTTCAAAGTCAGAACAGGGGATCCCGAAATCCCTCTGAACCAGTCTTACAAAAATATAAATATCTCAAATTACAGAATTCCTTTGCTTTCCATGTTTCTTTCATATGAAAATAGACTCAATAAGCTTTAATTTCATATCTCATTCAACTTCTAATTCCACTTCTACGAATTTTAGTGATTTTTCAAACTTACTCTACTGCTGCTGTCCAAAACAGTTTTGTTATAGCTTATTTTTTTTCAATTAAATCCTTTACCCAATTCTAACTTCAAATTCTTTCAATTAAACCACTAATTCATCATTTTATTCATCATATGCTATATTCAAAAACTCTGAAACTTCAAAAATTTCAACTTAAATTCATCAAAACTTTGTTCTAAAACTTATAAAGCATCAAAATTAAAAGAAAAAGGACTAAATTAACTTACCAAATTAAACTCCAAGCTTCAAACTTTTAATTTTCCCTTTTCTTCTTTCTTTTCTCTTTTTCTTTCTTCTTTCACGTTTGCTCTCTGTTTCTTTTCTGTTTCTATCTCTCTTGTTTCTTTCTCTTTTCTTTATATATATATAATATAATAATAATAATAATAATATAATAATATAATAATAAACTAAAAATCTCAGATTTTTCTTCAATTCACCGCCTCAATCTAGACAAAATGGCTTAATTGCCATTTTGGTCCTTTATACTTTCTTTTAATCTATAATTAAACTTTTACTTTCATTTCAATTTAGTCCTTTCCATTTAATTACCTACCCAAACGTTAAAATTTTCTAACGAAAGTTTAATACCGCATTACTAACATTTTATAAATATTTATAAAAATATTTCCTATCATATAAAGACTCATGCAAACATATTGAAATAAATTTCTATTTAAATCGGATTTATGGTTGCGAAACCATTATTCCGATAATCTTGAATTTAGGCCATTACAACTCTCCCCCCCTTTTAAGGATTTTCGTCCTCGAAAATCTTACCAGTAAAGAGGTTTGGATATTGTTTCCTCATTGCCTCCTCCGGTTCCCATGTCGCTTCCTCAATCCCGTGCTTTTGCCACAATACTTTCACCAAATTTATTTTTTTATTTCTAAGCTCCTTTGTTTCCCGTGCCAATATCTTGACCGGTTCTTCACTGTAAGTCATATCCGGCTGAATCTCCACTTCTGTCGGAGAAATAACATGTGAAGGATCTGACCGATATCGTCGTAGCATAGACACATGAAAAACATTATGGATTTTATCAAGTTCTGGTGGTAATGCCAACCGATAAGCGACCGGTCCAATTCTTTCTATGATCTCATATGGCCCGATAAATCTTGGACTCAATTTACCCTTTCGACCAAATCGGAGAACTTTCTTCCAAGGAGACACTTTCAAGAATACCTTGTCACCGACCTGAAATTCAATCTCTTTTCGTTTAAGATCGGCATATGATTTTTGGCGATCGGAAGCTGCTTTTAAACTATCCCGAATAACCTTCACTTTCTCTTCTGTTTCCCGGATTAAATCAACCCCATGTATCTTCTTTTCACTGAGCTCTGTCCAATACAATGGTGTTCTACATTTTCTACCATACAAAGCTTCATATGGAGCCATTTTAATACTGGACTGATAACTGTTATTGTAAGCAAATTCAATCAAAGGTAGATACCTCTCCCAATTACCTTCAAACTCTAGTATACAACATCGAAGCATATCTTCCAATACTTGAATTACACGCTCAGATTGGCCATCTGTCTGAGGATGAAATGCAGTACTGAAATACAACTGAGTACCCAAAGCTTCTTGCAATTTATCCCAGAAACGAGACGTAAATCGGGGATCTCTATCTGATATAATGGAGATAGGCACTCCATGTAACCTGACAATCTCAGATATGTACAATTCAGCCAGTTTATCTAAAGAATAATCCATACGTACCGGAATAAAGTGTGCTGACTTTGTCAATCGGTCAACAATCACCCAAATAGCATCTTTTTTCCTCGGAGACAACGGTAACCCCGATACAAAATCCATAGTGATTCTTTCCCATTTCCATTCCGGTATAGTAATTGGCTGAAGTAACCCCGAAGGTACCTGATGTTCTGCTTTAACCTGTTGACATATCAAACATCTTGATACAAACTCAGAAATATCACGTTTCATACCTGGCCACCAGTACATCTTTTTCAAATCATTATACATTTTATTACTTCCCGGATGTACAGACATAGTACCACTGTGAGCCTCGTGTAAAATCTTCTGTATGAGCTCTGAATTCTTGGGTACACATACCCTACCTCTAAATAATAAACAATCATCAACCCCAATTTGAAATTCAGAATCAGTATTTGACTCACATTGTGCCCGTTTAACCTGTAACTTCTCATCATTCTTCTGAGCTTCACATATTTGCTGTAAAAATGTTGGTTTAGCTCTTAATTCAGCTAAGATTGAACTATCATCAACCAAAAACAATTGAGCATTCATAGATCGTAAAGCGTACAGAGATTTTCGACTCAAAGCATCAGCCACAATATTAGCCTTACCCGGATGGTAATCAATAATCAAATCATAGTCTTTTATCAATTCAAGCCACCTGCGCTGTCTTAAATTCAGATCTTTCTGTGTCATCAAATACTTCAAGCTTTTATGATCAGTATAAATATGACATTTCTCACCGTACAAGTAATGCCGCCATATCTTCAATGCAAAAACAATAGCAGCTAACTCAAGATCATGTACCGGATAATTTCTTTCATGTGGTTTAAGTTGTCTTGAAGCATAGGCTATTACTTTACCTTCTTGCATCAAGACACAACCTAAACCATTTAATGAGGCATCACTGTAAATAACAAATTCCTTACCCGGTTTAGGCTGCACTAATACTGGTGCTTTCGTTAATAGATCTTTTAATCGGTTGAAACTCTGCTGACATTCATCAGTCCACTCGAACTTTACATCTTTCTGCAATAATCGAGTCATCGGAGAAGCTATCATAGAGAATCCTTGTACAAATCTCCAATAATAACCAGCTAAACCCAAGAAACTTCTAACTTCAGATACAGTCTTCGGTGGACTCCAATTGACAATAGCTAAGATTTTACTTGGATCTACCCTGATGCCTTCAGCAGATACAATATGTCCAAGAAAACCCACTTCTCGAAGCCAAAATTCACATTTACTGAATTTAGCATATAACTGTTTCTCTCGCAGAACTTGCAACACAATTCTCAAATGTTCTGTATGTTCTTCTTCATCTCGAGAATAAACCAAAATATCATCAATGAATACTACCACAAATCTGTCTAAGTACGGTCTGAATATTCGATTCATCAGATCCATAAATACTGCAGGTGCATTAGTCAACCCAAATGGCATAACCAGAAACTCATAATGCCCGTACCTGGTTCTAAAAGCTGTCTTTGGCACATCTGACTCCTTTACTCGTAACTGATAATAGCCCGATCGGAGATCAATCTTTGAAAATACAGTAGCACCTTTCAGCTGATCAAATAAATCATCAATCCGGGGCAACGGATACTTATTCTTTATAGTTACCTTATTGAGCTGTCGATAGTCAATACACAATCTCAAAGACCCATCTTTCTTTTTCACAAACAGAACCGGAGCACCCCAAGGTGAATGACTCGGTCGGACAAAACCTCTATCAACAAGTTCCTGTAACTGTGTCTTTAATTCCTTTAATTCTGTAAGAGCCATTCGGTACGGAGCTATGGAAATCGGAGTAGTTCCCGGAATCAAATCTATAGAAAATTCCACTTCTCTTTCTGGTGGCAACCCTGGTAACTCTTCTGGAAACACATCAGAAAATTCACATACCACTGGTACTGCTTGAATCTTTGACTCAGATACCTTAGTATCTAATACATAAGCAAGAAAAGCATCATACCCCTTTTTGACATACTTCTGAGCAGTAATAACTGAAATCACATCAGATAATCCCTCTGTCTGATCGGATTTAACCCGAAGTAATTCACCATTCTGACACTTCAACACAATATATTTCTGTTTACAGTTTACTACTGCATCATGCTGAGTTAACCAATCCATGCCCAATATCACATCAAACTCATCAAATGGCAGTAACATCAAATCAGCCAGGAAACAATAACCTCTTACCATCAGTGGACAATTTTTACAAATTTTATCCACCAAAATAGATTGGCCAAAGGGGTTCGAGACTTTAACCACAAATTCAGTAGGTTCAATAGATAAATCTTTAACGCATGCAAGTTTTACACATATATATGAATGCGTAGAACCGGGATCAATTAATGCAGTAATATCAGTTTCAAGTAAAGAAAATGTACCAGTAATAACATCGGGTGCTGAGGCATCTTCTTTGGTACGCATGACATATGTCCTAGGAGGTGCTCGTGTCTCAAGCCTACTTGTAGTATCTTTTGTAGCTCCTCGGCTACCACTAACATTACCGATGGTCGAGATGGTCTACCCCTCCAAGATTGATTACTTGGCTTCGATATATATTCAGCTTCTTTTTCACTTCTTTCTGGACAATCTCTGAGGAAATGGTCAAAAGAACCACATCGGTAACATGCCCCGCTCTTAAATCGACATTCACCAAAATGAGCTTTATTACAATACTGGCATCTCGGCTTAGGGGTACCAACACTGCCAACACTGGTCACTGATGGAGTGGAAGGTCTTGAATTAGTGCGCTGTGAACTTCGCACTCTATCCGAATACCCAGTGGTTGAGGTAGAACGATCCTGGTACTTCTTCAATTTCTTTGGAGCAGAAAACTGAGATTTTTCCATTGGTCTTTTACTAAAAATTTGAGCTTCCCTCTCAGCCTGTTCCTTTTCTTTGCTCCATTCTTCTGCTTTATAAGCTCGTTCTGCTAGTGTAGCAAACTCTCGAATTTCAAGAATTCCAACAAGTAGCTTAATTTCTTCATTCAACCCTTCTTCGAATCGTTTGCACATTTCAGCTTCCGACTGTACCCATTCTCGAGCATATTTACTCAACCGAACAAATTCTCTTTCATACTCAGATACTGATCTATTGCCCTGTTTCAGCTCAAGAAATTCTTTTCTTTTCTGATCAAGGAATCTCTGGCTGATATATTTCTTTTTGAACTCGGTCTGGAAGAATTCCCATGTAATTTCTTCTTTCGGAACAACTGAAGCTTTAGTATTCCACCAATGATAAGCTGTGTCTTTTAGCAGTGAAACAGCACATTTCAAACATTCTTCTGGCGTGCAAGATAATTCTTCCAAAACCCGAGTAGTATTTTCTAACCAAAATTCAGCTCTTTCGGGATCATCACCAACTGCTGCTCGAAATTCTTCGGCCCCATATTTTCGGATTTTATCGACCGGAGCTTTTCCTTTTCTGACAGATTCAGTACCTGTACCCTGTGGAATCTCGGGAACCGGTGGAGGAACAGGAGGGGGAGCTTGAGTTTGCTGCACTGTAGGGTTAGTTCTTATATATTGGGTAAACCATTCATTCATCATTTGAAAGAAGGCTATTTTTGCCTCCTCCCCTTGACCCTCTATACCGGGCCTTCTACTGCTAGTTTCTTCTCTTTGTATTGAAGCCGGAGCATGACTCCCAGCTTCCTCAGATTGAGCTCGGTCAGATGACATTACTATAAGGAAAACACAATTTAAGCGGTCAGGAGATATCACACTATCAAAAAAAATAATTTAAATGGCATGTATAGCTAATTCGTATTCACTATATCGGTCCTAGAACCAACTAAACCGTAGCTCTGATACCAACAAATGTAACACCCCCTACCCGTATTCGTTGTCAGAATAAGGTACGGGGCATTACCGGAGTTTACAATTTTTTTATTTTTTTATTTTTTATTTTTTTTTTGAAACCGAAACCATTCTAATTCATCATATTTTCAAAATAAAATTCATGCATATTTATAAGATAACTTTAACAGATAAGCCATACCAATGGCTGACCTTACATTCATTTCATACTAACATTTATTTTATTAGCTTATACATGCCATTCATTTCCAAAATAAGTTTCTTAAAATACCGAAATACTGGGGTTGATAGTGTGATGAGTCTCCCACCGATCCGACCTCCGAGCTCTTAACACTACAAAACAGGGAAAAAGGAAATAGGGTAAGCACTTTGTGCTTAGTAAGCCCATGTAACAAGAATTATACTTACCTAGTATAATCAATATAAGCAATAAACATTCGTATACTCACTCAATGCATTATTTCCCTAGTAATTCACAAACTCAACATCCAAGTTAGTCCATTAATTTTCATCTATCAATAGTATACACGCCATGATTGATGAGCTCATCAATGTCAAGATTTCCATTTCCTTGTTATTTTTCCATATTTATCCCGTTAAATTACTCGGAATTTCGATGGATTTTTAGAGGTACACTTTAGTGTACAAATCCGGGTCCGTCAATTCATATTCATGTGCGCACATTTTCATTTCAGAGAGCACACTCCCGCGAACCTCATCTTTACAGTGGGATTACCAGTCCAGGCTAAATCCCCTGTAATATAAACTCATAGAGTATTGTCGGGATTACCAGTCCAGGCTAAATCCCCTGCAACGACAATTACTCTAATGAGCTTGGATCTGAATTACCAGTCCAGGCTAAATTCAGACCCTAATTCGGATTACCCGTCCGGGCTAAATCCATTTTCCACATATTCTTCGGGAGGGCTATATCAGGATAGGATCACCCGTCCGGGCTAGATCCTTTTTTTACCGTCAATTCCTTTTCAGAGATCCATCGAATTTTCCTTTCATTCAACCGGGATTTTTTTCCCTTTTTATCAAATATACCAATGTTTCATCAAATTTCATACAATGGACATTCAAATTATATTCACATCAATAACATACATTTCAAACATTTAAGAATATAATTCAAGTTACATGAACTTACCTTGATACTAGTTCGTTTATAAAATCTACTAATCCGGGACTTTTTCCTTTCCTCGATCTAGCTTTGTATTTGAGTTTTCCGGATCTAAATAAATAAATCCAATCATCAATTCAATACATTTCATGTTCACATGTAGCATTTTCTATAATTCTATTATTATTTTTAGCTTATTCAAAGCTGTCTACTTGAGTCACAGTCACTAAATTATTTATTTCTCGAGCTACAGAGATCCAAATGAAGAACCGTTAATTTTCCCTGAAACTAGACTCACATATCTTCTTCTCATAAAATTTTCAGAATTTTTGGTATGGCCAATCAATACCAGATTATTCTTAAAGTTTCCCCTGTTTCACTGTTTGACTGTTCTGACCTCTCTTCACTACGAATCAAATTACTATTCATACAGAATTCATATGACCTTCTTATTTTTTTCATTTGAAAATAGACTCATTCAGGACTCTAAAAATATAAAGTTAAGCCCATAATTATTTTTCTCCAATTTTTTATGATTTTTCAAAGTCAGAACAGGGGATCCCGAAATTCCTCTGAACCAGTCTTACAAAAATATAAATATCTCAAATTACAGAATTCCTTTGCTTTCCATGTTTCTTTCATATGAAAATAGACTCAATAAGATTTAATTTCATATCTCATTCAACTTCTAATTCCACTTCTACGAATTTTAGTGATTTTTCAAACTTACTCTACTGCTGCTGTCCAAAACAGTTTTGTTATAGCTTATTTTTTTTTCAATTAAATCCTTTACCCAATTCTAACTTCAAATTCTTTCAATTAAACCACTAATTCATCATTTTATTCATCATATGCTATATTCAAAAACTCTGAAACTTCAAAAATTTCAACTTAAATTCATCAAAACTTTGTTCTAAAACTTATAAAGCATCAAAATTAAAAGAAAAAGGACTAAATTAACTTACCAAATTAAACTCCAAGCTTCAAACTTTTAATTTTCCCTTTTCTTCTTTCTTTTCTCTTTTTCTTTCTTCTTTCACGTTTGCTCTCTGTTTCTTTTCTGTTTCTATCTCTCTTGTTTCTTTTCTCTTTTCTTTATATATATATATATAATAATAATAATAATATAATAATATAATAATATAATAATAAACTAAAAATCTTAGATTTTTCTTCAATTCACCGCCTCAATCTAGACAAAATGGCTTAATTGCCATTTTGGTCCTTTATACTTTCTTTTAATCTATAATTAAACTTTTACTTTCATTTCAATTTAGTCCTTTCCATTTAATTACCTACCCAAACGTTAAAATTTTCTAACGAAAGTTTAATACCGCATTACTAACATTTTATAAATATTTATAAAAATATTTCCTATCATATAAAGACTCATGCAAACATATTGAAATAAATTTCTATTTAAATCGGATTTATGGTTGCGAAACCATTATTCCGATAATCTTGAATTTAGGCCATTACAGTGTGTTCTTTAGAATGTAAGGATTACTCAAATTTTGCCAAAAGATGTAAATTAGGTAATAGTGATTATGGAACCTAAAAATAACTAAAATAAACATGAGTCAAAAATAAAAATAAAGTGAAAATTAGTATTTTAAAAATTAATGGAAAATAACATAAAGACAAAAAAAGGACTCAGAAGTCCTCATCGTCAGATGGCTCGCGAGGTGGGGGCGGCGATGAAATGCGAAAGTGCTGACATATCTGGTGGAGGGTGGCGTTGATGTGATCGAAGTGCTGGAAGCATTGCTGCTCGAATCATGTTAGGCACTCAGATATGTGTGAAAGAGAAGTTGCCGCATGAACTGGGCGATGGCTCAGTGGTCGCTCCTCGTGTGGGGGAACATCATCAGTAATGTCCTCAGGATCCCCCTCCTCGGTGGCATGGGCTAGACGGTATTGGGGAGGATCGGTCCCACGGCGACGCTTGATCATCCTTATGTTTATCATGATCGAGATGCCCTGTGGAGATGTAACACCCCTTACCCATATTCAACGTCGGAATGGGGTACGAGACATTACTAAAACACATACACTTGTAAACCTATGAAACTGAGTCATAAAATTTCATCCAAATCATTCAAAATGAACTGCTAAATATTAAAGGCCAACATTTTAAGCCAAACCAATTATAACATATACAAATGACTAAGCCCCCTATACATGCCATAAACTTAAGAGGTTGGTATTCACTTTTACCCCACGATGATAGCTTGATAGTGTGATTACATCTCCGGTGATCTCTAACTCAAGTTAGCATACAACCCTATAAGATATGGGAAATGAAAGGAAGTAAGCTACAAAGCTTAGTAAGTAAGTATGTAAATAATAAGTGAATTATTAACAGGCTTTTATAAATCTTCACAATATGTTCTCAAGATAATACAATCATAATTGCACATAGTTCCACTTTTTATTCATGTTCATCTCAAGTTATCTACTCGAGTCACAGTTACTAAATTATTTATATCTTGAGATACAGAACTCCAAATTAAGATCCAATAATTTTTCCATGAAACTAGACTCAAATATCTTATTACCATAAAATTTTAAGAATTATTGGTTTAGCCAATTAGTACAGTTTATTCTTCAAAGTCTCCCTTGTTATGCTGTCTAACAGTTCCGACCATTCTTTGCTAACATTTAATTATCTTTTTGTACAGAATTCAAATTATGTTGTAGTTTGTTTCTTATAAAAATATACTCAATAAGGAATCTAAACATATAAATTATGTCCTAAAATTATGTTTGTAAAACTTTCAATGATTTTTCCAAGTTAGAACACGGGACCTCAAAATCACTCTGAACCAGTCTCACAAAAATCTAAATATCTCAAAATATACAAATCCTTTGCTTTCCTTGTTTCTTTTATATGAAGATAGACTCAATAAAATTTAAATAGATATCTCATCCAAAATATAATTCAATTTCTAATATTTATGGTGATTTTTCAAAATCACATAACTACTGCTATTTCAATCTATTTTACTGAAAATTTTACTCTCCCATGTTTTCTTAATATTACTTCCATATATGCACACATAACACCAAGCATGTTCAATAATAGCCATACAAATGAATAATCATCACCAATATTTACGAGTACTCATAATGGTGCTCACACCATATCAGCCTTACCACAATTTCAATCACGTATCACATATCAAACACATTATGCACATATACACATAGTCACATGCACCCTTGCTCACACGTACATTTGCCACATTTCTCAATTGATCATATTCACTCTTGCACTTATTCATAACATGATCAAACCAATAACCATTAGTAATTTATCTCGTTGAACCCCTTCGGAAAACACCCGATACTCGGTGGTCTCAGCACATAGCTCTACCTACACATAACTTCGCTTTCTTGTACACATGGTGAATGTGTCTTATCACCCATGTGACCTAGCCATTCCATCTCGTAGCTTTCTTGTCTACATGGTGTCCAACACTAGGAACCACTCATGTGACCTAGCTACTCATAACCCGTAACTTTCTTGTACGCATGGTATACACACAATATTACACATGTGACCTAGTTACATATCAAATTATTATCCCGTAGCTTTATTGCACACATGGTGAAAGTCCCTTATCATCCATGTGGCCTAGCTACATATCAAAATTTTCCATCTCGTAGCTTTCTTGTGCACACGGTGAAGGTCCCTTATCACTCGTGTGACCTAACTACATATTGTCCGTATCTCTCGGTTTTCCGATGGTTCAATCGAGAATTTCACATTCCATTCATTTTCATATTTTAGTTATTACCCAATGATTTCCATAATATCTAGCAAAATAATTATTGTACAAGTAAAATAAATGCATTATTTACATATAAACTTTCTTGTCGAAATCTCAGGTACAACCGTGTAGCAACTCATACAACCCATGTAATATTAATTTAACATTCAATTCTTGTAACATTAATTCGCCATTCAATTTCACATGACACAACAAACATCACATTTTCAATACCATACATACCATCCATCAACTTCTTCTAAACATATTAAATCATACAATTTATGCCATATCAATAGAGAATTACAATTCAAGCATGGTATTGCATTATTATTAACACACGAACTTACCTTAGATCCAGAAACGACAATTTACCAATTTTCTCGATTTTTGATTTTCCTCTCGTTCTAGGTCCAAATCTCGTTTTTCAAGGTCATGAGCTTGGAATGTTAAGAAAACCCTAGCCATGTCTTCCCTTGGTAAATTTCGTCCATATGAAGAAGATGAACAAATTTGGCATTTTAATTTTGTTTTTAATTCATTTAATTTACAAAAGGACTAAAATGCCCTTACAAAAAAAATATCTTATCTAATATATACCATATCCATTTTTGTCCAACAATTTAACCAATGGGCTAATTACCATTTAAGAACCCTCTACTTTAAATTTTCATAAAAATTTGACAGCTCTAACTTCTAGAACTCAAGTTTTGCACTTTTTACAATTTAGTCATTTTGACTAAATTGAGTGGCCAAACGTCGAAATTTTCGAATGAAATTTTCACGAAATCGTTCCGTGAAATTGTAGACCATAGAAATATAATAAAAATAAATTTTCTTACGTTGAATTTGTGGTCCCGAAACCACTGTTCTGACAAGGCCCTAATCGGGATGTTACATTTCTCCCCCATTTTAGGATTTTCGTCCTCGAAAATCTTACCAAAAGAGTGGTTTAGTATCTTTCTCTTAATTTCCAACATCACTAGATATTCTAGTAATAAAACTCATTCTAATCCGTTCACTAGTGCATCACTAAAAAAAATCATAAACTCATTACTCAATTCCAACTGAACTCAAAACTATAGCTTCGGTTAATAATACCTTCAATTGCTTTAACTTTGTTAGTATACCCAGACCATTCAAACTTTCACAAATGTGATAACTTTTCCAATCAGAACAACTTGAACCCATAATAACATCATCCGGTTAGAATAATCCAATAGGCATATCTCTGTATTATGCTTTCTAGAATATAATTTCTTCATTCAGACTATCCGTCTTCATACTCGTGAATACACAAAATTTATTATCTTAGTTGAGGCATGTTTAAATATACATAACTCACAAGAAAATAACAGAGATCCTGATGATTCCTCAAAGAAACCCAGCAGAGAAAAAAAATAATGCTTATCGACTCTGGACTTCCATCATAACAGAGATAATATATTTTCCGTATATATAAAACAAAACCATAATCAATAGAAACATAAGAATAGTCCCACTTAAATTTTTACCATTGACTTCATTCCAACATATTTAAATAGAATTCCGAAGAGACAAAGAAATACCAATCATAAACCGACCAGACCAACAGGGCATTTGTCTAACATCATAGTTAGCTTCTCACAACGTAAGAACTCCATCAGAAACTGAACAATCACACACATATCTCTGAGGATAAAAGAATATATAGAATACACGGAAAAGATCATCATATTCATTTCAACTGTAACTGTCACACAGACAGACATCTTTACTACTCTAATATCATTTCTCTGACTAATTCTGTCATCATGAACCCCGTATTATTCCACTCACTAACGAAAATTAATTTGGGAAAAATTCCAGCAAACACATACTTTAGACATCATATCTGAATAAGTCGATTAGCCGAGACTAACTTCTCCTTTATCCGTGACATTGCATAATCTGTATAATCTTTAAAACATTCTGATATCCTTCCAAAATTGTTTCCACTTTCCAAACTATTCTTATCTCTATATGCATTACTAAGTATTTCACCACTAAACTTTTTAGTTTCACATTTATAGACTTATTCCACGTGGATCTCATGAATTTTCGATATAAAACAACACTGGTAAGGGGGTGAGGTCGTAAAGCTTCTGACTTGACTCTCATAAATACACATATATGACTTTGTATTCATCACCAACATCATATAATCACAATTACATAATTCACTTCAAGCTAATTAACATACATAGTCATGTTACATGAACTTTTTCGATTATCTTATTCAAACAAGTGTATATAAACACACATTCTGTCAATTTGAGTAAATTTACTTATTGTATTCACTTAATCAAATATGTTGGGCACATAACATCATATGCATGCCAAACAAACATGGATGGGCTTATCACCATATAAACTTTCATTTCATTCCACTTCTCACATTTCTCAACTTGTGGTTATCTCATTTCATACATTAACACATATATATCGTGAACTTCCATTCATACCTTTCCAAATTTCGACACATCATAAGCACGTCTCAATCATTTCAATATCATTATCAGTATTATCGAAAAGTAGCTCGGTTGGAAGTCATCTCTTTCTTAACAAAACAATTTCGTCAGAGTCAGGAGATATCACACTATCACGAGTAGTAATATGGCATGTATAGCTAGACTCACATACGCTATGTTAGTCCGAGAATCGACTAAACCATAGCTCTGATACCACTAAATGTAGACCATAAAAATAAATTGTAGACCATAAAAATATAATAAAAATAAATTTTCTTACGTCGAATTTGTGGTCCCGAAACCACTGTTCCGGCTAGGCCCTAATTCGGGATGTTACAGGAGACATCTGGCCTATCAAGGTGAGGGAGGATGATAGTGCCGCAGTGTTGAGGATGTAACACCCCTTACCCGGGTTCTACACTGGAACCGAGCCCAAGGCGTTACCGTAATTAAAACCACTTGATCGCCACTTAGGCTCATCGTGACTACTCTCTCAAGTCACCCCAACAACCTCATTCTCGACTTACGGGGCCTCACTCATACACACGAGGACTCTCGAGACTATTTCGAAACTTTTTCAAATCTTAAAATTTTCTCTTTTATACAGGGCTCACACGCCCATGTAAGATGAGACATGCCTGCGTGTAGACACACACGCCCATGCCTTCAACCCAAGTATGAAAACCCAAGCATTCTGCGAATGCCCCACGGCTAGGGTACACGCCCGTGCTCTCCAACCGTGGTGAACACTGACTTCACTTACACGGCTTAGAGCCTAGACACACGCCCGTGTGGCTAGCTCGTGGCCAAATCTAACTTAAAAATTCAACATGCAGGGGACACACGGCCAAGTCACACGCCTGTGGGCTGACCGTGTGTCACACATGGCCTAGACACACGCCCGTGTGTCTATCCACATGGACAAGAACAAAGCTATTTGCTAAGCCCTTCTCACCCCTATAGCATACACAACATGCACTCATTCATCACATCCATAATCAACTCAAATGAAATCACAATCTCACATGGATAACTACATCTTTTCATATAATATAACAGCCAACAATTATGGCATTATACAGAATAGATTATCCAACTATGGGCTAACACATCCTAGCCATTTACAACAAAATTCACAAACTTGTCTAGCCTCTATACATGCCATATACAAAACATTGAGTCTCATGTACCAGAGTGTGCTGATAATATGGACGATCTTCCAATTGATCCTCGTATCTTGATTCAACACTTTTACTCTATAAGACAAGGGAAAAGAAAGGGAGTAAGCTTTGAGCTTAGTAAGTTTACACATAAACAATTAAGCATCATAATATAAGCTAAACAACAATTAGCATTATACTAACATATAATGTACAATAAGACTTACTCTTTCTATCCCTTACCACATTTCCAATACATCATGAGTCGCATACTCATAACCATTAAAATGTACCCTTGCATTCAATATCACATTTACACAATATACAACACAACATCATTTCTTGATAATTCATCCACACAGCTAATTAACTCAATAATATAACCACACAGCTAGTCCACACAGTTAATCCACACAGCTAATTTCTCGATGGTTTCGCACTTAGCCCACCACAATCAATTAATAAGGTAGTATCGCACTTAGCCTACCACAAAGGTATTCATAGTGGTTTCGCACATAGCCCACTAAACGATATACCTAACGATAGCATCGCACATAGCTAGCTTATCATCAATATGCATTAAGATGGTATCGCACTTAGCCCACCATTTAGCATTCTCACTACACATTCACACATCTACTTACTTAACCATACATCCATTCACAAATTCTACCACATCCATCCCACATAGGTTCTCAATCATTATCAATTATGCTACACACTAGCTAGCATTAAGAATTTGTAAGTATGAATGCATTGTTTAAGCATAGACTTACCTCGATACTCAAAAGTATAGAAATATACAATTTAGTCCACCACCTTGCTCTTGCCTCGGTTTAGATCCGAGCTTCGTCTTTCTTAATCTATAATGAACAAATCAACTTATTCAATATGCACATTGACTAAATTGAGACTTATAGCATACTTTGGCAAAATTACCCTTTTGCCCCTAATCTTCCTCATAATTACACTTTTGCCCCAAGGCTTGTAAAGTGATTTTTATTCAACTTTCTAACCTTTCATGCTTACCCCAATCACTTACTCAACTAAAGCTATCATCAATTCTCACTAAATCACACATGTATGACTAAACTCAAGACTTTTACAAACTAGTCCCTACATGCATTTACATGGAAAATCACTTAGCAAAAGATGTTTCTACTACATCAAGCTTTCATATTCTTCCATAAAACACCAAAATATATGCATGTCATACATAGGCACATTTTTGAACATCCATCATAGCTCATCAAATAGCTAAAAAAAACTTACTCATGCTACTAGGACTTCAAAAATACGAAGAATATCAAAAACGGGGCTTGGATGCACTTACTAGCAAGCTTGAAAAATTGAAGAGCCCTAACAATGGCTTCTTGAAAATTTCGACAGCCTTGGAGAAGAAGATGAATGAATTTTGTCATCTTTTCTCCCATTTTAATCATTTAATTGCCAAATGACCAAAATGCCATTTTTGATAAACTTTCTATTTTAACTCATCCATACCCAATTTTGTCCAAAAATTAAAAATTGGGAAAATTACTATTTAAGGACCTCTAATATACATTCTAAAGCCATTTCACACAAATAGCTTCTAGAATCTCACTTTTTGCAACTTTTGCAATTTAGTCCTTTTGAACAATTCAACCGCAATTTCACAAAATTGCTTCATGAAACTTTCACACTAACATGCAAATATAGCATAAATCTCAAAAACTCATACATAGACATCGAATTTGTGGTCTCGTACCACTATTCTGACTAGACCCTAAACCGGGATGTTACAAAGGAGACCAAAGTGTCTCGTAGGCGTGTCACATAGGGTCCCATGGAAATGACCCCCTTACGATGCTGTTCCGTCTGATGCTGGATGGCAAGAGCGATGAAGTAGGCAAGGTCGAACACGTGACCGTGCGCCATGTTCCATAGAAAATAGGCGTCATGGGTATTAATGACACCGGTGCTCTCGCGCCTTCCTGTCAATGTATGTGCGAGGAGGGCATGGAGGTACCTCAATGATGGGGGAAGAGCGGTCGCCTTGGAACGACTAGGATTGTATGTTGCTGAACCTGGAACCAAGGCCTGCCAACATTTGGAAGGTGAATAGTGGATGTGGTGGTAAAGAGTGTCGAGTTCATTCTCCTCCATGAACTCTTCTGTGTAAATGCCCAGAGTGACTCCAAATTTAGGGACACTCATTTTGCGAACCAAACCTCCTAGACAGAATTGTATGGTGCCTGGTTCGTCGTGGTTCTTCATCACCACCTGCAAATGAAAAGTAGAGCAAAGCTCTAATGTTAGTTCGAGGTATGTGGGCTCGAAAATATTGAAGAACCGCTCCCAAGGGTCGATGGACAATATGGCCCGAATGGCATCAACAAGTTGTACTTGCTCCAGGGTGGCCCAGACGACGCATCTGCCTGCACTGATAGGTCATGCTAGAAGAATCTGAAAAAGTTCCTCTTGGGGTCCCAGAGGAAACTGTAAGAATGGGTGTCGCAATTCGATAGATGCCCTTGCCGATGATGAACCAGGCCCCTTTCATTTTTTTGAAACAGGGACTACGGTTTTCTTGCCGCAGGAAGAAGACATTATGTTCCTGCAAAATAGAGTAAAGAAAATCATCCCATATGTTGTCATAATGATAGTACCTATGATAGTACCCATGAGTCCAAGATTACAATCTCATGATATTAACAATGAAAATTTTTCCTAAATATTCTCCTAATGCTAGAGGTTCAAGGAATTAGAGTTAAACTATTCATAACACTTAAGTAAACATCAGTATTGAAAATAATTATCAAGAATGAATATTAAAAATTTAAAAGAATAAATCTAAGATCTAAAAAACAAGCATGGAATAAATAGGAGTAAGGAATAAAGTAGAGAGTGGAGGGGATAGAGTGGATCGATGGAGGCGTGGAGATGGCGTATGGTCGTGGAGGGAGAACGCATGGGAGTGTGCTGCGGCAAGGTGGCCATGGGGACGAAGAAGGAGAGGGAAATGACGGAGAGGGATGGAGAAAGGAGAAGGGAGGGGGTGTCTACTGTGATGGCCAGACTGAGTAGGGGAGGGGAAAAACGGCTAGGGTTCTGGGGAGAGTGATTTGGGGAGAAGATGAATAGTGGGTTGGTTTAAATAGGAAATAGGGGAACACGGGCGTGGCGTATGCCCGTGTGTTTTGAAAATTATGGTTTTGGCATGCCTGGCTTGCGGCCCGCGCTCGTGTGCTATGGGCGTGTTGTCCTACATGGTCGTGTCGTACGGCCGTGCCGAGCTTCGTTCGCTTCTCCCACGCCCGTGTTCTTTAATCAGTGTCGACCACGGCCTTGAGGCACGGGCGTGTCGCACACCCGTGTCATTTACTCATTGTCGCCCATGACTTTGAGGCACAGGCGTGTTGCACGCCCGTGTCATTTACTCAGAATCAACCACGGCTGCATCGTACAGCCGTGGCCCTTTTATCGCATCCTGTGTTGGAGAAAAATTTTTCTTCCTTGACTCGCACGGCCTTCGCCACACCTATGTTTCTTCCCGTGGCTTCCACACAGCCATGGACACGCTCGTGTGCTATGCCGTGTAGATGAGAAGTCCTGCGTCTGTTAAATTAGTTAGTTCTTAGTTAGATGTTTAAACCAAAAATGTGGATGTTAGTAAGATTAGTGCTCGGGTTGCCTTCCGAGAAACGCTTATTTAAAGTCCTAAGCTAGACTTACCCTGTTTTCATTCCTAAATGAAGGTTCATGAAGCTGAAGCTCCTCTCTCATATCCCTAAAATCTCCACCATTATAAATTTTCAGTCGCTGACCATTTACCTTGAATGTGCCACGAGTCGGATGAGTTACCTCGATTGTACCATAGGAAAAAATAGTTTTGATTACAAATGGACCTGATCATCTTGATTTCAGCTTTCCAGGAAACAATTTGAGCCTTGAATTGTATAGTAGAACTAGATCTCCTACTTAAAATTGCTTTGGTTGCTTTAAACGAGCATCATGGCGTTGCTTTGTTGCCTCATTATATAGACGTGAGTTCTCGTAGGCATTAGCTCGCCACTCATCTAGCTCGTTCAACTGCATCATTCTTTTCTCACCTACAGGTTTAATATCGTAATTTAAGAATTTTACAGCCCAAAAAGCTTTGTGCTCCAAAAGATTTGTGCTCTAACTCAAATGGTAGATGACAACTTTTTCTGTAGACAAGTCTGTATGGGGATGTTCCTATGGGGGTTTTAAACGCTGTTCTATAGGCCCATAAAGCATCGTCTACTTTTAATGCCCAATCTTTCCTATTTGATTCAACTGTTTTCTCTAGAATACGCTTAAGCTCTCGATTTGCTACTTCCACTTGTCCACTAGTTTGAGGGTGATAAGGAGTAGCTGTTCTGTGGTGTACTCCATATTTCCTTAAGACTTTGTCAAATTGATATTGCAAAAATGAGTACCCCTATCACTAATAATTGCTCTGGGTGTTCCAAATCGAGAGAAAAGTTTCTTAAGAAATCTCACTACCACTCTGGCATCATTAGTAGGTAGAGCTTAAGCTTCCACCCATTTTGACATATAGTCTACTGCTACCAAGATGTATTTATTCCCGAATGAGCTAGGGAATGGACCCATAAAATCAATAGCCCATACATCAAATATTTCACATGATAGCATATATGTTTGAGGCATTTCATCGCGCTTAGAGATATTACCTGTTCTCTGATATCTATCACACGAAGCAACATACCTGTTACCATCTTTGAATAGAGTGGGCCAATAAAAACCTGATTCGAGCATTTTATGTGCTGTCCTGATCCCGCTATAATGTCCTCCTAAAGGTCCTGAATGGCAATGTTCCAGGATTTTGCTTGCTTCTGCCTTTGTAACGCATCTCCGAATTACTTGATCTGCACATATACGGAAAAGAAAAGGGTCCTCCCAAAAATAGTTTTTCGCATTAGTCAAGAATCACTTCTTTTGATGATGTGTTAACCTTTTTGGTAGGATGTTAGCAGCTAAGTAATTTGCAATGTCTACAAACCAAGGTACCTCTGAGTTAGATATATCAAATAGTTGTTCTTCAAGAAACGAGTCATTTATCTCACTATCATCTAGTTCTTTGATATGTGGCTTTTTAAACCTAGAAAGATGATCTGCCGCAAGATTTTCAACTCCTTTCTTATCTTGTATTTCCAAATCGAATTCCTGTAAGAGTAAAATCCATCTTATGAGTCGAGGTTTTGCATCGGATTCAGTTAAAAGATAACAAAGAGCTGAATGGTCAGTGTAAACGACAACTTTAGATAATATCAAATACTACCTAAATTTGTCAAATGCAAAAGCTAGGCTAGCGACTCTTTTTCTGTGGTGGTGTAATTTTCTTGTGCGGCCGTCAATGTTTTGCTGTCCCAGAACTGCACCTACTGCAAATTCACTCGCATCACACATTAGTTCAAAGGGTAAATTCCAATCAGGTGCAATTATAATTGGAGCATTTATTAATTTATTTTTGAGGGTGTTAAATGCATCTAAACATTCCTGATCAAAATCGAAAGGCACATCTTTTTCTAGTAGTTTTATTAAAGGCTTAGCTATTGTAGAAAAATCTTTAACAAATCTTCGATAAAATCCAGCATGTCCTAAAAAGCTTCAAATAGCCTTAACTGAACTAGGAGGAGGTAATTTTTCTATGATTCCAATTTTTGCTTTATCAACCTCAATTCCTTTACTAGAAATTTTATGGCCTAACACAATCCCTTCTCGAACCATAAAGTGACACTTTTCCCAATTAAGCACAAGGTTCGTTTCCTCACATCTCATTAGAACTCGTTTTAAATTTTTAAGGAAAAGATGGAAAGAATTACCAAATACCGAAAAGTCGTCCATAAATACCTCAATAATATCTTCCACAAGTTCATCAAAGATGGCTAGCATGCAGTGCTGAAAAGTAGCAGGAGCATTACATAATCCAAAAGGCATTCTACGATAAGAAAACGTATCGTATGGACATGTAAATGTTGTCTTTTCTTGATCCTCAAGAGCTATTGGGATTTGAAAGTAGCCAGAAAGTCTGTCTAGGAAGCAGTAGTACATATGCCCAGATAATCTTTCTAACATCTGATTAATAAAGGGTAAAGGGAAGTGATCTTTTCTTGTGGCATCGTTCAACTTCCTATAGTCAATACAAACTGTGACTATTTTTGTAGGAATCAATTCATTTATACCTCCTTTCTTTGGAACAACCTGCAAGGACTCACCCAAGTACTGTCAGAAATAAGATTAATAATTTCAGCATCTAGAAGTTCAATTACCTCAGCTTTAACAACTTCTTTCATGTTGCGATTCAATCGTCTTTGAGGTTGCACACATGGTTTATATTTATCTTCCATTAAAATTTTGTGGGTGCAAAACATGTACTTATCCTTTTAATGTCAGAAATTTTCCAAGCTATGGCTCTTTTATGCTCCTTTAGTACCTGCAACAACTCATTTTTCTGTTTGGGTTCCAGTTCTGAAGAGATGATTACTGGTAGTGTAGAATTATCTCTGAGAAATGCATATTCTAAGTGATTTGGTAACTATTTCAATTCCGATTTATGTGGTTCTTCAATAGAGGGTTTTTGTTTTAATTCGTCGTTTATTTTAATGCCCTCGTCTTTCTTTTGTCTAGGGGAAGATGTATTAGAGTTTAACTCGTCGGTATCATCGTCTGCGCCCTCACCTTGAGTGAGACACAGTTCCAATGTGTCGTCATGTATGATTTCCTACAAAGAATCTTGAATAAAATGATCAATGGCATCAATGAAATAACAGGAATCATCTTGCTCTCTAAAATATCGCATAGCATCGTAAATTTGAAAAAAAATTTCCTCGTCGCCTACCCTTAGCGCAAGTTTAACATCACCTACATAAATAAAAGCCCTAGCATTAGCTAAAAAGGGGCGTCCCAAAATTAAAGGCACCTCAACGTCCTCATCCATGTCAAGTACAACAAAATCAACAAGGAATATAAATTTATCAACTTTTACCAGAATATCTTCAATAATTCCCCTAGGATATTTAATAGATCTGTCAACTAATTGAATACTCATCCTAGTGGGTTTTGGTTCCCCGAGATCAAGTTCCTTGAACATTTTATAAGGCATTAAGTTAATACTCGCACCTAAATCAGCTAGTGCTTTCTCAATGTTTAAACTACTAATTAAATAGGGAATAGTGAAACTTCCTAGATCTTTCAATTTGGTTGGTAGCTTATTTTGGAGGATGGCTGAACATTCTTCATTAAGTTCCACGGTTAATATCTCTTCAAACTTCCTTTTATTTGTTAGAAGCTCTTTTAGGGATTTTGCGTATGTCGGCATCTGCGAAATAGCTTCAACGAAAGGTAAGTTAATATGTAACTATTTAAAAAGTTCGAGAAATTTACCGTATTGTGCGTCTAAGTGATCTTTCTTCAACTTTGCCATATATGGTATTGGTGGTTTATATTCTTCATGTACGGGTGTTACATTCTCAACTTCCTCATCTTTTTCCTTATTAGTTTCTTATGGCATCTTTTTTTTCTTCTTCAACCAATACCTTCCCACTCCTTAATGTTACTGCCTTCACTTGCTCTTGTGGTTTAGGTTCGGTATTATTAGGTAAACGACCTGGTTGCCTTTCGAAAAGTAACTTGGTCAGCTTTCCTAGTTGATTTTTAAGCCCTTGAATTAATGTTTGCTGATTATTCAAAGCCATTTCGGTATTCTGAAAATGAGTTTTTGACGCTGAAATAAACTTTGCTAGCATATCCTCAAGGTTCAGCTTTTTCTCTTGTAGGTAAGGTTGCTGTTGTTTTGCCTTTGATTTCTTTGGCCACCCCATGAGAAACTGGGGTGGTTCCTCCAACCTAGATTATAAGTGTTACTATAAGGGTTATTCTGAGGTTTAGAATTATTACCCATATAGTTCATCAGTTTAATTTCTATGCCAGGGTTGTAAGGCAGATATTCTGTGTTGCTCATCCCTCCTCCATTTGTATCGCACTGCATCACTGGATGTACCTACGAAGAGCCACACAAACCATCAATCTTTTTATTTAACATTTCTACCTGGTTTGATAGCATGGTTACTGCGTCGAGGTTGAAAACACTGGCGGCTTTTGTTGGCCTTGTCCTTGTAACTTGCCACTGATAGTTATTCAGTGACATCTCTTAAATGAATTCGTAGGCAGCCTCAGGTGTTTGGTTGTTTAGGGTACCTCCGGCGGCTGAATCAATCAACTGCCTAGTTTAGGGGTTCACACCGTTGTAAAAGGTTTGAACCTGTAGCCACAAGGGTAACCCATGGTGAGGGCACCTCCTTAGTAGATCTTTGTATCTCTCCCATGCATCGTAAAGTGTCTCTAAATCCATTTGCATAAAATAAGAGATATCATTCCTCAACTTAGTCGTTTAAGTCGGCGGAAAATATTTTAACAAAAAAATTTTCAATCATTTGTTCCCATGTAGTGATTGATCCTCGTGGTAACGAGTTCAACCACTGATTAGATTTATTCCTCAACGAAAAGGGAAACAACCGAAGATGAATGGAATCATCAGAAATGTAATTTATTTTGAAAGTATCGCAAAATTCTAGGAAATTTGCCAAGTGGTTGTTTGGATCTTCATCCTACAAACCATCAAACTGAACAAATTGTTGTATCATCTGAATTGTGTTAGGCTTCAGTTCAAAATTATTTGCAGCAATAGCAGGTCTAACAATACTTGATTCAGTTCCTGGTAAATTAGGTTTAGCATAATCATACATAGTACGAGGAGTGGGATTTTGATTATTCGGGTTTGCAGCAACCACAGGAGGTAGTGGATTGTTATCAGCCATCTCTTCGGTAGTATTGGTTTCGTCCTCTTGCTCTTCTTCAATGTATTGTAAGCTTTGCCTTTTTTCTCTGCGGTTTCTGCGAATGGTACCTTTTATATCACTGTCAAAAATCAAGGGTCCTGACAGGTTTCTTCTAGTCATAAACTAGAATTACCTGCCAGAAGAAACGAAAAGAAAAAGTTAGTAAACTAAAATAAGAATGGCTAAAGTAATAAAAATTTAGCGTTCCTAATATCTTAGTCCCCGACAACGGCTCCAAAAACTTGATCGTGTCTGAGAGTTTTAATATTTATATAATGAATGATTGAGTCTAGAAACTAACTATCACCACGATTGAGGCAAGCGCACCTATCGAACAGTAGTATAGCTTAGTGGCAAGACCGGATTGTCGAACCCAAGGGAACCAAAAGTACTAGTACTGACTTTCTTTCTATTACCTAGCCTAAAATAAAAGGGATTGATGTTTATCTAACTAATTCCTAATCTAAGGATGCCAAGACACAGAGAATGAACTGGGAAAATACTTTTGAGAAAATCAATTGATTAAGACAATATCCGAGAAAGAATCCACCTAGATTTCACTTGTTATTTAACTCTGAACCAGACGATTATTCACTTAACTTGATCCGTAGGATTCCCTAATTTATATTAATACCTCTTTCGAGGCTACTAACATCTAACCCTAGGTTAATTAATTGAAATCTCTTTCTAATTAAAACCGTTAGTGTTGCATTAACTTGATTTATGGATTCCCATATTAGTTTTGACCCTAATCCAGCAGATTTTCATCGTCCTATCTTTAGGAATGCGATCAACTCCGCTTAATTACGTTAGATCTCCTCTGAATAAGCACATCAATACTTGAATCAATATCCTGAAATATTAAAGCAAGAATTAAGAACACATAACTAAGAACATATCAAGTATTTATCATACAGTTCAGAAAACAATAACAAGATCCATCTTAGGTTTCATCCCCCTCAGGTATTTGAGGGGTTTAGTTCATGTTTATAAAAGAATACATCTCAGAAGAAATTAAATAACAAAACATAAAGAAAAACCCTAAAACCCCTTGAAGGAAATTGAAGGGAAAATCCTCAGTCTTGAGCGTGATTCCGGCTTCTGAGATGGATCAACTGGCTCTCTTTGAGTAATCCCCTATTTTCAGCCCTTTCTGGCTTCACTCCTGTCAAAAGCCCTGACAGAAGCCTTCTGTCAAACTCCCCTTTTAGGTTGCCTCCTAGGGTGTTTATATAGGCTTCGAGATGCCTTTCTTGGCCTACAGGTATTGCAACACCCCTAACCAGTATCCGTCGTCGGATTAGGGTTAAAGGCGTTACCGGACCGATCGGAAACATTTTCAGAAGTTCATACATTCATCTATCAATCTCAAACATAATGTCCCTTAATACGGTCAACGAGACCTAAAACATGCTTATAAACCGGGTTAGGACTAAACCAAAACACATACAGACATTCTTAGAAATTTAAAACTTTTCTAGGTTTCAGGGGTTACACGCCCGTGTGGGTAGGCCGTGTGCCTCCCACGACTACTAGACACACCCGTGTGTCCTCCCCGTGGTCGAAACTGACTCTTCTCCCACGGCTACCAAGCATGCCCGTGTACTCTGGTCGTGGTCGATCCTATCAAAATTCACATGGCTACTAGGTACGTCCGTATGCCAAGGCCATGTACTATCTGGATAAAAACCACACGGCTACTAGGCACGCCCGTGTGCCATAAATGTGTGACAATTATAGGCTATATACAAGACCAAAATGCCATCCACTTGAGGTCACACCTACAAACCAATCAACAATACATCTCAAGCACATTTAACAACCAAAGATATGCCAAAATAACCATTCATTCTATACATTCAAAACTAATCTCAACTATGCCAAATCACATGGCTAAGTTCACTTCATTTACAAATACAAAAGACTAGCCTATACATGCCATATCTAGCAAAATATATTTCCAAAATGTACCAAAATTAGTTTAGTAGTGTGATGACGATCCTTGACGATCCCGAACCTTCAGTAGCTTTGACGACCTATAAAACAAAGAAAATGCACACACGGAGTACGCTTTCCAAAAGCTTAGTAAGTCATAATACAAACAAACTTACCATAGAAGGCATATATACTCATAGATACATTGGCACATCTAAATCACTTATCAAATTATCACATATATACTTTGGTCCATGCACTTGACCATATTTGCCACATTCATCAGTTCAAAAGTCTCATATGTACAAAGCTCTTTCATGCTTACTATCACATCTCATATTGTTATCCAAAAATACATAATCATCATAGTAAAATCACATAGGAACTTACCTATTATACACACTTAGTGTACGAATCAATGTACCTGAAACGGATTCACTATTTACATGGCCATTTCGTATTACAGACTTGCCTATTAAACTATAAGGAATCTAGTAGGATACTTAGAAGCTCGGAATAGTCGTACAATGCCAACGTCCCAGACGAGGTCTTATATGCACCAGATATCGATGCCACTGTCCCAGACAGGGTCTTACACGAATCAATACGATGCCGCTGTCCCAGACATGGTCTTACATGTAAAGATAATATCGATGCCAACGTCCCAGACGAGGTCTTACATGATAAAACAGAACAGATACCTATGTCATGACATAGCTAACCCTATCTATTCCTAGGTTCGTACGGGACTTCTCGAACATTATCAGTAAGTAATCCTTATCTCGGAATTCATGAACATATCATATCATAAGTATTCATCGATAACAATAATCATAAAAACATACATAATTCAATACAAATTCGTTTATTTGCATAATGACTTACCCCGGATTCGATTTAACGGAAATGGAAACGGCTACTCGGTTACTTTCGCTTTCCCGCGATCTAGGTCCGTTTTCCTCGGTTCTTGATCTAAACATATTCAGAATTAACCCTTTTATTCACTAATTCATTCAATTCAATCCAAAGACACACATTTAGGGCTATTTACAAATTAACCCTCATATTTGCACAATTTATCAATTTAGTCCATTTTTCTCAAAACATCAAATTCACAAAATTTGTTCACACACATGCATAGCCAAATCTCCCTAGGGACTATATAAGTCCATATTTTCAATAAATTCACAAATTAGTCCTCCAAAATAATACTTTCTCAATTTAGCCCTAATTAGCTAAATTCATCAAAAAATCAAGAACAAAATATATTCATCTAGCTTAAATATTACATTTAACACCATAAAACATCATAAATCACATGAGTTCATCAATTGCTCATCTAAAAAACATCATCAATTCTCAAAATTAAAACATGGGTTTTGTAGTAGACAAAGCAATGATTGCAGAAATGTAAAAATTATCAAAAACCGAAGTAAAAACTTTCCTTAATTCAAGCTTGCAAGTGCCGAAACCCAGGATAGTTTTCTTTCTTTTCTTCTTTCAATATTCGGCTAAATGGATGAACATTATAGCCATTTGCAAACTTTTGTTTTAGTTAATATTGTGTTATTAACTCATTTACAAAATTAACCTTGATGCTAAACATATATAACATATAGGCATAAGGCTATTAATGACTTTTAATCATCCACCATCTAAGTATTGGCTTAATTGCCATATAAGGCCTTCACATTTACAAAGCCACAACACATTGGTATTTTAACAAATAGCAAGCAACTTTCACATTTAATGCAATTCAATCCTTTTGTCAAATTAATCACACAAACAGACAAATTAACTTACGAAACTTTATCACATGCTTAGTCACTTATTGAAGGCACAAAAATAAATATTAAAATATTATACGAACTCGGATTTGTGGTCCTGAAACCACTCTTCCAACTAGGGTGTAAACCGGACTGTTACAGGTATCCCAATCCGACAGGGACACGCCCATGGTCGATAAACCAGGCCGTGTTCGCTCTGGCTTTCCACACACGGTCGTGCGGTTCGCCCGTGTGAGTTGGTCTAGGCTGTATAAGCCCATTTTGTCCCTTTTTTGGCCCGTTTCTCGTTCTTTTCGATTCCCTAAGCTCTCCTGAATGTAAAACATGAAATTAAGAATTAGGAGCATCAAATTCCACAATTCAAGGGATAAATCATCCAAAAGTATGCCAAATGTGGGATTAAAATATGTATATATTATGGTTTACTAGTTACCAAGCACCGCGTACAACCAGGCTCAAATACAAATAAACAGAGCATACTATATGACTCGTAGTTAAGAGCAATTGTATAACCACTATGGACACTCTAGAGTATCACTGAGATTTTTATCAAAGGTAGAACAACAGAACAAAGCAAAACAGAATAGAGTAGAACAAAACCAAATGATACAGAGCAGAGCAGAACTGAACAGAACAAAATGGTGCAGAGAAGAGCATAACATGTATGTTTAAGCATATGGAGTATTTTCCAAACATATTATATAGCATAACACGTATGTTTATGTAGATGGAGTATTTTTCAAACAGATTAGAATGCAGATTTGTCAAAAACAATCTTCCCAAACTCCATTACACACAAAAATAGAGTTCTCCCCCAAACTCATCCATCCCAAACACACTACGAAAGTCATCTCGGGTTGATACCACTAAATGTAATACCCGAAGCCCGACCTAATTCAGCATTATTTTCTGTTCTTTGAAAGCCTCTGTCGAATTATCTTCACCAAATCTTCTTCTTCTTCTTTTATTTTTGCCAAGCCGATATACCTTGTGTTTTAGCCGAATCCTCCGTCTTTATTCTTCCTTCTCTTTTCTTTCTAATCCCTCCAAAAGCCAAAAGCTTGCTAAGATCAAGGCCATAGCCGAATAGTTTGAGACTTCAAGCAAAGGAACTGTCGATATCTAAAGTAAGGGTAAGATCCCATTCGGTTTCATCCTTTTTCTTTTAAGATTTGCCGAAATCTAGGACTAACCCCATTAATATCTTGTTGCCGAAACCTTGAAGAGAGCTTTCGGGATTTACTAAGTGTCGACTACAAGGAAGGAGAAGTTCTTTTCTCGAAGGTACACCATAAGCCGCCTGTTCCCTAGTTATTCGGTGAGTTTCGGGATTTAAAATCCACAAGGTAGGTGTCTATAACATTCGGCCAAGGCCTATTTTGGATATCTAGATCTATTTCTTACTTTGTTTAAAAACCGAAACTAACCTATGATGTGACTTAATGTTTGCCGAATGCAAGAAGGTGTACAACAAAGTTTTCGGGATTTGACTATAGCCAATTCGACACCAAGGTAAGTTTTAGTGTACTAATCCTACTAGGATTTGGATTTATGGCTGAATAGTTCTTTACTAAGTATTAAATGATTGATTAAATGCAGAGATCTAAGATCTAAGGCATTAGATCAAGCTTTTCGGGATTTGGATTGGAAACCCTAAGCGAATCAGGTGTGTACCCCACACTAATTCTTAATAAGTTTATGGCAATATTTAAATATGCATGTATGTTATAAGAATGTGAATATGGCTAAGTACCATGCTATGGTACAAAAGTACTCAGGTACATTTCCTACACCTACTAAGATTATGAAATATGTTATGTGTAACATGAGAATAATAAGAATGTGAAGGTGCCGATGTGAATGTGACTATGCTTGTGGAAATGTGATTGATTGCCTTAATAACATGTGCATGCATTTATTATTATGCCACTATTACTTGTTGCATATGCATGGGTTGGGATATGAAAGAAGGTACGGGTGTACTTCGAGTACGTGGTTTGATGTTAGCCTTGAGCTACATCGTGGATTGACGTTGACTGAGGTCACGTCGTGGATTTATTTGCGATTAAGTTTGCGTGGTTTGATGAGTAGCTTCTTGCCTCATCGTGGTTGATATAGGCTATGTACCATATCGTGGTTGATGAGTGACTATGTGTCCCATCGTGGTTTTGGTGTTAGCTACGGCTACATCATGGATTGGCGCTGACTGAGGTCGCGTTGTGGATTATTGTGCTTAATTGCACGTGGATGGTATTGATTGCCTTTGGAGTGAAAAGGAGAGGGTGATTTGTGTTAATCCCCTGGTGTGTGGTAGGCTGGATACGGGGGTGTGTAGAGGATGGACCCTAGGTTGGGTTGGGTGCACTTTGCATATTATATCTGATATGAATATTTAATGTGGAAATGGGCCAAGCCCAGTTGATATGTGGATTATTAAGAAAAGGGCCAAGCCCAGTATATGAATGTGGATCAGTGTGGAAATGGGCTAAGCCCAGTATGTGGAAATTATGTGGTTAACTACCCTATTATAAGAATGTGATATGGTTATGGGCCAAGCCCAATAAGTGAGCACATGTGAATAAGTTGCATTACTATTTGCTATATGGGTTATTATATGGTTTGATATGTATGGTATGCCTAAATCTATTTGGACTTAGTGTTGTGTACACATTGAGTCTGTTGACTCACCCCGTTGTGGGACTATTTTCAGGTGACGAGCAGTAATGGACCGGGTCGGCAGGAGCTCAAAGGTGGCCATGCACAGCAAGGAAATTTAATTAATTTGGATTTTTGTTTTATTAAGTACTTTAATTTAATTTTGGGAATTATTTTGATGTAATCAGGCCATAGTGAATTATTTTATTTCTGTTTTATTTACTATGCTACGAAATTTTAATTATTAAAGATTAAGTCAATTTATTTTAATATAATCCTTAATTATTTGTCACCTGAAATAAATGGGTTTTCAATATAAAATAAACTCTTTTTCAATTCAAGCCCAACCCAAAACAAACTTTCTTTCAAAACACACAAGTTTTCCTAAGTAACAAAAGAATTTTGAACCGGTTTTCTTCGAGGAACATACCAGATCCGGTCAGGGCTCGTGGGCCGGGTTTGGGGTGTTTCAATTTGGTATCAGAGCCCAGTTTCAAACCCTCGGCCTGGGGTTTAAGGCCCAAAACGTTTTCAAATTGAGCCCAAATAAGTTTTCATGAAAATATTTTTGAAACTAAGCAGGTTTTTCTGGCATGGCACCTAAGCCTCCGACCCGAAGTCCACCAGGTAAGTACCCCTATCCATTTGTGTGAATTATAGTATGAATTGTAGAAGGATAGAAATGGAATGGAATGTAGAATAGCATGATAAGTACTTGAACCCTAGGACTAGTTTACCCCAACAATCACATAAGACTTAAATGCCTAATTAAACAAACTTGTGTCTAAGTCGCCGAGTTAGGGTGTGGCAACCATTGTGCGCATGTCTAGGATTGGTATTCGGTGGGAGCTTGGTATTTAAGCAGTCCCGTGACTCACCTCCTCTCCACTCGAATCCTACCTGGTGCGTAGCTTCGGTTCACCCTAACCAAGAGGGCTTACTCATGGGCTAAACCTTTAACTAAAACCCGAAAGGGACCAGCCGCATTTTTATGGAAACCCTAGTTTTAAAACTTTTAAAAATTACCCTTTTGAATTGCAAACACGATTTTATAAAATTCTCTCAAATATTCTTGATTTGTGAAAATTACTAAAATACCCCTAGTTTTAAAATTACAAAACTGCCCTTGGGATTTGAAAATTACCATATTACCCCGATTTCAATAAAACTCTCTTATTTTGTAAAAGTATCCCAAATCCCTATTTTGCAAAAGTCCAAAATACTCCGATTTGGAAAAATTTACGAAATTGCCCCTAACTTACAAAATTACCAAAATAACCCTAATTTTCAAACTTTTTGCAACATCACCGATTTGGAAAACAGATTCTCAAAAAGAACCCTCAAGTTTTACAAATTTTGAAATACCCTTGATTTATTAAGATTTACAAATTTACCCTGGTTAATTACCGAAATACCTCTGTAATTTCAAAATTTCCGAAATACTCCCGGGATCTTAAAAAAATTACCAAAATACCCTTATTGACAAAATCACCAAGGAACCTTATTTTGACAAATTACGAAAATACCCTTGGGTAGTGAGAAAACAACATCAATGAATACTATAACGTTTCTCTGAATGAACGAAAGTTCATAATTGATTGATGGATGTATGAATGAAAAGACTGTATGCTTGTATGAATACGAAAGAACCACTCCTAAAATTCCTTCCATAAAACTTCTTCACGGGTAAGTTCCTTGTTTTGGAATATTATTTATTGCTTTAGAGATAGTTCATTCTTGCGTTGCTAGTGAAGTGCTTGAAACCTTGAGATAGTATCTAAGGAATGTGGTAGTTTTGTTAAGATCAGAGTGCGCAGCCGAAGAGTGGTGTGATGAGTTAAGGATGCACGATTGTTCGATAGTAAGTAATTTCGAGGACGAAATTATTTTTAAGGAGGGTAGAACTGTAACATCCTAGATTAGGGGTTATGCGTTCGTGCGTAATTCATGAGATAGTGGGCTCAGTGGGTGTGTTGGATGTGTGCTGAGGAGTTTTAGGAACCCTAAGATGCATGGAAATGTATGGAAATGTATGGAAATGTAAGGAAATGTCTTGTCTTGCAAATGTGAGGAGTGTCCTGGAAATGTAAGGAAATGATTTAGAAATGTTGAGTTTAAAGGAGGCAAACGAACATTTTTGGAAACTTGGAAATGTAAGGAAATGATAAGTTTTAAAGTTTAAAAAGAGGAAATTAAGGCAAGGTGGCCTTAAGAAAATTTATGGAGGAAATATGACATTGGGCTTGTAAAAGTGGCCTGGAAATGCCACTTAAAGGCTTAGCATGTGACGCCACCTACATGTGCAATTGGGCCAGGGTTCGAATCACTTAGGAAGCAGAAGAAAGCTTTTATTTTTGCGGCAACAAGAGGAAGAGATGGACGGCTTGGGGAGTCTTTGGGAGGAGTTTAAGATGAGGTTTTATTCTTAGTAAAATTCGACTAAAAGGGGTGATAAATGTTGATATTATTTCTTTTATTTTGATAGATAAGGAAGATATAAAAGAGGATTATTATTAGTATTATTTTTATTAGGAGATAAGAGATAAATATTGGATTAAGTTTTGTTGATAATTAAAGTGATAATTAAAGGGATAAAGCTATCAAAATAGAAGAGTGGTGGCCAAGTAAGGGACTCTAGCCTAGTAAATTCGGCTATAAAAGGAAAAGAGAGGCCATTCAGCATTATTTTCTGTTCTTTGAAAGCCTCTGTCGAATTCTCTTCACCAAATCTTCTTCTTCTTCTTTTATTTTTGCCAAGCCGAAATACCTTGTGTTCTAGCCGAATCCTCCATCTTTATTCTTCCTTCTCTTTTCTTTCTAATCCCTCCAAAAGCCGAAAGCTTGCTAAGATCAAGGCCATAGCCGAATAGTTTGAGACTTCAAGCAAAGGAACTGTCGATATCTAAAGTAAGGGTAAGATCTCATTTGGTTTCATCCTTTTTCTTTTAAGATTTGCCGAAATCTAGGACTAACCCCATTAATATCTTGTTGCCGAAACCTTGAAGAGATCTTTCAGGATTTACTAAGTGTCGACTACAAGGAAGGAGAAGTTCTTTTCCCGAAGGTACACCATAAGCCGCGTGTTCCCTAGTTATTCGGTGAGTTTCGGGATTTAAAATCCAGAAGGTAGGTGTCTATAACATTCGGCCAAGGCTTATTTTGGATATCTAGATCTATTTCTTACTTTGTTTAAAAGCCGAAACTAACCTATGATGTGACTTAATGTTTGGCCGAATGCAAGAAGGTGTACAACAAAGTTTTCGGGATTTGACTATAGTCAATTCGACACCAAGGTAAGTTTTAGTGTACTAATCCTACTAGGATTTGGATTTATAGCCGAATAGTTCTTTACTAAGTATTAAATTAAATGTAGAGATCTAAGATCTAAGGCATTAGATCAAGCTTTTCGGGATTTGGATTGGAAACCCTAAGCGAATCAGGTGTGTACCCCACATTAATTCTTAATAAGTTTATGGCAATATTTAAATATGCATGTATGTTATAAGAATGTGAATATGGCTAAGTACCATGCTATGGTACAAAAGTACTCAGGTACGTTTCCTACTCCTACTAGGATTATGAAATATGTTATGTGTAACATGAGAATAATGATAAGAATGTGAAGGTGCCGATGTGAATGTGACTATGCTTGTGGAAATGTGATTGATTGCCTTAATAACATGTGCATGCATTTATTATTATGCCACTATTACTTGTTGCATATGCATGGGTTGGGATATGAAAGAAGGTACGGGTGTACTTCGAGTACGTGGTTTGATGTTAGCCTTGAGCTACGTCGTGGATTGACGTTGACTGAGGTCACGTCGTGGATTTATTTGCGATTAAGTTCGCGTGGTTTGATGAGTAGCTCTGTGCCTTATCGTGGTTGATATAGGCTATGTGCCATATCGTGGTTGATGAGTGACTATGTGTCCCATCGTGGTTTTGGTGTTAGCTACGGCTACATCGTGGATTGACGCTGACTGAGGTCGCGTTGTGGATTATTGTGCTTAATTGCTTGTGGACGGCATTGATTGCCTTTGAAGTGAAAAGGAGAGGGTGATTTGTTAATCCCCTGGTGTGTGGTAGGCTGGATACGTGGGTGTGTAGAGGATGGACCTTAGGTTGGGTTGGGTGCACTTTGCATATTATATCTGATATGAATATTTAATGTGGAAATGGGCCAAGCCCAGTTGATATGTGGATTATTAAGAAAAGGGCCAAGCCCAGTATATGAATGTGGATCAGTGTGGAAATGGGCTAAGCCCAGTATGTGGAAATTATGTGGTTAACTACCCTATTATAAGAATGTGATATGGTTATGGGCCAAGCCCAATAAGTGAGCACATGTGAATAAGTTGCATTACTATTTGCTATATGGGTTATTATATGGTTTGATATGTATGGTATGCCTAAATCTATTTGGACTTAGTGTTGTGTACACATTGAGTCTTTTGACTCACCCCGTTGTGGGACTATTTTCAGGTGACGAGCAGTAATGGACCGGGTCGGCAGGAGCTCAAAGGTGGCCATGCACAGCAAGGAAATTTAATTAATTTGGATTTTTGTTTTATTAAGTACTTTAATTTAATTTTGGGAATTATTTTGATGTAATCAGGCCATAGTGAATTATTTTATTTCTGTTTTATTTACTATGCTACGAAATTTTAATTGTTAAAGATTAAGTCAATTTATTTTAATATAAACCTTAATTATTTGTCACCTAAAATAAATGGGTTTTCAATATAAAATAAACTCTTTTTCAATTCAAGCCCAACCCAAAACAAACTTTCCTTCAAAATACACAAGTTTTCCTAAGTAACAAAAGAATTTTGAACCGGTTTTCTTCGAGGAACATACCAGATCCGGTCAGGGCTCGTGGGCCGGGTTTGGGGTGTTTCAATTTGGTATCAGAGCCCAGTTTCAAACCCTCAGCCTGGGGTTTAAGGCCCAAAACGTTTTCAAATTGAGCCCAAATAAGTTTTCATGAAAATATTTTTGAAACTAAGCAGGTTTTTCTGGCATGGCACCTAAGTCTCCGACCCGATGTCCACCAGGTAAGTACCCCTATCCATTTGTGTGAATTATAGTATGAATTGTAGAAGGGTAGAAATGGAATGGAACGTAGAATAGCATGATAAGTACTTGAACCCTAGGACTAGTTTACCTCAACAATCACATAAGACTTGAATGCCTAATTAAACAAATCTGTGTCTAAGTCGCCGAGTTAGGGTGTGGCAACCATTGTGCGCATGTCTAGGATTGGTATTCGGTGGGAGCTTGGTATTTAAGCAGTCCGCGTGACTCACCTCCTCTCCACTCGAATCCTACCTGGTGCGTAGCTTCGGTTCACCCTAACCAAGAGGACTTACTCATGGGCTAAACCTTTAACTAAAACCCGAAAGGGACCAGCCGCATTTTTATGGAAACCCTAGTTTTAAAACTTTTAAAAATTACCCTTTTGAATTGAAAACACGATTTTATAAAATTCTCTCAAATATCCTTGATTTGTGAAAATTACTAAAATACCCCTAGTTGTAAAATTACAAAACTGCCATTGGGATTTGAAAATTACCATATTACCCCGATTTCAATAAAACTCTCTTATTTTGTAAAAGTATCCCAAACCTCTATTTTGCAAAAGTCCAAAATACTCCGATTTGGAAAATTTTACGAAATTGCCCCTAACTTACAAAATTACCAAAATAACCCTGATTTTCAAACTTTTTGCAACATCACCGATTTGGAAAACAGATTCTCAAAAAGAACCCTCAAGTTTTACAAGTTTTACAAATTTTGAAATACCCTTGATTTATTAAGATTTACAAATTTACCCTGGTTAATTACCGAAATACCCATGTAATTTTAAAATTTCTGAAATACTCCCGGGATCTTAAAAAAAAATTACCAAAATACCCTTATTGACAAAATCACCAAGGAACCTTATTTTGACAAATTACGAAAATACCCCTGTAGGGCAAATTACGAAAATACCCCTGGGTAGTGAGAAAACAACAACAATGAAAACTACAACGTTTCTCTGAATGAACGAAAGTTCATAATTGATTGATGGATGTATGAATGAAAAGACTGTATGCTTGTATGAATACGAAAGAACCACTCCTAAAATTCCTTCCTTAAAACTTCTTCGCGGGTAAGTTCCTTGTTTTGGAATATTATTTATTGCTTTAGATATAGTTCATTCTTGTGTTGCTAGTGAAGTGCTTGAAACCTTGAGATAGTATCTAAGGAATGTGGTAGTTTTGTTAAGATCAGAGTGAGCAGCCGAAGAGTGGTGTGATGAGTTAAGGATGCACGATTGTTCGATAGTAAGTAATTTCGAGGATGACATTATTTTTACGGAGGGTAGAACTGTATCATCCTAGATTAGGGGTTATGCGTTCGTGCGTAATTCATGAGATAATGGGCTCAGTGGGTGTGTTGGATGAGTTCTGAGGAGTTTTAGGAACCCTAAGATGCATGGAGGAAATGTATGGAAATGTAAGGAAATGTCTTGTCTTGCAAATGTGAGGAAATGTCCTGGAAATGTAAGGAAATGATTTAGAAATGTTGAGTTTAAAGGAGGCAAATGAACATTTTTAGAAACTTGGAAATGTACGGAAATGATAAGTTTTAAAGTTTAAAAAGAGGAAATTAAGGCAAGGTGGCCTTAAGAAAATTTATGGAGGAAATATGACATTGGGCTTGTAAAAGTGGCCTGGAAATGCCACTTAAAGGCTTAGCATGTGACGCCACCTACATGTGCAATTGGGCCAGGGTTCGAATCACTTAGGAAGCAGAAGAAAGCTTTTATTTTTGCGGCAACAAGAGGAAGAGATGGACGGCTTGGGGAGTCTTTGGGAGGAGTTTAAGATGAGGTTTTATTCTTATTAAAATTCGACTAAAAGGGGTGATAATGTGGATATTATTTCTTTTATTTTGATAGATAAGGAAGAGATAAAGAGGATTATTATTAGTATTATTTTTATTAGGAGATAAGAGATAAATATTGGATTAAGTTTTGTTGATAATTAAAGTGATAATTAAAGGGATAAAGCTATCAAAATAGAAGAGTGGTGGCCAAGTAAGGGACTCTAGCCTAGTAAATTCGGCTATAAAAGGAAAAGAGAGGCCATTCAGCATTATTTTCTGTTCTTTGAAAGCATCTGTCGAATTCTCTTCACCAAATCTTCTTCTTCTTCTTTTATTTTTGCCAAGCCGAAATACCTTGTGTTCTAGCCGAATCCTCCATCTTTATTCTTCCTTCTCTTTTCTTTCTAATCCCTCCAAAAGCCGAAAGCTTGCTAAGATCAAGGCCATAGCCGAATAGTTTGAGACTTCAAGCAAAGGAACTGTCGATATCTAAAGTAAGGGTAAGATCTCATTTGGTTTCATCCTTTTTCTTTTAAGATTTGCCGAAATCTAGGACTAACCCCATTAATATCTTGTTGTCGAAACCTTGAAGAGATCTTTCGGGATTTACTAAGTGTCGATTACAAGGAAAGAGAAGTTCTTTTCCCGAAGGTACACCATAAGCCACGTGTTCCCTAGTTATTCGGTGAGTTTTGGGATTTAAAATCCAGAAGGTAGGTGTCTATAACATTCGACCAAGGCCTATTTTAGATATCTAGATCTATTTCTTACTTTGTTCAAAAGCCGAAACTAACCTATGATGTGACTTAATGTTTGGCCGAGTGCAAGAAGGTGTACAACAAAGTTTTCGGGATCTGACTATAGTCAATTCGACACCAAGGTAAGTTTTAGTGTACTAATCCTACTAGGATTTGGATTTATAGCCGAATAGTTCTTTACTAAGTATTAAATGATTGATTAAATGTAGAGATCTAAGATCTAAGGCATTAGATCAAGCTTTTCGGGATTTGGATTGGAAACCCTAAGCGAATCAGGTGTGTACCCCACACTAATTCTTAATAAGTTTATGGCAATGTTTAAATATGAATGCATGTTATAAGAATGTGAATATGCTAAGTACCATGATATGGTACAAAAGTACTCAGGTACGTTTCCTACTCCTACTAGGATTATGAAATATGTTATGTGTAACATGAGAATAATGATAAGAATGTGAAGGTGCCGATGTGAATGTGACTATGCTTGTGGAAATGTGATTGATTGCCTTAATAACATGTGCATGCATTTATTATTATGCCACTATTACTTGTTACATATGCATGGGTTGGGATATGAAAGAAGCTACGAGTGTACTTCGAGTACGTGGTTTGATGTTAGCCTTGAGCTACATCGTGGATTGACGTTGACTGAGGTCACGTCATGGATTTATTTGCGATTAAGTTTGCGTGGTTTGATGAGTAGCTCTGTGCCTCATCGTGGTTGATATAGGCTATGTGCCATATCGTGGTTAATGAGTGACTATGTGTCCCATCGTGGTTTTGGTGTTAGCTACGGCTACATTGTGGATTGGCGCTGAATGAGGACGCGTTGTGGATTATTGTGCTTAATTGTACGTGGACGGCATTGATTGCCTTTGGAGTGAAAAGGAGAGAGTGATTTGTTAATCCCCTGGTGTGTGGTAGGCTGGATACGGGGGTGTGTAGAGGATGGACCCTAGGTTGGGTTGGGTGCACTTTGCATATTATATCTGATATGAATATTTAATGTGGAAATGGGCCAAGCTCAGTTGATATGTGGATTATTAAGAAAAGGACCAAGCCCGGTATATGAATGTGGATCAGTGTGGAAATGGGCTAAGCCCAGTATGTGGAAATTATGTGGTTAACTACCCTATTATAAGAATGTGATATGGTTATGGGCCAAGCCCAATAAGTGAGCACATGTGAATAAGTTGCATTACTATTTGCTATATGGGTTATTATATGGTTAGATATGTATGGTATGCCTAAATCTATTTGGACTTAGTGTTTTGTACACATTGAGTCTGTTGACTCACCCCGTTGTGGGACTATTTTCAGGTGACGAGCAGTAATGGACCGGGTCGGCAGGAGCTCAAAGGTGGCCATGCACAGCAAGGAAATTTAATTAATTTGGATTTTTGTTTTATTAAGTACTTTAATTTAATTTTGGGAATTATTTTGATGTTATCAGGCCATAGTGAATTATTTTATTTCTGTTTTATTTACTATGCTACGAAATTTTAATTATTAAAGATTAAGTCAATTTATTTTAATATAAACCTTAATTATTTGTCACCTGAAATAAATGGGTTTTCAATATAAAATAAACTCTTTTTCAATTCAAGCCCAACCCAAAACAAACTTTCTTTCAAAACACACAAGTTTTCCTAAGTAACAAAAGAATTTTGAACTGGTTTTCTTCGAGGAACATACCAGATCCGGTCAGGGCTCGTGGGCCTGGTTTTGGGTGTTTCAATTTGGTTTCAGAGCCCAGTTTCAAACCCTTGGCCTGGGGTTTAAGGCCCAAAACATTTTCAAATCGAGCCCAAATAAGTTTTCATGAAAATATTTTTGAAACTAAGCAGGTTTTTCTGGCATGGCACCTAAGTCTCCGACCCGAAGTCCACCAGGTAAGTACCCTTATCCATTTGTGTGAATTATAGTATGAATTATAGAAGGGTAGAAATGGAATGGAACGTAAAATAGCTTGATAAGTACTTGAACCCTAGGACTAGTTTACCCCAACAATCACATAAGACTTAAATGCCTAATTAAACAAACCTGTGTCTAAGTCGCCGAGTTAGGGTGTGGCAACCATTGTGCGCATGTCTAGGATTAGTATTCGGTGGGAGCTTGGTATTTAAGCAGTCCACGTGACTCACCTCCTCTCCACTCGAATCCTACCTGGTGCGTAGCTTCGGTTCACCCTAACCAAGAGGACTTACGCATGGGCTAAACCTTTAACTAAAACCCGAAAGGGACCAGCCGCATTTTTATGGAAACCCTAGTTTTAAAACTTTTACAAATTACCCTTTTGAATTGCAAACACGATTTTATAAAATTCTCTCAAATATTCTTGATTTGTGAAAATTACTAAAATACCCCTAGTTTTAAAATTACAATACTGCCCTTGGGATTTGAAAATTACCATATTACCCCAATTTCAATAAAACTCTCTTATTTTGTAAAAGTATCCCAAACCTCTATTTTGCAAAAGTCCAAAATACTCCGATTTGGAAAAATTTACAAAATTGCCCCTAACTTACAAAATTACCAAAATAACCCTGATTTTCAAACTTTTTGCAACATCACCGATTTGGAAAACAGATTCTCAAAAAGAACCCTCAAGTTTTACAAATTTTGAAATACCCTTGATTTATTAAGATTTACAAATTTACCCTGGTTAATTACCGAAATACCCCTGTAATTTCAAAATTTCTGAAATACTCCCGGGATCTTAAAAAAATTACCAAAATACCCTTATTGACAAAATCACCAAGGAACCTTATTTTGACAAATTACGAAAATACCCCTGTAGGGCAAATTATGAAAATACCCCTGGGTAGTGAGAAAACAACAAAAAACTACAATTCTCTGAATGAACAAAAGTTCATAATTGATTGATGGATGTATGAATGAAAAGACTGTATGCTTGTATGAATACGAAAGAACCACTCCTAAAATTCCTTACATAAAACTTCTTCGCGGGTAAGTTCCTTGTTTTGGAATATTATTTATTGCTTTAGAGATAGTTCATTCTTGTGTTGCTAGTGAAGTGCTTGAAACCTTGAGATAGTATCTAATGAATGTGGTAGTTTTGTTAAGATCAGAGTGCGCAGCCGAAGAGTGGTGTGATGAGTTAAGGATGCACGATTGTTCGATAGTAAGTAATTTCGAGGACGAAATTATTTTTAAGGAGGGTAGAACTGTAACATCCTAGATTAGGGGTTATGCGTTCATGCGTAATTCATGAGATAGTGGGCTCAGTGGGTGTGTTGGATGTGTTCTGAGGAGTTTTAGGAACCCTAAGATGCATGGAAATGTATGGAAAAGTATGGAAATGTCTTGTCTTGGAAATGTGAGGAAATGTCCTGGAAATGTAAGGAAATGATTTAGAAATGTTGAGTTTAAAGGAGGCAAACGAACATTTTTCGAAACTTGGAAATGTAAAGAAATGATAAGTTTTAAAGTTTAAAAAGAGGAAATTAAGGCAAGGTGGCCTTAAGAAAATTTATGGAGGAAATATGACATTGGGCTTGTAAAAGTGGCCTGGAAATGCCACTTAAAGGCTTAGCATGTGACGCCACCTACATGTGCAATTGGGCCAGGGTTCGAATCACTTAGGAAGCAGAAGAAAGCTTTTATTTTTGCGGCAACAAGAGGAAGAGATGGACGGCTTGGGGAGTCTTTGGGAGGAGTTTAAGATGAGGTTTTATTCTTATTAAAATTCGGCTAAAAGGGGTGATAAGTGTGGATATTATTTCTTTTATTTTGATAGATAAGGAAGAGATAAAAGAGGATTATTATTAGTATTATTTTTATTAGGAGATAAGAGATAAATATTGGATTAAGTTTTGTTGATAATTAAAGTGATAATTAAAGGGATAAAGCTATCAAAATAGAAGAGTGGCGGCCAAGTAATGGACTCTAGCCTAGTAAATTCGACTATAAAAGGAAAAGAGAGGCCATTCAGCATTATTTTCTGTTCTTTGAAAGCCTCTGTCGAATTCTCTTCACAAAATCTTCTTCTTCTTCTTTTATTTTTGCCAAGCCGAAATACCTTGTGTTCTAGCCGAATCCTCCATGTTTATTCTTCCTTCTCTTTTCTTTCTAATCCCTCCAAAAGCCGAAAGCTTGCTAAGATCAAGGCCATAGCCGAATAGTTTGAAACTTCAAGCAAAGGAACTGTCGATATCTAAAGTAAGGGTAAGATCTCATTCAGTTTCATCCTTTTTCTTTTAAGATTTCTCGAAATCTAGGACTAACCCCATTAATATCTTGTTGCCGAAACCTTGAAGAGATCTTTCAGGATTTACTAAGTGTCGACTACAAGGAAGGAGAAGTTCTTTTCCCGAAGGTACACCATAAGCCGCGTGTTCCCTAGTTATTCGATGAGTTTCGGGATTTAAAATCCACAAGGTAGGTGTCTATAACATTCGGCCAAGGCCTATTTTGGATATCTAGATCTATTTCTTACTTTGTTTAAAAGCCGAAACTAACCTATGATGTGACTTAATGTTTGGCCGAATGCAAGAAGGTGTACAACAAAGTTTTCGGGATTTGACTATAGTCAATTCGACACCAAGGTAAGTTTTAGTGTACTAATCCTACTAGGATTTGGATTTATGGCCGAATAGTTCTTTACTAAGTATTAAATGATTGATTAAATGTAGAGATCTAAGATCTAAGGCATTAGATCAAGCTTTTCAGGATTTGGATTGGAAACCCTAAGCGAATCAGGTGTGTACCCCACACTAATTCTTAATAAGTTTATGGCAATATTTAAATATGCATGTATGTTATAAGAATGTGAATATGGCTAAGTACCATGATATGGTATAAAAGTACTCAGGTATGTTTCCTACTCCTAATAGGATTATGAAATATGTTATGTGTAACATGAGAATAATGATAAGAATGTGAAGGTGCCGATGTGAATGTGACTATGCTTGTGGAAATGTGATTGATTGCCTTAATAACATGTGCATGCATTTATTGTTATGCCACTATTACTTGTTGCATATGCATGGGTTGGGATATGAAAGAAGTTACGGGTGTACTTCGAGTACGTGGTTTGATGTTAGCCTTGAGCTACATCGTGGATTGACGTTGACTGAGGTCACATCGTGGATTTATTTGCGATTAAGTTCGCGTGGTTTGATGAGTAGCTCTGTGCCTCATCGTGGTTGATATAGGCGATGTGCCATATCGTGGTTGATGAGTGACTATGTGTCCTATCGTGGTTTTGGTGTTAGCTACGGCTACATCGTGGATTGGCACTGACTGAGGTCGCGTTTTATATTATTGTGCTTAATTGCATGTGGACGGCATTGATTGCCTTTGGAGTGAAAAGGAGAGGGTGATTTGTTAATCCCCTGGTGGTGGTAGGCTGGATACGGGGGTGTGTAGAGGATGGACCCTAGGTTGGGTTGGGTGCACTTTGCGTATTATATCTGATATGAATATTTAATGTGGAAATGGGCCAAGCCCAGTTGATATGTGGATTATTAAGAAAAGGGCCAAGCCCAGTATATGAATGTGGATCAGTGTGGAAATGGGCTAAAGCCCAGTATGTGGAAATTATGTGGTTAACTACCCTATTATATGAATGTGATATGGTTATGGGCCAAGCCCAATAAGTGAGCACATGTGAATAAGTTGCATTACTATTTGCTATATGGGCTATTATATGGTTTGATATGTATGGTATGCCTAAATCTATTTGGACTTAGTGTTGTGTACACATTGAGTCTGTTGACTCACCCCGTTGTGGGACTATTTTCAGGTGACGAGCAGTAATGGACCGGGTCGGCAGGAGCTCAAAGGTGGCCATGCATAGCAAGGAAATTTAATTAATTTGGATTTTTGTTTTATTAAGTACTTTAATTTAATTTTGGGAATTATTTTGATGTAATCAGGCCATAGTGAATTATTTTATTTCTGTTTTATTTACTATGCTACGAAATTTTAATTATTAAAGATTAAGTCAATTTATTTTAGTATAAACCTTAATTAGTTGTCACCTGAAATAAATTGGTTTTCAATATAAAATAAACTCTTTTTCAATTCAAGCCCAACCCAAAACAAACTTTCTTTCAAAACACGCAAGTTTTCCTATGTAACAAAAGAATTTTGAACCGGATTTCTTCGAGGAACATACCAGATCCGGTCAGGGCTCGTGGGCCGGGTTTGCGGTGTTTCATACAACTCTCCCCCCTTAGGGATTTTCGTCCCCGGAAATCTTACCGGTGAATAGGTTTGGATAACGTTCTTTCATGGATTAAGCCAAGTTGCTTCCTCGATTTCGTGCTTAAGCCAAAGCACTTTTACCAACGATATTTTCTTATTTCACAACTCTTTTACTTCATGAGCCAAGATACGGATCGGTTCTTCCTTATAAGTTAGATCAGATTGTATATCAACCTCGGACAGATGAATCACATGAGAAGGGCCAGACCTGTACCGTTAGAGCATCGAAACATGGAGCATCGAAACATGGAAAACATTGTGGATCTTTTCTAGTTCAGGTGGCAATAGCAATCTATAAGCAACCAGCCCGATACGTTTTATAATCTCATACGGCCCAATAAACCTCAGACTCAATTTGCCTTTGCGACCAAATCTGAGTATTTTCTTCCACGGAGAGACTTTCGAGAAAACTTTATCTCCAATCTGAAACTCTATATCTTTCCGTTTCAAATCCGCATATGATTTTTGACAATCTGATGCTACTTTCAGACTTTCACGAATTACTTTCACTTTCTGTTCAGTTTCTCTGATCAAATTGACCCCGTGTATCTTATTTTCATTGAGCTCAGTCCAATATAAAGGTGTACGGCATTTACGACCATACAAAGCTTCATAAGGTGCCATTTTGATACTCGATTGAAAGCTATTATTGTACACAAATTTAATCAAAGGCATGTATCTTTCCCACGTACCCTCAAACTCAAGAACTCAACATCTCAACATATCCTCAAGTATTTGAATAATTCTCTCAGATTGACCATCCGTATGGGGATGAAAAGCTGTGCTGAAATGTAATTTAGTACCTAATGCATCTTGCAGTTTCTTCCAAAATCGTGATGTAAACCTCGGATCTATATCCGAAGCAATAGAAATAGGTACACCATGTAATCGTACAATTTGAGAAATGTACAATTCAGCTAGCTTATCGAGCGAGTAATCTGTACGACAGGAATGAAGTGAGCCGACTTCGTCAATCTATCAACAACAACCCAAATTGCATCTTTCTTGCTCAGTGCCAACGGTAAACCAGATACGAAATCCATCGTGATTCGATCCTATTTCCATTCGGGTATCATAATCGACTGAAGTAATCCAGATGGCACCTGATGCTCGGCTTTTACTTGCTGACATATCAAACATTTTGACACGAAATCTAAAATATCTCGTTTCATACCGTGCCACCAGTAATGCTGTTTCAAATCATTATACATTTTTGTGCTACCCGGATGAATAGACAATCTACTACTATGAGCTTCATTACAAATCATCTGAATCAACTTAGGATCCTTTGGTACACATAATCGGTTTCTGAATTGCAAACATCCCTCAGCATCAATCTGAAATTCTGAGTCAGCATTCGAACCACATTGATTCCTTTTTGTTATCAAGTTATCATAAACCTTTTGAGCTTTGCAAATCTGTTGAACAAATAACGGTCTCGCCTTCAATTTTGCTATAATAGTACCATCGTCAGTCATAGCCATATCTACATTCATTGCACGTAAAGCAAATAGTGATTTTCGGCTTAGGGCATCAGCAACCATCATCGTTGTCTTAGATTCAGATCCTTCTGAGTCATTAAGTACTTTAGGCTATTATGATCGGAATAGACATGGCATTTTTCACCAAATAGATAGTGACGCTATATCTTCAGAGCAAAAACTATAGCAACTAATTTGAGATCGTGCGTCGGAGAGGTCTTTTCATGCGACTTTAACTGTCTCGAAGCATGTGCTACGACCTTGCCCTCCTACATCAAAACACAGCCCAAACCGTTCAAGGATGCGTCACTGAAGATAACGAACTCTTTACCCGACTTTGGCTGAACAAGCACTGGAGCTTCAGTCAACAAGGTTTTCAGCTGATCGAAACTCTTCTAGCAGTTCTCCGTCCACTCGAATTTAACATCTTTTTGAAGTAGTTTTTTCATTGGATTTGCTATCATCGAGATCACAAAACGTCTATAATAACTGGCTAGCCCCAGAAAACTCTGAACTTTAGAAATATTCCGCAAGGGTCTCCAATCCAGTATAGCGGAGATCTTACTCGGATCAACCCGAATACCTGATACTGAAATAACATGCCCCAGAAAACTAACTTCATGTAACCAAAACTCACATTTGCTAAATTTTGCGTACAACTACTTATCACGCAAAATCTGTAACACAAGTCTCAAGTGTTCAGCATGCTCGTTTTCATTACGCAAATAGATCAGAATGTCATCTATAAACACAACCATAAACCAATTCAAATACTGTCTGAATACCCTGTTCATGAAATCCATGAAAACTGCAGGGGCAGTAGTGAGTCCAAACGACATCACCAAGAACTCGTAATGGTCGTATCTCGTCCTGAAAGCAGTCTTAGGCACATCAGAGTTCTAACTCGCAGCCGACAATAACCTGATCTTAAATAGATCTTCGAAAATACTGAGGCTCCTTTTAGCTGATCAAATAAATCATCGATGCACGGCAACGAGTATTTATTCTTTATGGTCACTTTATTGAGCTGTCGATAGTCGATGCACATTCTCAATGTTCCATGTTTCTTCTTCACAAATAACACTGGTGCACCCTAGGGAGAGAAACTCGATCGAGCAAAACATCTATCTGTCAACTCTTACAACTGAGCTTTCAACTCTTTTAATTCAGTCGGTGCCATTCTATACGGAGCTATCGAGATCGGAGTCGTCCCTGGCACTAACTCGATTCCAAACTCTACCTCTCGAATAGGTGGCAAACCCGGTAATTCTTCCAGAAACACATTCGGATATTCACATACAACTGGTACAGATTCAATCTTCTTTTCGATCACTTTACTATCAATTGCATAAGCAAAGTAAGCTTCGCAACCCTTTCTCATAAGCTTCCGAGTCAATGTCGAAGATATCACTACTGGTAACCCATTTAAATCGGCAGACTCAATTCGAATTATCTCATTATTCTGGCACCGCAAATCAATAGTCTTTCGTCTACAATTCACTACAGTATCGTGTACGGTTAACCAATCCATGCCGAGAATGATATCAAACTCATCAAATGGTAGTAACATCAAATCAGTCAGAAAACATGAATCTCGAATCATCAAAGGGCAATTCTTACACACCTTGTCAATTGGCACACACCGGCCCAGGGGGTTCGAAACCCGAATCACAAACTCAGTAGACTCAACAGGTAAAGTCTTACTGGATACTAATGTTTCACACACATAGGAATGAGTTGAACCGGAATCAATCAGAGCAATTACACTAGTATTAAAGAGAGTAAATATACAGTGATAACATCTGGAGATGAAGCTTCCTCTCGAGCACGAATGGCATAGGTTCTGGTAGGCGCACAAGCCTCGGATCGAACAGCTGAATCCAAAGTCCCTCTTTGACTACCGCTTCTACCTCCCGCATTTCGTGGTGGCCTACCTTCTCAGCTACTTTCGGGCAGCCCTGAGCGACATGATCCTACGAACCACACTTGTAGCAAACTTGGTTGTTGAACTTGCCCCAACATTCACCAAAATGTCACCTACCACACTATTGACACTCAAGTTTATTCGAGTATTGCCAACACTAGCAATCGAGGTGGCTTGTGAACTCACTGATGGTCACTCTCGTATGGAAATCCCAATATTAGTCTTAGATCGGCTACTGTCATTTCGAAACTTCTTTGATGCCACTGAGAAGTTTTACTTGCTGATCTCTTGCGAAAATCTCTAGCTTCGAACTCAGCTTTTATTTTCTCCTTTCTGAGCTCTTCGGCCTTGTAAGCTCGCTCGAAAAGTACTACGAACTCTTTTATTTCAAGTATGTCGATAAGCAATTTTATGTTTTCATTTAGTCCTTCCTCGAATCTTTTACACATAGCATCCTCGGTTGCAACACACTCTCGGGCATATCGGCTGAGTCTCATAAACTCACGCTCATAATTAGATACGGTCATACGACCCTGTTTTAACTCGAGAAATTCTTTGCGTTTCTGATCAATGAATGGCTGATTAATATACTTTTTGCGAAACTCTGTCTGAAAGAAATCCCAAGTGACCCGTTCCTTCGGAACAATCGAAACCAAAGTGTTCCACCAATAGTAGGCAGAATCCCGTAATAAAGATATAACACACTTCAAGCACTCTTCGGGTGTACAAGATAGTTCATCAAAGACATGAATAGTATTATTGAGCCAAAATTCAGCCCGCTCAACATCATCAGTAGCTGTGGCCCTAAACTCTTCAGCTTCGTATTTTCTGATTTTATCAACAGGAGGCTTATTTAATCTCTCAGAATTAATGATCGAAGGTACCACAGGCACTACAGGTGGATTATTTGGATTCGGGGGTTGTTGAACAGCCAGATTTGTCTGGATATATTGATTAAACCAATCATTCATTATGCTAAAGAAGGCTTGCTTAGCCCCCTCATCTGGGTTACTCGTAGCAGGTTGAGATTCAATCGGAGCGGTCCCTTGCGCGGGAGCAGGCGCCACACTCTCAACATCATCTGCTACGTGTCGTTCGGGATCAGGATCCATTTACTATAAGAAAGAAGAAAGACATATTTCCTTGTCAGAAGTCATCACACTATCACAATAAAAATTATGGCATGTATAGCTAGACTCAAACACGCTACGTTAGTCCGAGAACCGACTAAACTGTAGCTCTGATACCAATCAAATTGTAACACCCCTAACCCGTATCCGTCATCGGATTAGGGTTACGAGGCATTACCGATCAAAACCCAACCCAGAATAGACGTTCATATACATAAATTATACTTCTTTATTATAAGTTTGAATCAAATGAACTTCACTCACATGACTATCAAATTGCGAATTCATTATTGAACATACAACAATTATATAACATTACATCATAGCTAATCAAACTTTTATTAATAATTATAATTCACTCACTTTCGCATATATAAGAATCAATATAAATATACCATTTCATTCATAGAACATTTTAAAACATTACCATAGAAACTACCACACACGCATGTAATCATCTAGCCATTTACCAAACTATTTTAAAACATCTCATAGCCAATTACACAAGCACATTATGACCAAAATATTAAAGCAACTCATAAGGCCGAATATGCCCAAAGTATTACATATTCAATAATATAAACCTAATGAACATTTCATCAATAATGTACTCAGCTTCTCACGGCATTTATACATTTATTCATATCCCATTATAACTACTAAGACACATTACAAGCTTATCAATAAAATACATATACTAAGACTGAATCTCATAGTCACTTAAATATTCTATTCGAACATGTTTTAGACTTACTAAAAGAACGATTTATAAATTAAACATATCTTGAAACACCCCAAACCCGGCCCACGAGCCTTGACCGGATCTGGTATGTTCCTCGATGTAAACCAATTCAAATTTCTTTTGTTACTTAGGAAAAATTTGTGTGTTTTGAAAGTAAAATGGTTTTTGGGTTGGGCTTGAGTTGAAAACGAATTCGATTTTATATTGAAAACCCATTTATTTCAGGTGACAAAATATTTAAAGTCTATTTTAAACCAAATTTACTTAATCTTATAACCATTAAAAATTCGTAACATAATAAATAAAAGAAAGAAAAATAAAGTAGTTCAACTATGGCCTTATTACATCAAATAATTCCCCAAAAATAAATTAAAATGCTTAAATAGAATAAAAGTCCAAATAATGAAATTTTCCTTGCTGTGCTTGGCCACCTTTAAGCTCATGCCGACCCGGTCCATTACTGATCATCACCTGGAAGAAAATATTCCCCAACGGGGTGAGTCAAACAGACTCAATGTGTAACCAACACTAAAACTTAACAATTCAGGCATACAATATCATATCACATACTTATTCATATAACAGATATAAAATAATGATGCAACCCGAACCCAAACCTATATGCCATCCGCTACACATCACCCGTACCAACCTGCACACCGCGGGGACTACTAAGTCAACCCTCCATCCGCTACACACCATCGAAGGCAGTCGCTGCAGTCGACGTGCTCATCGCCCTTATAAAATTCGTGGTCTTAGGTCACCACATTCAGATATCGTGGTCTTAGGTCACCACATTCAGATATCGTGGTCTTAGGTCACCACATTAAGATATCGTGGTCTTACGTCACCACATTCAGATATCGTGGTCTTAGGTCACCACATTCACTTCCCCTTTCATATAACCCGAATGCCCCATATCACACATATCATGCACATCATGCCTTAATTCACATTCTTATCACTTTTTCACATGTTACATATAACATATATTCATAATCCTAGTAGGAGTAGGAAACGTACCTGAGTACTTTTGTACCATTACATGGTACCTTAGCCATATTCTTACACATTCTTATAGTCACATACATATTAAATATTGCCATAAATATATCAAGAAATAGTGTGAGGTACACACCTGATTCGCTTAAGGTTTCCAATCCAAATCCCGAAAAGCTTGATCTAATGCCTTAGATCTAAGATCTCTACATTTAATCAATCATTTCATACTTAGTAAAGAGCCATTCGGCCATAAATCCAAATCCTAGTAGGATTAGTACACTAAAACTTACTTTGTTGCCGATTGACTTAAGAATCAAGTCCCGAAACTTTGTTGTATTCCTTCTTGTATTCGGCCAAACATTAAATCACATCCCAGGTTAGTTTCGGCTTCTTAAACAATTATGAAATAGATCTAGATATCAAAACAAGCCTTGGCCGACTGCTATAGACACTTACCTTGTAGATTTTAAATCCCGAAACTCACCGAATAACTAGGGAACACGCGGCCTATGGTGTACCTTCAGAAAAAGAACTTCTCCTTCCTTGTAGTCGACACTTAGTAAATCCCGAAAGTATTCCTTGCCTTAGATGTCTGTCGAAATCCCTATAACTTCATGTTAGATCAATTTCTAACATTTATTCACAACAAATAACCCTTAGCCGAATGTTAAATATGACTTACCTTAGATTCTTAAATCCCAAAATAGTTGACTTGTCTTATGAAGTTGTCGACAATTGCAGAAATCCCGAAAAGCCTTCTTTCCAAGTTTCGACTAACACAATAATGGGGTTAGATTTCCTAGTTTCGGCTTTAATCTTAGAAGAAAAAGAATGGAAATCGATAACTACTGACCTTGCCCTTAATCTTTGTAATTGACAGCCCCCTTTTCTTGAGTCCTCAAAGATTCGGCTTAAGGCCTAGAGAATAGTCACACAAGTTTCGGCTTTTGGAATATTGAGAGGAGAAGAATGAAGAAGAAAAGAATAGTTGCTTAAGAGAATTCGGCAATGGTGAAATAAGGAGAAGGGAAATTTGGCAGAGGTTATCAAGGAAGAGAAAATAATGCTGAATGGCCTCTCTTTTCCTTTTATAGCCGAATTTACTAGCTTAGAATCCCTTACTTGGCCACCACTCTTCTATTTTGATAGCTTTATCTCTTTAATTATCACCTAAAACTTAATCCAATAATTATCTCTTATCTCTTAATAAAAATATCAATAAAAATCCATCATTTATCCATCTATTTGCCGAATTTTAACAACAATAAAACACCTCCCTATAGAGCCTTAATGCCGTCCTGTTCTCTTGTTCCTGGAACAAAAATAAAATTCTTTTATTTGCTCCCCAAGTGACTCGAACCCAGGCCCAATTGCACCTGCTTGTGGCGTCAACTCTAGAGGCCCTAAGTGGCGCCTCCAAGCCACTTTTCCAAGCCCATTTGTATGTCATATTTCACCCATAAATTTTCTTAAGGCCACCTTGCTTTACTTCCCTCTCTTAACCTCAGAACTTAACTTTTCCTAAAACGTTTCCTTACATTTCCTTACATTTCCTTACATTTCCTTACTTTTCCAAGTTTCCAAAAATGTTCGTTTGCCTCCTTTAAACTTAACATTTCTTACATTTCCAAGTTTCCAGAAATGTTCACTTTCCTCTTTTGAACTTAACATTTCTTACATTTCCAAGTTTCCAGAAATGTTCACTTTCCTCTTTTGAAACTTAACATTTCTAAATCATTTCCAAGTTTCCAAAAATGTTCATAATACATTCATAACACACAAGACATGCCATTTCGTATACTTAAATCAAAAATGCGTAGGCCCATTTTCAGGATGTTACATATCTTTACTCAATCAAGATATAAAACCCAAAATATCATTCGTACATATCATGAAACTTACTTACCCAATTATGCAAAATAACATGGTTAACATTTCACAACTATTAACTAACTCAATATTCAATCGAACCAAGAACATTCATCCCACATAATATACTATATGGTATACTTCTAAAATGAGCTAAATACTTGAACAAGTACATATCATGAATAACTCTGTTATCAATCCATACGACCAAACACAAGCATAATTACACTATGAAATATACTTTCATAATAAGCCAACACCATAACCAAATTCGCATAAGTCCTAAATGTTAAGATTTAACCATTTTCGCATGGCATGATATATACATATACTTAGCCCAAAACAATCATTTCTAAATTTAACCCAGCCTATACATGCCATAGTTCCAAAAATTCAGCTTATAAAATACCAAAATTAGTCGATAGTGTGATAGACTTTAACGATGATCCCCGAGCTCGTAACTTGCCTCCCAAAATCTATAAAATAATGCAATTAAACACATACAGTAAGCTATCATAGCTTAGTAAGTTATAAGCAACTTCGTGGTAACAATGCATTGAATCAATATATAAAAAATTTAATAAAAATTTAATAGACAATGATACATCAACTACTCATTTAGTTGTGCAACCACATAACATTCTTATCTCTCAAATTCAAACCGAACCTAACATGAATATTTTGTTCCCATGCATTATTGATATGTTCAAGTTCCAAACTATTCAAACCTATATCTTATACCAAATTTTCACATATCCAAATCACATTTTGTAATTCATATAACAATCAATGAGATTTTGTAAACATTTGCACATATCAACTTATATCATCCAAACTATACATTTAAAAGAAACATTCCACCAAATCCACAAATAATCACTTACTCTCAATTTCAAATACCACATATCATAGTTTCAATACTTACAAAATTTGATCTTTGAATTGAAATTTAACTTGTACCCTTAATACTTACTAATCGATTTCACACACATAGTGCTCGATAATTAACTTCGCACACTTAGTGCTCATTGACTGATTTCGCACACATAGTGCTCGGTATTTTAAATTCGCACACTTAGTACATAATGACCAATTTCGCACACTTAGTGCTCGATATTTTAAATTCGCAAAATTAGTGCCTGTCTCAATCTTGTTACACATTTATATACATACACACACACACACATAAGAATTAAACCTCAACTATAAATTTACGAATTAGCCTATTTCAATCTCAAATAATCAACATCCCATTCGGGTATACCAATAGCTCATATACATACCTCACATTCGGCAATACTATACTTAAATATATATATCACATTCGGATACATCAACAATATATATACATACTTCCATTAAATTCAATTCAACTCAATTGCTTAAAAACTTACCTCGGCTATCGACGGACTATGTTTCCCAACTATTCGCTCAACTTCGCTTTTCCCCGATCCAATCTCGATCTTTTTTGTTCTTGATCTAAATAATTTCAAATTAAGCTCATTCAAACATATTTTCATTCAATTTAATCCAAAAACACATAAGTGGGCAAATTACGTTTTTACCCCTGATATTTCACATTTTCACAATTTAGTCCCTATTGCACAAAACACAAAATATTCAAAATTTGACTATATCATGCTTAGGACGAATGTTCCTTACACTCATACAAGTCCATACATTTCATTCATTTTGCATTTTAGTCCCTCAAAAAATTATTTTTGTAATTTAGTCCTAATTACTCAATTTCATCAAAAATCTCATTACAAAACATGTTAATCTAAAACATATATTACATATTTCATCAACTAACAACAAAAATCACAACTACTCATCAATAACATATCTCAAAATCTTCATCAAATTCTAAAATTAGGGTATGGGCTTGATAGTATACTAAGCAACGATCTCAAAAAAGTAAAATGTAACATCCTAAATTTTTGGGCCTATGCGTTTAGTGTGTGGATATGTTTAATGTGTTAATTTAACTGTTAGGGGTCCAAACAGGGTTTAGGATGTGGACAAGGCCTTGGTGAAATTCTTGCTTGGGCACTATAATGTTTAAAAGGTGGTATCTGAGGTTAAATGGCATAATGGGCTTGTGGCCCAGTGGCAAAATGGCGCCACTAAGAGGGAAGGGAGTTGGCGTCAATAGGCAAGGGGAGAGGCCCAATTTGTGGCCGTTTGGAGCCCATGTTTTTGGGCAAAATTCGACACTTATAAGGAGGAGTAGGTTGGACGGCAACAAGGCTATTATTTAGGGGATTTTATATTTTAAATTATGTGGATAATGTGCTGATAAAAGAAGGAAGAGGTGGTGCTATCTAGGTTTTTTTTGGAGATATGGATGGATTAAGATAAAGGAGAAAAGATAGGATTTATCTGCAAGGCTAGGTGATGGCCAAAATTTCTATAAATAGGGGGAGATATCTCTTCAATTCTGGCATTTGAACCCCATTCTCTCAATCTTTTCTCTCATTCTCTTCTACAAGCCAAAACCCTAGTTGCTTTCTGTAATCTTTTCTTTTGAATTCTCCAGAAGCTGAAACCTTTTATTTCATTCTCTTCTTTATTCTTTTTCTCTTGTGTCGATTTCTCCATTAAGCCGAAATCTTTTTCCATTCTTTTTCTTCCTAGCCGAAATCTCCAAGTCTCTTTCTTGTTTTCTTTTCTTCTTCTCTTTTTCTGTCAGAAACTGAAACTCTTCACTCAGCTTTTTCTAAAAGCCGAAAACGCATCAGCCTTCACTTGTTCATACTTTTTCGGGATTTTCTTAAAAGCCAAAATTCCTAGATCTCTTCTCTGGTGTTTGCCAAATTTTCCTGCAAGTGGTAGCTGAAATCTTCTAAAGAGGTAAGTGTCGAATATGTTATTCTTTCAATCTATTCCAGCTTTTAGAAACCATAGCCGAATGGCTACATGGTGGATTAATCTCGTGTTTTCTTTCATTTGCGGCATTCTGAGATTTGAAGAGGATTCAATCGTTTAGATTTTTAAGCCACAGTTAAGTAGCACTCGGATCGTATTACTTTCGAGATTTCAAGGTAAGAAGATCTGTTAATTTAAATGTATAATTCGGGTAAAACACTAACCCTTGGTCGAATATAGGAGAGGCCTTATCTTCGCGTTCTTTCGGCTTTTAAGCAAAGTTGTAGACAAAGGGTAGTAGATTTGATTAGTGAGGGTATCGACATAGAGAGTAGTACTACGAGTTATCAGGTGTATAACTTCTCACACCATTTAGATTGTCTGCTAATATGTGTTATTAAATCTGTTATATTCTGTTAAATGCCGAAATACCGGCATGGCTGTGAAAACCCGAGGAGGGTAAAAGCGAATCACCAGGTTAGTGATCTCTGTCATTCATAAGTGAATGTTTCTGCTAATGATATGTTTTTTTGATTGCACGGGGTTGGGTAATTGATGAAAGGGGAAGTATTCTATTGTAGTGGCTTTTTGCCATGATTTGTTGCAGTGGCTTCTGCCATGATCTGTTGTAGTGGCTTTTTGCCATGATCTATGTAGTGGCTATTGCCATGATCTGACGATGTGCAACTAACTGTAGCATGACTGCCATCGATGGTGTGTAGCAGTGTGGGTTGATTGTAGAAATCCCCAATTGTGTGTTCGGCAGGTAAGGGTGGTGAGTAGCGGATGGAAACCTAGGATTGGGTTGGGCTTTGCATAATTTCTGTTATTTCATGTTTTGATATCTGTTCTGTGGGGCTAAGGCCCAATCTGATGGTGCATGAGGGTTGCACACTGAGTCTCGTGACTCACTCTATTATTTAACATTTTACAGGAGACACTTAAAGCATCGGACCTGGCTGAAGAGGAACGCAAGGTGGCCATGCATGAGATTATTTTGGATACTACCACAGACATTATTTTATTTATTTATATTTAATATTTTGGTATAGTTGGGTTTTTATTTCATTGTAATAAGGCCATGGGCCATTAGCTTTATATTTTCCGGTTTTATTTTGGCTTTTATTACTATCAAACATTTGGACTTTACGTTTTAATTAAGCTAAGGCATCTATCAAATTTCGGTTTCTAATTCACTAAGGCATTAATATAAGATGTATATCTTTTACGAATTATTCAACCATTTAGTTTTCCCAATTAAAAGGTTAAACTCAAGAAAAATATTTCCCGAAATTGCGACAACTTTTAAAATCTCCTTGGTGACATGCCAGATCCGGTCATGGTGTTTGGGCCGGGTTTGGGGTGTTACATAAAAATTATCGAAAAAAAATCAAAATCACTTACCCAATTAAGCCTCCAAAGTGTCGAACCTTATAAAGCTTTTCTTCTTTTATTTTTCTCTTAGTTTCAACAATAGAAAGATGAACATGCAAGCTTTTTTTCATGTTTTATTTAAAATAATAACTTTATAATATGGTATTTATTATTATAACTTTAATGTTTTATATAAAAACCATATAATGTAACCTTAGTGCCGTCCATTCAATAATTAAAGGGTAAAATTGCATCATAAGACCTTCATATTAAAAGAACAACCATTATTCAGCCCTTTTGAATTTAACCACTAATTTTTCATTTTACGCGATTAAGCCCTTTTATTTAATTAAGCACACAAACAATCAAATTTTCGTAAGAAACTTTCACACATGCTGATTCACATATAATTAACTTGAAAAATATTATTTAAATATTTTTTTGACTAAGATTCATGGTCCCGAAACCACCGTTCCGATTAGGGCCAAAATCAGACTGCTACACACATAGTGTTAACTCATATAACTAGAATTCATCAATTCTTGTACATGTATGCTCACACGAGGCGTAAATTAGAATGCTCACACGATTTGAAAATTAGAATGCATACACGAGCTATGAAAATAGGCCTGCTCACATGAGTTGTGGGTCGAAACGTAGCTACATGATACTGCTAACATGAACTGTGGAGTATCCGCAACACATGCCGGACTTCAGCCATCAGTAGAATGTTCAGGACTAGCACACGAATCATGTAAACCCTAATGACATGTCATTTGTATCCTACAAATTCCTAAGGTTCAAACGAGGCTCGGTAATCGTCGTACGTCTTTGGATTTACGTCGTTTCATAACACGGTAAATTGGATACTAACATATATATAGATTTAATCACAATATAATCACATATTAACATTCAATTTAATCAAAATCATACAAAATATAGTTCATACGAACTTACCTGGTTAAATTGTAGAAATACCAAAGTTCAAGGGCTTTTTGGTAATTTTCCATTTTCCTCGACTTTCCACTCGATGTTGATCTAAATTAATAATTTCATTCAATATATTAATTTATACAGTAAAAAAATCATTTTATGCAATTTAGTCATTTCTAATATTCTTACAAAATTGCCCCTAAAGTTTTACTTTTATTCAATTTAGTCCTTGAGCCCAAAGCATGCAAATTAACCATTTTTACCCAAGATTGAGCTGAGTTGAATGTTCATGGTATAGAAAAATAGCCTATTCATGTAATAATTTTACATTTAATCCTTTTACTTTTACTATTTTAACAATTTAGTCCATAATTAGAAAATTCATCAAAAATCACTTAATAAAATACTTTTAAATAAAAAATAATATCTCAAATTCACCATTTAACATCTAAAATCACAAGGTTCATTAATGAAAATGTTCAAAATCTTTAATAGTTTCAAAATTGAAGGTACGGGCTAGTTGGACCTAGTTGCAATGATTTCAGAAACATAAAAATTATTAAAAATAGGGCCAAAATCACTTACCATGCAAGCAAATTGTTCATGGCCAAAATATTCAGCTCAAACATCCATGGAGGTTCGGTTAATGAAGAAGAAAACTAAAAAGATAACCAATTAACCTTTTGTTTTATTTTAATTTAATATAATTATCAAATTATTATATTAACCTTAGTTAATAATTAAATATAACATCAAATTCATGTCCATTATTGTCCACTAACACCTTGAATGGTATAGTTACCATTTAAGTCCCATTTCATTTATTTAATTAACCATTTAATCACTTAAATCAAATAGTAATTAAATTTTACATCTTTTTACAATTTAGTCCTTTTTAATTAATTAACTATTGAAAGGTTAAAATTTTTCAATGAAACTTTAATACCACCTTAATGACACTCCGTAAATATTTATAAAAATATTTATGACTCGGTTTACAGAATCGAGGTCCTGATATCTAATTTTTTAAAACCACCTGACCTTAGGGTCATACAACTTGAACTTAATAAATCGCTTATAAATCATAATTTATCAAATCAAAAACTTTTTTAAAAAACATTATTTGACTCCTAAATAATAAATAATAATTTTTACAAACTTTCTCATCAGATTTGGTGGCCCCAAAACCATTGTTTTTGACACCACTAAAAAGAGGCTGTTATAAGGTCAAAAACGAGTGAGAATGACATCTAGAGAATGGGTATCGTGATATCCAATCTCTGGAATCGCGAAACCTCCAACAATATAGAAGATTAAGGAAAACCTTTAGTTGTATTGTGATATCCTCTTTGGGTATCGTGATATCTATCTTCCAAGGAAGACTCGAACTTTCAATATTGCCCGAGATATTGCGATATCCTTTTTTGGGTATCGTGATATCGCCTTTGTTAGGGGAACAAACTTGGAAAAAAAGGGCAACCTTTGTCTACCCGACCTACCAATCACACAAGGCCCGTTTAGGGGAAATTTTGGCATCAAAAAGTCATAAGCAAACACTTCAAAATAACCAAAAATTGCTGAGGAGGAGAGAGACACACATTAGCTTAGTTTTAGGTTTAGTTTTCTCTAGGTTTTCTTTAGTTTTCTTTGCACTTTTCTAGAGTTTTATTTTTCTCTTCTTCTACCTTAGATTAGAATTACTTTTCTGCAATTTACTTATTATTCTTGTTGTTCTTGATGTTAGTTAAGTTAGTTAACACTGTAGCTAAGGTTTATTTAGATTTCCAATCCCTGTACTTTGTGTTGAATACTCTTTAAGCTTTAGTTTAATTTATTTTAGTTTATTTTACTTTAAATCTGTTAAAGCTTGTTCCTTTTATGTTTCTTGCTTTAGATTTTTGGGTTAAATGTTTTTGGTTTCATGCTATTTAAGTTTTCTCGCATAAAAATCTCAACATTTATATTTGTTTGTAACTTTACTTTCATGGCTGCCTTGTTTTCCATTACTATATTTGTTTTCTTCACTTTGAGCATGTGTAACTAAACCTTTAAGGAGGTTGTTTGATGGAGATGTGGATAAATTAAACTCTTTGGGAAAAGGAATAAATCGTAACAAATTAAACTAATTTCAATAGAACTAAGAACTTAGGTAGTGACGCCCCTAAGAGAAAATCAAGATAAAGTGACACTGAAAGGTAATCTTGTCGCGCACCTGTTTGCTAGTCCCGGATTAACTGGTGAGGTTGGAAGATAAACCGATCCTAATTTGTCTAAGTTAGTAAAATTAAGATCGAAAGATAAAATAGAGCCACTTAGTAATTTAACCGATCTATGTCCTGAGTTTAAATTTTGGTGAACCACATTGAAGTCAACCAACCCCATTATTTATTTGCTGGATAGTCCCTCTAGTTTACATTTCTTTCAATTTAGTCCTTAGGGTAGAATATTTAACTTTCTTGCAAAGTCATCTTTTATGAATTATCGTACTATAAAATCATATTAGTAGCCACTTAATCTCTATTATGAATGCTAGGTATTGCTCAATCGCATCTTCCTTTGGGTTCGATCCTTAGAATACTTTGGTGTTTCATTATAACATTATAAATATTACAATTGATCTGTATGCTTACAGTAAAACCAAATTTTAAAAATAGTTTCCTAAATTCAGTGTTTTAATGCGCACGCGTGCAACCGATCAAGTTGTTAGTGCTGTTTTCAAGGAAGACAGTGTAAGATTGAGTAATCTTTAGTGTACATTTCTAGGTAGAGATAAGTAGCTAAGATAGGATTTATAGATACGACTTTATTTTCTGTTTGCTTTTTTGTTATTTTGTTTCCAAGCTTAATTAACTTTGTTCTATTCTTCGCGCTTGTAAGAATGTTGTATGACTCGAACCAGTAACGGTGTCTTACCATTTGAGTCAAAATCAAAATCTATCATTACACACACAAGGAGGGTGAAACAACTGAGAGAGCAACCCATCGAAAATTTGCAAGAAGAAATTCAACAACCACCACAACTACCCATGGAGAAAAGAACTTTGCGTGACTATGTGATTCCCAACTTAGATGCTATTTGTGGTAGCATTAATTGCTAGAATTAAAACGGGAATGATCCAAATGATACAATCGAACCTTCAATTTCGAGGGTAAATGAATGAGGATCCAAATCAACACCTTAACTAATTTCTAACCGTTTGTGGTACTTTAAAGTATAATGGGGTATTTGATGACACTATTCATCTTCGGTTATTCCCTTTCTCTCTTACTGGCGATGGTTTTATGTGGTTAGATTCATAGCCGGTAGATTCAATCAAAACTTGGGACGAGCTAGCAAAGCACTTTTTGGCAAAATATTTCGTACTGAGTAAGAGGATGAAACTTCAGATGATTACAAATTTTTGACAATTAGGAGAGTCATTATATAAGTCTTGGGAGCACTTTAAGTTGTTACGCAAGTACCCACACCATGGTTTACAAGATTGGTTGCAACTTCAAGTCTTCTACAATAGACTTAATGGGATTTTACGTTCCAGCCTTGGTGGATCATCTGTTAGAGCAATGATGTCAAAGAACTCTTATATGCGGTCGGCTGAGCGGTTCATATATCTAGCCAAACAAGCAGCAACAAATATTGTCACTAGTGAGAACATATCAACAAGTCCTCAAAAGGTTAAACCAATTGGAGATGAGTACGACTAAGGCACAAGTCCCAAACCAGCCCAATCTAACTCATTTAGTACAAGAAAAGATGAGGAGAGTAACAATGTAGAGGCTAATTAAGTAGGGAATAGAGGGTATAACCCTTACTCCAACACCTATAATCCTGGGTGGCATGACCATCCTAACCTTAGGTGGGGAGGAAACCAAAAAAGGACCTTCGAATCAAGGGAACCAAAATGTTAACCCTTTAAAACCCAATGCACCATACCAACCTCAATTACCTTTTAGGGCACCCCAAGATCAAGAGAGGAAACCAACCTATAGTATTAACATTCTATTGTTGATTAGGGTGAGTAAAGTAGAGGAAGGTTTGCATGTAGTGCAAGTTTATGTGCGCCAAATCTATAGCCAATTGGATCAAGTTTTACAACTATTGAAAAACAATTTATCCTCTAGCATACCCATTAATACTGAACCTAACTCGAAGAGAGAAGGAAAGGAGCATGCAAAGGCAATCACCCTTAGATCCAGGGCTATGGTTAAGGAACCTATCTGACCAAATTGTGGGGAGAAGAACGTAAGTGAGAAGGACAAGAGCAGCCACACTCCTAGTGTTGGAGATGGGGTGGTTGAGATGGAAAGGCCAGGGAGTGAGACCACACAAGTCGAACCTGAAGATAGACCTATTCTACCACCACCACTAAGCCCAAAGCCTATACCATTTTCGAGTCGGTTGGAAGAGAAGAAGAAGAAATATGATGAGGAGTTCATAGAATTCCTCAAGATGTTTAAAGCCTTGAATCTGAACCTCCCCTTGTTAAAAATCCTTGAGAAGATGCCCAAATTTGTCAAGTTCTTTGGGAAAGCTATGTGTCATTGGAGGAGAATAGGGAGAGGAGAGCAAATTGCACTTAATAAAGAATGTAGGGAGGTGTTGTTTAGAAAAGTTCCCCCAAAACTAAAGGATCCTGGTAGCTTTACCATTCCCATTGATAATGGTTTGGAAGAGGGAGAGGGTAGCCGATTTTTGCTAGGATCATTTTGCTAAGTTTTAGTGCATGAGAGGTATTTTCCTTTTTGAGCAAATTATGTCTCTTTTCCAAACTCTTTTCCCTTTTGTTTTGGCCGAAATCTCCTAGTCCATTTGTCCATTTTTCTCTTTTGTTTTGGCCGAAATCTTCTTAATCCTTTTCTTATCAATAGCCGAATTCCAATCATCTTCTCTTCTCCATCTTGCAAGTTGAACACATCTTCTTTGATCAAATCGGTAAGTGGCTCTATCCTATCATTGTATTTTTCTTTTCTCCGTGTCAAATTTTGTGCCCTTGTCTTGGGATGGTTTTCTTAACCGAAAACATCATTTCTTCTATTCTCTCTAAACATGATCATCTTTCCTTTTGTAGTGCTCTAGTGTGTGGTCGTAAAGCACATTCTTGCCGATTCCTCTCTCGTCTTAAGTCAATCGATTGAAGTCGGATCTATCATCATTAAGGTAAAGGGTTCATTTTTGGATTTTTTTCGTTATAACTCTATTTGGTTATGTTGCAAATCGGATTGAAGTTTCGACTAATCGATTATGTTTTAGGGACGAAATCACTCGATATATTCTATTTGCTAATCCTTCGAATATAGTGGTAAGTGGTTCAAGTGTAAGCAATATGTTGGATATGAAACCTTTTGGAAATCCGAGGCTAACTTTTGGTTGGTATTGTTCTAGGGTCAGCGAAGAGTGGTTCTTTAGGGAATCCTAATCAAGGTGTGTAATCCCGTACCTTCCGAATATATGTTTGAAATGGTGTGTAATCTCACATCTCTCTAAAATTTTGTATGATATGTTTTGTGATTCGGTCGAAATACCAAAGAAAAACAGGAAACTGGCATCCGTGATCACTCGGGAGTGCGTATATTCGTAGTGGTAACCGTATTTTAGCAATGAAACAGTTTGGTCAGCAGCAGTGACATGATTTAGAAAAATCAAAAAAATAGGAGGAATGGAATTAATAAGTGAATAAGATATTGAATCATATCTTACTGTGTCTATTTTGATATGGAAGAAACGGAGAAGAAAAAGGAATTTTATATTCTTAGATATCCTAATTTTAGTGAGACTGGTTTTGATTGACTTCGTGGTTCCCTGATTTATCTTGGAAAAATCGTATAAAATTGTACAAATTGAATTATGAGTTATAATTTATATGTATAGATTCCTTAGTGAGCCTATTTTCATTAAAAATAAGTGAAAGCAGTATATGAAAACCGTACTGTGAGATATTTGAAAATAAGATAAGAGAGATCAGAATCATTGGATAGTGAAACAAGGGAAACTTTAAGGAATAAACTGTACTAATTGGTTAAGTCAAAAATTCTGGAAAAATTATAGTAGATAGATATACGAGTCTAGTTTTAAGGAAAAATTTTTGGATTTAAATTTCAAGATTCCTAACTCAAGTTATAGACAATTTAGTCAGTATGACACAGGTGGATAGTTTCAATTTTTGTGCCTCACATTAGTAGTTAAGTCTAGGTTACGGAATTACCAAAATACCCTTGGAGGGTAAATTACCGAAATACCCTTAGGTTGCAAGATTACCGAATTACCCTTAGTGGGTAAAATTACCAGATTACGAAAATGCCCTAAAGGGCCGAAAAACGAAATTGCGTAATGGGCCAAATTGACATATTGCCTTAAGGGTCGAATGGACATATTGATTAATGGGCCAATTTGATATTATGGCTAGATGGGGCAATTTGATATTTTTGCTAAATGGGTCAATTTGATATTTTGCTAAATGGGCCAATTTGATATTTTGCTAAATGGGCCAATCTGGCATTTTGCTTAATGGGCCTATTTGATAAATTGTTATAATGGGCCGTACTTTTGTAATGAATATCCAAATAAATTACTGTTGCTATATTGTAAAAATCATGAATTGTTATGCATTATATACATGATTTTGCATGGGATGGGATAATATTGAAGAGAAGTTCTGGTGGTTCTGCCACATATTTTGGTGGCTCTGCCACAAATTTGTATAGTGGCAATGCCACGTATATTCTGTTATTCTGGTGGCTTGTCCACAACTAAAATGTTATAAATGGCTTAATGCATGCGATTAGTGTGTTGGCGGGGTGGGTTGACTTGATCGCCACAGGTGTGTTGGTTGGTATTGGTGGTGTGTAGCGGATGGATTACTAGGTTTGGTTTGGGAATTGCATTACATACACAAAATATAATTGATACATTATTATTGTAAATGGGCTTCGGCCCAAGTTATTATTTTCTGGGCTCAGGCCCAAGTTTTTGATAAATGGGTTCAGGCCAAGTGAACAACGGTAAGGGGATTATACACTGAGTTCTTGTAACTCACCCCCCTTTTCTTAACCCTTGTAGGTAATGCTCAGTGACGATGACTTGGGGCCGTGGATGACTTGGTGTTGAGCTTAAGAGACCTCTCATGGGGTTGACCTTCCGTGGCGTTGGATCAATCTACCAGAGTGGGCCTGGAAAGGATTGCTAAAAGATTTTATAAAGAGTATAAGTAGTCTTTATGCCCAGCCACTCGCTAGAACAAGAGAGTAAGGTAGGGGATTATGGACTTAGCGGGGCCATAAATCCAGTAGCTCAGGAACAAGCAATAAGAGTTTTCAAGTTTCTGGGTAAGGTGCGTAACCCCGATCCCTTCCAGTAGGTGGACTTCAGCCCAACATTTTTTTGACGCTTTATGTTTGGACGTATTTATTATTTTTCTTAAATTGTTTAAAACTGGAATTTGCTGAAAACTTAAATAAAGGTTTTCCAAAATCGATTACAAATGAACTTCAAAATAAACTTTTACACAGAAATTTTCTCTCGAACTATCAACGATATTTTTAAAAGTCACAGTTTTATAAGATCATACTTCAAATTTATCGATTTATCAATCAAATCTTCGAGGTTAGTAGTATTTTATCAAATCAAACTTGTTTTCTTGATTTTAAAAAAGCAATATTTTAGTACGAATAAAAAGGGTTTAACATGTTTTGCTCGTGTGACATACCAAATTTGCTCATAACGCATGGGCCAGGTTTGGGGCGTTACATGCTCGACTTTGAGGAGGATCTTGAAATTCTTATACTCTTAGGAAGACCTTTCTTAGGCACATTTAGGGCCACCAAATGTAGGACGGGGTGAATTAACTATGGACATTGAAGGAGAAATTGAAATTTTCAAATATGTCAAGCTCGAGTCTAGGTCTAAGGAAGTACAACCATAACAAGAGTGTAAGTGCCAAGTGATTGAGATAAAAGATTATCATGCTAACAAATTTTCGGATTTCATGGAATGGTGTGATTTTTTAGGTGTTAGTGAGCCACACAAAAGAATCAGTAAAAAAACAAGGATAAAGAAGAAAATACGATTCTTAAGAAGCCTTGGTTAAGCGTTGAACAAAAGATGAGTTCTAATGTCGAGGACACCGATGAAACACCATTTTGGTAGTGTGCCTGGCTGCCCAAAGTTAGACTTTTAACTCGATACTTGTGGCGAATGAACAAAAAAAATTGTAACTAATTAAATATTTGGAGCATGGACTCCACTTATTTCATCCAATTAGATTAGGATTTTAAACTGTGTTAGCTTAATTTTAGACTTTGTAGGTTAGACTTTCGATGATTGCGATGAAAATGGATGATTTTGTCAAGTTTTTAGGGTAAGTCTAGTCATATCACGATATCCAAGGGGGGCTATCACGATTTCCTGGACAATTTTGAAAGGAGTCCAAAAATATTTTGGGTATCGCGACATAGATCCCTTGATATCATGATGTCACTGGAATTTCAAAAGTAAAAAAAATTGTTTTACAAAGTGGTATTGTGATACCCAGGGACGAAGCCAGGAAATTTCAAGAGGGGGTCGAGATAATAAACAATAATAAATTTAAAAATAAAAATTAATTGAAGAAAAATAATTTAATAAATAAAAATAAACTAGAAAGAAAATTTTAAATTTATTTGAATTGCACTTTTCGATCCTTGACCTCACTAAAATCATCAATTATTTTGTTTACATCAAAATTTTCTGCAATTTCTTTCTCAATGTACACAACCAAAGAACTTCTTAAAAAAATCATCTTTCGTCTTACTAGGAGGTCGAGTGTTCACAATCTTCTTAGCAAAAAAGAGCATGTTTTGAAGATGTTGTTGAAACTGAAAGATCCAATATAAGACGAATTAATCTGTCAACGAGTGGGTACATGACTGACTTTCCAATCTCAACTAAGCTTCTACAAAGTTCAGAAAGTGTTGGTATTTTTCTCAAATCAATATTCTTACATACATCAAGTTCATAATGCTTCAACTCATATGGGAGACGTTCTTTCTCTTGTTGAGAAAAGTCTTCTGGATAGAACTTGTTTACAAGAATGCAAATTTTGTCAATATCAAATAACTTGAAACACTCCTTGGGATCTAAAGTTGTAGTAAGAGTGAGAAGCTCGAAACATGTTCGTTAAATCTGCTCTTCAATTATTGCAACTGAGTATCTATTGTAGCTAAAACTATAACCACTCAATAATGATGCTGTAATACCCCTAACCCATATCCGTCGCCAGAACAGGGTTACGAAGCATTATCAAAATTTACTGAACAATCATAGATAAATCATTTCATTTATTATTCATTTTCCAAAAGTAATCATATTGTCCCTTGTATGGGTCCTCGACGCACAATATACACTTTAGAAGTGAATCGGGACTAAACCGAACTCTCAAGAAATTTTTCCAAAATCTTAAAATTTTTCCTTGGTGCAGCGCACACACGCCTATGTGGCCAAGGGACACGCCCGTGTGGCCTTATAACATGCCCGTGCGTTAGGCCGTGTCCTACCCCGCATAACTCCCTGACTTGGGTCACACGGCCAGCCATACGCCCGTGTGCTAGGCCGTGTGATCAATTTAGTTTTTGAAAATTTGGTGCCGTTTTCACACGGCCAGGCCAAACGACCATGTGCTAGGCTGTGTGTCCCACACGGCTGAGACACACGTCTGTGTCTCCACCTGTGTGCTCAATTCTGAGCATTCTGTTTCTAAATTTTAAGCTGTAGGGGACACACGGCCAGACTACACACCCATGTGCATGACCGTGTGTCACACACGGCTGAGACACACGCCCATGTCTCTATCTGTGTGGACGAAAATAGGCCATTTTAAGGCCACTTTTCTCACCCTTTTTTTTATCAACCAACACACATCCATGTTTATTCATCATAAACATCTAGCACTCATCCATGGTTACTTTCAAAATCACTCATAGAATCAAAAACTAATGAAATAGAGAATTGAACCTAATTGTAAAAGTCTTAAAAACAGAAAAATTTCAAGGAAAGAGGAAGAATTAAACTTACATGAAGCTAATATATGAAAGCCAACCTTGGGAGCTTTTCAATGGTGCTTTTGACAGAAAATTTGATGAAGAAAATGTCTAGAAACTTGTAGGTTTTTCAATTTGATATTTAAAATTTCATTATTTTCAATTTTGCCCTTTTTATTTCATCATTTTTGTCATTTTCTATACCTATGCCGCCCTAGCCACTCCACTTAGGCCTAATTACTCTTTCAGTCCCAATTATTTACTATTTGGACTATTTAATCACTTATTTCCTTAATTTGTAAGTTTTGCACCTTTTTCAATTTAGTCCTTTTTAATTAGTTAACTATCAAAATGTTAAAATTTTCTAACGAAACTTTAATACTAATTTACTAACACTTAGTAAATATTTATAAAATATTTATGGCTCAGTTTATGAAATTGAGGTCTCAATATCTCGTTTTTGACCCAATTTACCTAATAAATTCTTTTAATTCACAAAATTCAGTAATTCAAAAATATTTCTAAAATCACATATAACTCATAAATATTAATTTAGTAAATTTTCAGACTTACTCGTTGGATGTGGTTATCTTGAATCACTGTTTTTGACACCACTGAAAATTAGGCTATTACAACTCTCCCCCTTTAGGAAATTTCGTCCTCGAAATTTATTACCTAAGAATAAGTTCGAATTGTAACAGTCTGGTTTAGACCCTAGTCGAAACAATGGATTTGGGACCATAAATCTGAGTTAGTGAAATATTTTAATATTATTTTTTGTGCCATTGATATGTGATTAAACATGTGTTAAAGTTCCGTACGTTAATTTGTCCGTTTGAGTGTTTAATTTAATAAAAGGATTAAATTGCATGAAATGCAAAATTTGCATGCTAATTGTTAAAGTACCTATGTGTTGTGGCTTTTGAAGGTGGAGGCTTTATGTTGTTATAAATCCATTCATAAGATAATGGATGATTAAATGACATAATGACCATAGTGTTATTTTGTCTTATTTGATTTATGGAAGGGTAAATTAGTAATTTGAGTAATAAAAGATGATTAAACCAAAAAATAAGGCTAAAATGCTAACATCTTTATGCTTCATCACTGAAAATAAGAACAAAGAAGAAAGGGTTTAGTCCTTTTGATTTTCGGCACTTGCAAGCTCAATTTAAGGTATGTTTTGACTTTGGATTTTGATGATTTTTATGTTTTTGAGATTGTTGCTTAGTCTACTATCAAACCCATGTTGTAATTTAAAGAATTAATGATGTTTGTGAAATGTGCCATTGGTGAAACAGTGAGCTTTGTGATGAGTTTAGGTGTTTAATGAAAGATATATGTTAAATGAACATGTTTTATTCTTGAATTTTTGATGGATTTAGCTAATTACGGCTAAATTGTGAAAATAGCAATTTGAGGGACTAAATTGTGAATTTGATGAAATGTTTAGACTTATATGAGATACATGGGCATTCGGCTAAGCATGGGTATATGGTAATTTTGCATATTTAATGTTTTGAGAAAAATGGACTAAATTAATAAAATGTACAAATGTGAGGGCTAAGTTGCAAATAGCCCTAAATATGTGTATTTGGATTGAATTGGATGAGTTAGTGAATGAAAGATTTAAATTTAGATATGTATAGATCAATAACCAAAGAAAACAGACTTAGATCGCATGAAAGCGAAGGTAGTCGAGTAACCAAGTCTGAACGAACATCCGAATCCAAGGTAAGTCATTATACAAATAAATGTATTTGTATTGAATTATGTATGTTCATATGACTATTGATAATGATGAATGCATATGAGATGTGATATACATGAATTACGAGATAAGATCGACCTAGTGTTAACATTCGAGAAGTCTCGTACGAACCTAGGAATAGATAGGATTAACTATGTCATGACATAGGTGTCTATTATGTGATATCATGTAAGACCACGTCTGGGACGTTGGCATTGATTCTAGCTTTTGTAAAAGACCAGGTCCGGGACGTTGGCATCGATATGAGACTTACGTGTAAGACCATGTCTGGGACATTGGCATCGTATTGATTCCTATAAGACTCTGTCTGGGACAGTGGCATCGACATCTAACTACATGTAAGACCATGTCAGGGATGTTGGCATTGTATGACTATTCTGAGCACTCTGCATATTCTATTAAATTCTGAATGGTTCAACGGGCAAGTCCGAGAAATGAATGAATATATGATTTGTACACTTGTTTTCAAGTACGTTTGATAAGTACACATTGTGTGTATATGAAGGTATGTATTTTATTAAACTTACCCAGTTGAATTATGTATCTGAATATGAGAATGTAAGTGTGTTATATGAATGGAAAAGCTATGAGCAAATAAAGTATGTGCTGATATGCAAGATTGAAAGATGAATGGCTAAGTAAATGTGCCAATGAGAATGATGATTATGTAATTGAGTTGGTAGTGAACTCATACGGATTATATGTCTTGATTTCCTATATGTCAAGTTTGTTTGTATATGGCTTACTAAGCTTTTGGAAGCTTACTCTGCTTGTGTGTTTGCTTTGTTTTATAGATCGTCAAAGCTACTAAAGGCTCGGGGACTGTCCAGGATCGTCATCACACTACTCAAACTCATTTTGGTACTTTTGAAATGTGTATATAGCTAAATATGGAGTGTATAGGCTAGTTATTTTGGTTATGGTTGAAAAGTGTATAATTAGCCATGAGATGTGGCTACATAAGTGTTGATAATATGCATGAGTAAATATGAAATATGGTATATGTTTTGGTATGGCTTGGTAACTATGAAATGGTTAAGTTAATGGTAAGTATATGGATGAAATGTGAGTATGCATGTTTGATCTAAGAAGGGGATATATGAAAGGTAAATGTAGATGAATCATGCTTGAATGCATATGTGTTTTAGTTGTACAAATTGGCATGACTGGAGTTGTAATTGTATGTGAAGATTTGATGATTACTTTGATATGTTTTGGTTGCCAAATATGCATGAAAGGAATTGGTATATTGCTTGTAGGGATTGACCCTTGTGTGGGTGGCATTTTGGCCTTGCAAGTGGCCTATTTTGCCTACACAGCCATGGCACACGGGCGTGCCTAGTAGCCGTGTAATTAAGTCAGTAATCAGACCAAGTTTGCACGGCCATGGCACACAGACGTGCCTAGTAGCCGTGTGAAAACAGTATTTAGCACAAGAGTACATGGTCATAGCACACGGGTGTGTCTGGTGACCGTGTGGATAAGTCAGTATATGTACTCTGATTTGGCATGGCTAGGACTCACGGGTGTGTCCAGTAGCCGTGGGAGGCACACAGCCTGCCCACACGAGCGTGTGACCTTTGTAACTTAGAAAAAATTTTAAATTTCTGAGAATTTCCCGGCCCCACTCTCAAGAATGATTAAGGTCTCGTTGACCAATATAAGGGACACTTTGTTTGCGATTGATGAATGGTTATATGAAATTTCTGTAAAAGTTTCTGATCTGTTCGGTAACACCTTTAACCCTAATCCAGCGACAGATATGGGTTTGGGGTGTTACACGGATACTATGATCTCATTGATTCCTCAGTTTCCCAGGTTGCCCCCTTCGAACCATGACGATGCCACAATACTTTAACTAACAGTACTCGTTTATTTCGTAGTTCTTTAACTTCTTGAGCTAAAATCTTCATTGGTTCTTCTGAATAAGTCATATCCAGTTGAAGCTCAATTTTAGTATGAGGAATTACGTGTGAAGGATCTGATCTGTACTGTCTCAACATGGATACATGAAACACATTATTAGTTTTCTCAAGTTCCGAAGGTAAAGCCAATTGATGAGCCACAGGGCCAATTCTTTCTACAATCTCATATAGTCCTATAAATCTTGGGCTCAGTTTCCCTTTTTTGCCAAACCGTAATACTTTCTTCCATGTGGAAACTTTTAAAAACACTCGATCACCAACCGCAAATTCTATATCTCTTCTTTTCAAATTGGTATATGATTCTTGACTATCTGAAGCATCTTTCAAACTATCTCGGATGATTCAAACTTTTTCTTCAATTTTTCGGATTAAGTCAACTCCCACTAACTTGGATTCACTCAATTCAAACCAATACAATGGAGTCTTACATTTTCTACCATAAAGATCTTCAAATGGTGTCATTTTTATGCTGGACTGATAACTATTGTTATATACAAATTCGACCAAAGTTATGTATCTTTCCAAGCTATCTCCAAACTCAAGTATACAATATCTCAACATATCTTCTAAAATATGAAACACTCGTTTTGATTGTCCGTTAATCTGAGGATGAAATGCTGTGCTGAAATTTAGTTTAGTACATAGAGCCCTGCAATTTATTCCAAAATCTCGATGTAAACCCGGATCTCGATCTGAAATAATGGATGTTGGAACTCCATGTAACCTCACAATCTCAGACATATATAATTCTACTAATTTACCAGAAAAGTGTGTTCTGACCGGAATAAAATGTCAGCCTTAGACAATCTATCAACAATCACCAGATTGAATCTTTCTTTCTTGGAGTCATAGGTAATCCAGATACAAAATCCATAGTAACATGCTCCCATTTCCACTCATGTGTAGTGTCTTTAAATTTTTAAAGCAAAAACAGTTGCAGCCAATTCAAGATCGTGTGTAGGATAATTCCTTTCATGCGGTTTTAACTGCCGAGAAGCATAGGCTACTACTTTTACTAACTCCATCAATTCACAACCCAAACCATTCAGAGACGCGTCACTGTACACAACATATGAAACTCCAGATTCTGGCTAAGTCAAAACTGGAGCCTCTGTCAACATGTAACACCCCAAACCCGGCCCATGCGTTTCGACCAGATCTGGCGTGTCACGACTTGTACATTGAAAACTTTTGCTTTGCTGGTTTTGGAAGTCATAAGTTAATTAGACATAACTTTAAATAAATAAATGACATTTTAAAAACATAAACTCCCTTGTATTATTATTATTATTAAGTATAAATAAACTTTGTCATAAATTCATAAATTTCAGAACATTGAAATCTGCTTAGTTGAATAAAAACTAGGGGCTTTAATACATAAATATTCCTAAAATGAAATAAAATAAACTTAAAGAAATCCCGAATAACTTGTAGAAATAAAAACTTGATGGCCCATCGAGTCCTTCTCAGCTCCCATGTCCACGACCTACTGCTCATCTGAAGAGTAGAGAAAAAGGAAAGCGTGAGTCACAAAGATTCAGTGTATAAATCTCAAAGCACACAACGACCTGAGCCCACAAACAGATTATGGGCCCTGGCCCATACATAAAGGCATCAATCAAAATCACATGATAAACAGTACACGATGAATAATAACCCAACCCATCCTAGGTTTCCATCCTCTACACACCAACCCGTACCAACTATCACACCTTGGGGATTTCTACAATCAACCCTCCATCTGCTACACACCATAACGACAGTCATACTGCCTATTCCTGTTATTCAGGAATCATTAAACGTGGCATAGCCACCGATCACTGTGTGACCTAACATTAATATTTGTGGGATTTCTACCACCGATCACCAAGTGACCTATCATGCACTTCCCCTTCAATATCATAATTTCCCCCATGCCTACACATATAAAGAAAACATCATCCAGGCTTACATATATTTTGATACACATAGAGAGTTCTATGTTTACGTACCTGGCATCCATGCCTAACCCATTTAGGATTGCATTCGACTGTCAATACAGTCTCTTTTCGGCTTTTTAGCCCATAACATATATATAAACATACATACAAGATTAGTAGTGTGTTAGAGAACTACACACCTGATTACCGATAAAACGATGCTTTCTATGTCGACGCTATCCTTAGTCGACACAACTGCTATCTGCCTAAGGTGTTGTTCAGAAGTCGGTCCGCAACCAAGTGGCCAATCTCGAACGGCGGATACTGCTCGTTTCTTAAACTTAGGGATTCTCTCCTTTGCCTGATCCATATTTAATTCCATCACAAGTCCTTATCAGAACTACTATCACAATATTTGATCGTTAATCCTCATCATTAAGTTAAGATCTTGTATACAATGAACGAATCTAGTAAAAATCTAGGGAAATCTTCTTACCTTAAAATCCTGAAATTGGAAACCAGCTATTTTCGAATTTTAGATTTAGTTGACCAAGCTTCCTTCAAATCTCGAATTGCCGCCCAACATAGAACCATTAAACTTTTAGCTTTTCGACTTTTTCCTTTCAAAAAAAACCAGGAATAGATCATGAGAACTAATCAGAAGTCGACACTTACCTTAGCACAGGAGGTCCGGCTAGCACTAGAGAGAGGATTCGACAATGCCAAAAGAAGTTTTAAATGTCGGAATAAATAGAACTAATTCTCAAGTAGGATGAATAAAGAAAAACTATGGAGGCTTCGGCTTTTTAGAGAAATTGGCTCAAAGGGAAAACGAATGGAGAAAAGGTTTCGACTTTTGAAGAAATTGAAGAAAAGAAATTGGAGAGGGAGAGACTAAGAATTTCGGCACCAAGAGTGAAGAGAGAATTAGGGTTTAAATGCCAGAATCAAGGAGCTATCCCCCCTATTTATAGGAATTTCAGCACCTCCTGTATAAAACCGAAAACACCCTTCCTAAATAATTAAAATTCAAGCTAAATGAAAGGGAAAATTTGGCACCCCTTTGCCATGCAGTAGCCGATTTCTTTACTCCTCTAAGTGGTGGATTTTCGGCCATCACCTTCTTTGTAGATAGGCTCCTATCTTTTCTCCTTTTAATCTTCTAAATTATCAATTATAAAATCCATATAAATCCTTCTATTTTTGAGCCTTGTAGCCGTCCACCTTATTAAACCCTAATGCCGAATTTAGCTAACTAAAATTAAAAAATTTGGGCTCCATAAAACTTAAATTTGGGCCCCTAAATCCCTTGTTGTGGCGTCACCCTTGCTCCTATTTAAGTGCCAAAAATGGCCCAAAAACATGGGCTCCTTGTGGCCAAAACTTGGGCCCCTTTAATTGTTAATGGCGCCACTTTCTAATTCCCTTGCAGTGCCACCTTTTGTTGGGCCACAAGCCCACGTTGGTATTTTAAACATAGTTACCACCTTTTAACTCTATAATGCCCAATCAAATAATTTAACCAAGGCCTTTGCCTAATCCTGAGCCCAATTTGGACCCCTATCACTTAAATTAACATATTAAACATTTCCTTACACTAGACGTATAAGCCCATAAATTTAGGATGTTACAGTTCTACCCCCTTAAAGAAATTTCGTCCTCAAAATTACCTGATCAAAAAAGATGGGGGTATTGCTGCCGCATTGCTTCCTCGGGTTCCCATGTAGCCTCCTCAGAACCATGATTCCTCCACAGCACCTTAACTAAAGGAACCATTTTCCTTCGCAACACCTTGACATCACGATCCAGAATTTCCACCGGTTCCTCTTCGAAGGATAGATCAGGTCTTACCTCGATTTCCTCCACAGGCACAACATGAGACGGATCCGAACGGTAACGTCTTAGCATGGAGACATGAAATACATCGTGAATTTGACTTAACTCCGGATGTAACTCCAACTGGTAGGCTACTGGTCCTACTCGCTTCAACACCTGATATGGTCCGATAAATCTGGGACTTAATTTACCCTTTCGACCAAACCTTAGTACCTTTTTCCACGACGAAACCTTTAGGAATACTTTATCACCCACTGCAAACTCTATGTCCTTACGCTTTAAATCAGCATAAGACTTTTGTCTGTCTGACGCCTCCTTCAGTCGAACCCGAATCAATTCAACCTTCTCTTCTATCTCAGTCACCAACTACGGACCCAAAATCTGACGTTCCCCTAGTTCCGTCCAACAGGTAGGAGTACGACACCTCCGCCCGTACAAAGCTTTGTAGGGCGCCATCTGAATACTTGACTGGTAACTGTTGTTGTAAGCAAACTCTGCTAACGGTAAGAACTCTTCCCAACTACCTCTAAAATCAATGACACAACCTCTCAACATGTCCTCCAAGATCTGAATCACCCGCTCAGACTGTCCATCGGTCTGAGGATGAAACGATGTACTAAAATCCAACTTTGTACCCAACGCTTGATGCAACGCCTTCCAAAATCGTGAGGTGAACCTAGGGTCCCTATCTGATATGATCGAAACCGGTACTCCATGCAACCTCACCACCTCCACTATGTATAACTTAGCTAACTTCTGCAAGGAGTAGTCAACACGTACAGGTATGAAGTGTGCAGACTTCGTCAGGCGATCAACAACTACCCAAATCGCATCTTTCTTAGTGGGTGTGAGGGGAAGCCCACTAACAAAGTCCATGATGAGTCTTTCCCACTTCCATTGTGGAATTTTCACTGGCTGCAATAATCCTGATGGTAACTGATGTTCCGCCTTGACCTGCTGATAGGTCAAACACTTACCCACCAATTCAGATACTTCTTGCTTCAAGCCCGGCCACTAGAACTGATCTCTCAAATCCCGAAACATCTTACTTCCTCTAGGGTGCATAGCGTATGCACTACCATGCGCTTCATTCAAAATCCTACGCCTCAACGCCGGATCCTTTGGCATACATACTCTCCCTCGAAAACATAACAGTCCTTCCTCGTTCCTACTGAATTCCATTGGCCCACCCTTTGAGATTAGCTGCATTTTCCCCTTTAGCAACTCATCGATCTGTTGCCTCTCCTTCACTTGACTGATCCAGGAGGGTTTTACTTGAAGTTCCGCTAATAAACTTCCATCCTCATATAAACTAAGGTGAGCAAACATTGCTCTTAAGTCAGAGACTACTTTACGACTTAGAGCATCCGCCACTACATTAGCCTTACACAGGTGATACTCGATCGAGCAATTGCAATCCTTTAGCAACTCGATCCACCTTCTCTGCCTTAGATTCAACTCCTTTTGAGTCAAAAGATACTTCAAGCTCTTATGATCTGTGTAAATGATAGATTTCTCCCCGTACAGATAATGCCTCCAAATTTTTAAGGCAAACACCACTGCCGCTAATTCCAAATCATGGGTGGGATAATTCGATTCATGCGGTCTTAACTGCCGCGATGCATATGCAACCACCTTTCCATCTTGCATCAACACACATCCTAATCCTGTGTGTGACGCATCACAGTAAATTACGAACTCCTTCCCCGCCTCCGGCTGAACCAACACTGGAGCTTCTGTCAAACTCTTTCTTTAACTTCTCGAAACTCTCCTGCTACTTATCAGACCAAACAAACGGAACTCCTTTCCGTAGCAACTTAGTCAACGGTTCCGTAACCAAAGAAAATCCTTCAACAAACCTTCGGTAGTACCCAGCTAAACCAAGAAAACTCCTAATCTCAGCCACAGACCTAGGTGGCTTCCAATCCAACACCGCTTCAACCTTTCGAGGGTCAACCCTAATCCCTTCTGCCAACACAACGTGCCCTAGAAATGTAACTTCCCTCAACCAAAATTCACAGTTACTGAATTTGGCATACAACTGCTTCTCCCTCAGAATCTGCAAAACTATTTGCAGATGAGCATCATGCTCCTCCTCCGACTTCGAATAAACCAAGATATTGTCTATAAATACCACGACCCACCGGTCTAGGTAGGGTTGGAACACTCAGTTCATCATGTCCATCAACGCTGTTGGCGCGTTGGTCAATCCAAACGGCACCACTATAAACTCATAGTGACCGTAGCGAGTGCTGAAAGCCGTCTTATGGATATCCGCCTCCTTGACCCTAAGTTGATGGTACCCTGACCTCAGATCTATCTTTGAAAAGACTGAGGCCTCCTTCAACTGATCGAACAGATCATCGATCCTTGGCAACGGGTACTTGATCTTGATTGTTAGCTTATTCAACTGGCGATAATCAATGCACATACGCATTGATCCATCCTTCTTCTTAACAAATAACACCGGCGCTCCCCAAGGCGACACACTTGGTTGAATAAACCCTCTATCCAGCAACTCCTGAATCTGCGCTTTCAACTCCACCAACTCCTTTGGCGCCATCCTATACGGAGCAATAGATACCGGCGCTATTCCCGGAAGAAGATCGATACCAAACTTCACTTCACGATCTAGGGGTAATCCCAGAAGCACTTCAGGGAAAACATCAGGAAATTCCTTTACCGTCCTGACGTCCCCAATAGTCAGATCTTTGGCTTCCAAAGCCCGAACAAACAATAAAATTGCCTCGCATCCTTTCCTCACCATTCTTTCTGCTCTTAGGGCAGTCACTACATTCGACAAGCAGTTTCCCCTTTCTCCAATCACCAACACTTCATCACCCTCGGGGGTTTTTAACACCATACGCTTGGCCGTACAATCTAGATTAGCTTGATACATCACAAGCCAAAATTAAATCAAACTCCCCGAACGGTAATTCCATTAAATCCGTTCAGAAAACTATCCCCTGAACTTCTAGGGGTACTTCACGATAGAGTTTATCCACTACTACAGATTGTCCTAACGGGCTAACTACAGTCATTGCCCTAGAGGTAACTTCATATTCTAACTTTAGAGTTCCAGATACGCTACTAGCTACATACGAATGCGTCGACCCAATGTCAATCAATACAGTGTAAGGCAAGCCAAAAATTAAAAACGTACCTGTAACAGTCCGAATTTGACCCTAATTGGAACAGTGGTTTCGGGACCACGAATCCGAGTCCGAGAATTATTTAAATATTATACTTTGTTTTTATTATGTGTGAATTAATAGGTGTGAAATTTTCGTAGAAAAATTTTATTGTTTGTGTGCTTAATTTGACAAAAAAGATTTAATCGCGTAAATTGTAAAAGTTGCAAACTATAGTGAAAAGTGCCTATTTGATGATGGTTGTTTCATATGAGGCATTAAAAGGGAAATTAGCCCATTTTAAATGGTAGTGGGCGGCAATGGTCAAGAATGACCTTATTATATATGTTTTATATATTTTGTTATAATGGATAAAAAGGTAAATTGTATATTATGTTAATATATCATAAATCATAAAGAAAATAAAGCCATCATCTTTTATTTCTTCCTTGGCCGAATATGGAGAAAAGAGTAAGGGTTAGGGAGCTTTGAGTTTCGGCAATCAATTTGTTTGATTAAGGTATATGTGATTTTCGGTTTTTGATAATTTTTACGTTTTTGAGATTGTTGCTTCGTATATTACCCGACCCATGCTAGAATTTTTGAGATTAGAGTCTATGTGAGGTTCGGCCATTGCTAAGTTCTTGTGGTTTTTAATGTTTTATGATTTTATATTAAAGATATGTTAAAGATTATTATATTTTGTATTGGAAGTTTTGGTGAAATTGAGTATTTAGGGCCAAATTATGAAAATGAAATTGTAGAGGGGCTTATTTGCAAAATAAATGAAATGTGAGGGCTTGTAAAGTCCCTAGGAATATTCGGCCCTTGTATAGTCTTAGCTAATTTGGTGTATTTTGTGTTTTATGCAAATAGGACTAAATTTCAAAGTTGTGAAATATTAGGGGTAAAATGGTAATTTGTCCATTTATATGATTTGGGACTAAATTGAATTGAAATGTACTTGAATGAGTTGAAATTAATGTGTTTTAGATCAAGAGCAAAGAAAAATGGAATTGGATCGGGGAAAGACGAAGATTCTCGAATAGCCGATTTACACAGTCTATCGACAGCCGAGGTAAGTCCTTAAGCGAGTATGTGTTAAATATTTAATTATGAAATTATTAAATGATGAAAATTGAAAACTTAAGGCATAAATTTAAGAGATGGCCGAATGTGATAGTATATTATTGAAGTGAATTGTATTTTTGTTTAGTGTAATGTGAATAAATAGGTTTGGTTTAATATATGAAAGCATTATGAAATATATAAGAAATGTTTGTGATTTCAGTGTTAAGTGATGTGTTTGGAAATGTTAAATATATGAAATATCGGGCTTATTGCCTAGTAGGCCTCGTGCCGGTAATTAATATCGGGCTTACTGCCTAGCAGGCCTTGTGCCGGTGTAACAACCCAAACCCGGCCCAAACGCTACGACCGAATTTGGTTTGTTACAGATAAAACATTTTGAAACCTTTTAAAACCGATTTAAATTTTCGATAAAAGATAGCATCTTGTTAAAAACAGTTGAGGTATATAAAACCCATACTTTGATTTATTTCGAAAATATTTATTAAGTCAAGTTATTATATATATTTTAGATGTACCCGATGGTACCTTACAACCTTTACGATTGTTTTGGAAAACAGGTGAACTCACTTTTATAACAAAAAGTTTAAAACAAATATTCAAGCATAAAACAATAATAAAGTAATCATAGGAGGCCTTATTACAACCCAATCAAAATCAAACCAACAATAAATAAAACTTAAATAAAATATAGAAGAACCGAAATTCAAAGTCTATTAAATTAAAATCCCACTGCATGGCCACCTCAAGTCCCTCCGGCTCCATATCCGCGATCTACGTGTCACCTGAAAAATAAAGGAGAAGGTGAGTCACCAAGACTCAGTATGTAGCCCTTCCCCCGGTTTAAACAATTTCATACACATATTATAACGATTAACATGCATTAAGTTATGTACCCAACCTAGCCAACCAAACGCCTCTGTCTACCCCGTTGTGGTACCAAACCACTGGTGGTGCCAAACCACTGGTGACGTATAGTCACAGATGTGATGCCAAATCACTGGAGGTGCCAAACCTCTGGTGTCCGAAGACACAAATCGATTGATGGGGCCAACCCATTATGTGATACCAAATCACTGGCGTCAATCCCTTAATATCATCTGTGGGGCCAACCCACTGTGGTGCTAAGCCACTGGGACGAGACGCGATGAGGTGCCAAACCTCTGGAGGTACCAAACCTCTGGTGACCGTAGTCACAGTGTGTTACTAAAACACTGGTGTCCGTCGGCACAATGTCACTGCCCCCTCCTCTCATTATCCCATATCAAACAGTCATAAACATAGTTCATACATTCATCACATGTATCAAATAAGCTATGCTTCCCAAAAGCATCAAATAGCAACTCATATTAGCAGGTACTTACCTGAATCGCCACTTAAACCAATACGGTATTAAATCCGATGCTACATAAATCAGAGTTAGCATTCACAACATTTAGCATAGTTAATAAGTCATAACGTGTGTATGTACACACCTGTCACCAATAAGAAGTCTAAATCCCGAAAAGTCACTCGGCCACACTAGATCTCCCTGCACCTATATTCGGCCAACTATGGGATTAGTACTATGGCCCATTCGGCCAAATCAAATTAATCTAAAGGGGTCATCTTTTGAACCCGAATCCTTACCTTATACCTTCTGCTACTAACCACAGCACTCGATTCGCGAATCTGCCTCACGAACTACAATCAGTCAGTCAATATTACTCATAACCAAAGTTTTCGGCTTTTTAATCACTTAAAGAATAATAGGTAAATCCTTTACCACCACTTACCAAAATCGAATGCTGGAGATTAGGGGCTTGGGTCGACTGCTTCAAGATCTTGGGGTACCTAGAAGAGATCGATTACCAAAAGCATTTAGAAGCCTTGTTAACTATTGCCAAAATCGGCACTCACCCCTAATAGAAATCGACAAGGAACAGAGAAGGGAAACCATGGAGTTTCGGCACACTTACCTTCAACTGACAACGAGGATTCAAAGAGGTCTATACCACTTTTGCATTCGGCCCAAGTGCTGCCCAAAAGAAGAAGAGAATTTCGGCACTTCAAAGGGGTGTATTCGGCTATTATGAAAGAAAAATAATGGAGAGGAAGAGGTGATAAGAGTTTCGGCTAAAGGGGTTTGAGAGGATGGAAAAATGAAAGGAGAGAAAAAAAATGTAGAAGGAAGGGGTTAGGAATTTCGGCTAATAGCTAAAAAAGAAAACAAGGTGGTAAGTTGATGCTTTTATAGGCATTCGGCACCCCCCCTCAAGCTTGTCGTCCACTCTCCCTCAACAAGGAGTTCAAATTCGGCCAATTCCTTGTTTTACTCCAAGCCACTTATTTGATTAAATTCAAAATGATTTGAATTAATCCAAATAATCACTTAATATCTCTTAATAATCCAAATAATATCTCTTAATAATCCAAATAATACCCTTATTTATCTTCTATTATCTAGTTATCTAAATAAATAATTAAAAGAGATTAAAGAGAGAAAAACTCTCCCTCTTATTGCTGTCCCACTTAAAAGCGAAAAGGGAATTTTGTGACTCGAACCAAGGCTCTCCCTTACTCACAGTGGCGTCACATGTAGCTCCCAAGTGGCCCTCCTTTTTCCACTTTTCCAAGGCCCTTTTTGTGACAATAAATCCCTTATTTATTCTTGTAACCCCTACCTGCTAAGGCTCCTTATCTTTAAAGTTCCCAAATAAAATTTTCTACTAAACTGAGCCTACTCAAGACCTTTAATTAAGCCTTATTATTCCATAAATAATACCATAATAATTCAAACACAAGGAAAAACATTTAATCACAAATAGCCCCGGTTTCAGGATGTTACGGCCGATGATTTAGTTCGGGCTATAATGCCTAGCAGGTTTATTGCCGGTGGTACGCCATAAAAAGAGGATTTGAGAGTTGAACAAATTGAGATGTATATACATAATAGTATCAGCTATAAGCTCGAGATAAAGGTCAGCTTATTGTATTGGTAAGGAATAAGGTAAGACATTTTATTTTTAGTTGAGTCATTCGTGATGTGATGAAGCTAATGATTCAAACTAAGCTTTATTTCATGATATTGAGATTATCACTGATTGGTATGATCTATATATATGTGAAATTGAGGTATATACATATTTATGCTACATGAAGATTCGGCTATAATATATGAAAGGCAGTGAGATTGAAATTATGACATGTCTTCGTATCTTGAAATGTTCGAATGTATATGTTATCCTTATGAAATGATATTGTATAAATTGATGTGGTAAAGTACTATTGATTAGGTTAAATATATGAATAATATTCGGCTAAGTGAACTTCATATTGAATTAATTAGGCTAAATGCCACAAGTATGAAAACTAAAGGTTAAGTATATGTTTATGTCATTTTTATTGCTTGGGACTTACTAAGCTAGTGAGCTTAATTGTGTGATATGTTCTCCTCTGTTTTATAGATTTGGGCAAAGCTACGAGCCCAGGAGGGATCGTCAAGAAAGTCATCCACATTATTGCCCCTTTTGGTATTTAATCTTAGTTTTGAATCGAAGGCATGTATAGGTTACACTGAGGTTTTGACTAAGAATACTCGGTTTTGTATATATATATATGCATAGCCTTGCGAAAACGGCTATTCCCTTTTGGTCAAGTTTAAATTCCTATGTTCTTGTTATAATGGCTTGATTAAGTTATTAAATGAGGTGAGATTCGGTCATGGTTAAATCATGCATGGAAATTAGTCTTATAATATATCTATATTGTGGTGTGTGGTTTTGTGTTTTGGAAACAAAGGATTTGAAGGAAATTTGATGATGTTTAACGTGTAGTATAAATAACAAGTAATATGCCTATAATAGGTGGATGTGTTGCGTTTGGGATAAGGATGACATATTGATATATTCAGTATTGGTTTTGATATGTACTATTATATGTTAAATGAGATTTATATGTATATATATTTGAAGTATGATCTTGGCTAGGTGATTTATATGATGCTTGTTAATTTGTCTTATTATTGATGAATAAGTTAAATCATGTGTTTCATTATTAATGTAAATTTTGCTTATAGGGAAAGGTACGCTTGTTATATATATAATCTATATGCTTCAATAGTGCTTTCGGTCATATAGTAATGTTATAATGTTGTATGTAGATCTGATCTTTAAATAGTATAGATGGTTCGGTTGTTTTAATAGGTATTCATTCGGTAGAAAAATGTATACAAATTGTCTGTATTAAACGATATTTGATTTATGTCCGATACAAGTATTTAAATGATGAGTCATCTTATATTTTAATTGTATATGTATATATATATATATATACACACCATGAATGTTTAAATTTTATAGATTGGTTATTTCCATATTTTGAGTACCTATAATGAATCTCGTTGTGCATTTTCTAATTCAATAAGTTGAAATGTTTTATAAAAAGGAAAAGAGTGCATTGTTGTGCTTAAAGTCTAATGAAGGTCTATTTGGAATTGAGTTTAGTTTGGTAATAGCCGTAACCTTAATCCGACGACGGGTACGGGTTAGGGCGTTACATTTTATTGGTATCAGAGCTTATGGTTTAGTCAATTCTAGGACTACCGTAGCGCGTGTGAGTCTAGCTATACATGCCTTAATTATGTATTTGATAGTGTGGTGACTTCAGACATCCTGAATTGTGTTTTATATATTAAATGGACTCTGATCCTGATAGAGCTGTAGCAGATGATGTAGAGAGCGTAGCGCCTGATCGTGCACGCGGATCAGTACCGTTAGACTCTCGACCAGTTACGGGTAGCCACGAGGGGGAGGCTAAACAAGCCTTCTACCAGATGATGAATGAGTGGTTTACCCAGTTTGTTCAGAATAATCCGACTGTACAACAACCTCCACCCCCGATTAATCCAACTCTGGTACCCTCAGCACCTCCGATGATAGATCCGATGAGATCTAGAAGGCCTCCTGTTGATAAAATCAGAAAATATGGGGCCGAAGAATTCAAAGCTAATGACGATGATGATGCAGAACGGGCTGAGATGTGGCTTGATAATACTATTCGGGTACTTGATGAGCTATCTTGTACTCCAGATGAATGTCTGAAATGTGCTATATCTTTACTTCGGGACACTGCATATCATTGGTGGAACACACTAGTATCAGTGGTTCCGAAAGAAAAAGTGACATGGGATTTCTTTCATATAGAGTTCTGCAAGAAATATATCAGCCAGAGGTTCATCGACCAGAAACGGAAAGAATTTCTGGAATTAAAACAGGGCCGCATGACTGTAACTGAATATGAGCGAAAATTTATTCGGTTGAGCCGATATGCCCGTGAGTGTATATCTACCGAAGCCATTATGTGTAAAAGGTTTGAAGACGGCCTGAATGAAGACATAAAATTACTCGTTGGCATTCTTGAAATCAAAGAGTTTGTAGTACTTGTCGAGAGAGCCTGCAAAGTCGAAGAGCTTGGAAAAGAGAAAAGAAAAGTTGAGGTAGAAGCTAGAGACACTCTTAAAAGATCATCTAGTAGAACTTTTCAATCTATAACTAAGAAGTACAGAGATGACTTAAGTCGACATAAGACTACTTCTGACATGCCTAGACGAGATCGACCTCCAGTGAGTTCACGAGCCACTTCGATGGCTAGTGTTGGTAATGCTCAATAGAATCAAGTTGAATGCAAGCATTTTGGAAAATGGCATTCTGGGAGTTGTAGATTGCGTGATCGGTCTTGTTTTAAATGTGGATCGTCAGATCATTTTATCAGGGAGTGTCCAATGTTAGCCGAGCAAAATATGGCTCAAAATTCAAGACCGAGCAACATGTCAACACGAGGCAGACCACCCAGACCATCTGGGAATGTGGGTGGCAGTCAGAGAGGAACGAAAGATACAACAGTTCGATCAGAGGCTAGAGTACCAGCTAGAGCTTATGTTGTACGGGCTAGAGAGGATGCTTCGTCCCCAGATGTTATTACCGGTACTTTCACACTTTATGATACTATTGTGATTGCATTGATTGATCCCGGTTCAACTCATTCATATGTGTGTGAAACTTTAGTATTCAGTAAGACTCTACCTGTTGAGTCTACTGAGTTTGTGATCCGTGTGTCCAGCCCTTTGGGTCGTTGTGTAGTGGTTGATAAAGTGTGTAAAAGTTGCCAATTGATGATTCGGGATTCTTGCTTCCCAGCTGATCTAATGTTATTGCCTTTCGACGAGTTTGATATAATTCTGGGAATGGACTGGTTAACTTTGTATGATGCAGTGGTGAATTGTAAAAGAAAGATCATTGATTTGAGACACCAAAACAGTGAGATCATCCAGGTTAAATTTAATAATAATTTGAGTGGGTTGCCTACAGTAATATCCTCGATGTTAGCCCGAAAATATGTGAGAAAAGGGTGTGAAGCTTATTTGGCTTATGTGTTCGATAATAAAGTATCTGAAAAGCAGATTGAATCAGTACTAGTTGTGTGTGAATACCCAGATGTGTTTCCCGAAGAATTACCAGGTTTACCACCAGTACGAGAGGTTGAATTTGGCATCGAACTAGTTCTGGGGACGACTCTGATTTCGGTAGCTCCGTATCAGATGGCACCTACCGAGTTGAAAGAGTTGAAAGCACAGTTGCAAGAGTTGTCAGATAGGGGCTTTGCACGACCGAGTTTCTCTCCTTGGGGTGCACCGGTTCTATTTGTGAAAAAGAAAGATGGGACTATGCGAATGTGTATTGATTATCGACAGTTAAATAAAGTGACAATAAAGAATAAATACCCGTTGCCTCGAATAGACGAGTTGTTTGACCAGTTGAAAGGGGCTTAAGTGTTTTCAAAGATTGATCTGAGATCGGGTTATTATCAACTGCGAGTCAGAGATTCTGATGTGCCTAAGACTGCGTTCCGAATGAGGTACGAACACTTTGAGTTTTTAGTTATGCCTTTTGGGCTTACTAATGCACCTGCTGTTTTTATGGATTTGATGAACCGGGTCTTCAGACAGTTTTTGGATCGATTTGTAGTAGTGTTTATTGATGATATACTGATATACTCCAAAGATGAAACTGAGCATGCCGAGCATTTGAGATTGGTGCTACAAACTTTGCGAGATAAACAGTTGTACGCAAAGTTTAGTAAGTGTGATTTCTGGATGAATGAAGTTAACTTTTTGGGTCACGTCGTGTCAGCATCAGGTATTCGTGTTGATCCGAGCAAAGTATCGGCTATTCTTGATTGGAAACCACCAAAGAATGTTTCTGAGATTTGAAGCTTTCTGGGACTTGCGGGTTATTACCGACGATTTGTGAAAGGCTTTTCTATAATAGCTACCCCGTTGACAAAGTTATTATAGAAAGATGTCAAGTTCGAGTGGTCGGAAAAGTGCCAGAAAAGCTTCGATCAGTTGAAAGCCCTTTTGACCAAAGCTCTAGTGTTAGTTCAGCCTGAATCGGGTAAAGAATTTGTTGTTTATTTTGATGCTTCATTGAATGGTTTAGGCTGCGTTTTGATGCAGGAAGGCAAAGTTGTAGCCTACGCTTTAAGACAACTGAAGCCGCATGAAAGAAATTACCTGACACATGATTTAGAACTCGCAGCTATTGTGTTTGCATTGAAAATTTGGTGTCATTACTTATACGGTGAAAAATGTCATGTTTTCTTTAATCACAAAAGTTTGAAGTACTTGATGACTCAGAAAGATTTGAACTTGAGACAACGCAGATGGTTAAAGCTGTTGAAGGACTATGAATTGCTGATTGAGTACCATCTGGGAAAAGCTAACGTGGTTGCGGATGCATTAAGTCAAAAATCATTGTTTGCTCTTCGTGCATTGAACGCACATATGACAATGTCTGGTAATGGTTTGATCATAGCCGAGTTGAAGGCAAGACTGATGTTTATTCAACAAATTTGTGATGCACAAAAAATTGACAAAGATTTGATTATTAAACGAGCTCAGTGTGAAAATGATGCAGAGTCAAAGTTTCAAATTAATACAAATGATTGTTTGATCTTCGATTGCCGGATATGTGTTCTGAAGAACGTGGATTTGATTCAGATGATTTTGAGCGAGGCTCATAATAGTCGATTATGGATACATCCAGGTAGCACGAAAATGTATAATGATTTGAAATAATTTTATTAGTGGCCCGGCATGAAACGGGATATATCTGAATTTGTTTCAAAGTGTTTAATTTGTCAGCAAGTAAAAGCAGAACATCAAGTACCTTCTGGGTTACTTCAGCCGATTATGATACCTGAATGGAAGTGGGATAGAATCACTATGGATTTTGTATCCGATTTGCCTACGACACCGGGCAAGAAAGATGCAGTTTGGGTTATAGTTGATAGGCTGACTAAATCAGCCCATTTTGTGCCTGTTCGTACAGACTATTCACTTGATAAACTTGCCGAATTATATGTATCTCAGATTGTGAGATTACATGGTGTATCGAGTTCCATTGTTTCAGACAGAGACCCGAGATTCACATCACGATTTTGGAAGAAGTTGCAAGATGCTTTAGGTACTAAACTTCATTTTAGTACAGCCGTTCATCGCAGACGGACGGTCAGTCTGAATGAACTATTTAGATACTTGAGGACATGTTGAGATGCTGCGTTCTTGAGTTTGAATGTACGTGGGAAAGGTACTTACCTCTGATTGAATTTGCTTATAATAACAGTTTTCAATCTAGTATCAAAATGGCGCCCTATGAAGCTTTGTACGGGCGTAAGTGTCGAACACCATTATACTGGACTGAGCTCGGTGAGAACAAGATACACGGGGTCGATTTAATTAAAGAGACAGAACATAAAGTGGCTATTATCAGAGATAGGTTGAAAGTTGCATCAGATCGTCAAAAGTCTTATGCTGATTTGAAACGTAAAAACATTGAATTTTAGATCGGAGATCGTGTATTTTTGAAAGTTTCTCCGTGGAAGAAAGTACTACGATTTGGTCGGAAAGGCAAACTTAGTTCGAGATTCATCGGACCTTATGAAATCACTGAACGTATTGGGCCTGTTGCTTATAGATTGAAGTTGCCCTCTGAGTTAGAAAAGATACGTGACGTATTTCACGTTTCGATGCTTCGTAAGTACAGATCAGATCCGTCACATGTGATCACTCCGTCAGAGGTTGAAATCAGATCCGATATGACGTACGAGGAAGAACCAATTCGTATTTTAGCTAGGGAAGTGAAAGAGTTAAGAAACAAGAGAATTCCACTAGTGAAAGTATTGTGGAATCGGCATAGAGTTGACTAGGCTACTTGGGAGCCTGAGGATTCAATGAGGCAACAATATCCGACCTTGTTTAACGGTAAGATTTTTGGGGACGAAAATTCCTAAGGGGGAGAGTTGTAACAGTCCAAATTTGACCCTATTCGGAACAGTGGTTTCGGGACCACGAATCCGAGTCCGAGAATTATTTAAATATTATACTTTGTGTTTATTATGTGTGAATTAATAGGTGTGAAAGTTTCGTAGAAAAATTTTATCGTTTGTGTGCTTAATTTGACAAAAAGGATTTAATCGCGTAAATTGTAAAAGTTGCAAACTATAGTGAAAAGTGCCTATTTGATGATGGTTGTTTAATATGGGGCATTAAAAGGGCAATTAGCCCATTTTAAATGGTAGTGGGCAGCAATGGTCAAGAATGACCTTATTATATATGTTTTATATATTTTGTTATAATGGATAAAAAGGTAAATTGTATATTATGTTAATATATCATAAATCATAAAGAAAATAAAGCCATCATCTTTTATTTCTTCCTTGGCCGAATATGGAGAAAAGAGTAAGGGTTAGGGAGCTTTGAGTTTCGGCAATCAATTTGTTTGATTAAGGTATGAGTGATTTTCGGTTTTTGATAATTTTTACGTTTTTGAGATCATTGCTTCGTATATTACCCGACCGATGCTAGAATTTTTGACATTAGAGTCTATGTGAGGTTCAGCCAAGTTCTTGTGGTTTTTAATGTTTTATGATTTTAAATTAAAGATATGTTAAAGATTATTATATTTTGTATTGGAAGTTTTGGTGAAATTGAGTATTTAGGGCCAAATTGTGAAAATGAAATTGTAGATGGGCTTATTTGCAAAATAAATGAAATGTGAGGACTTGTAAAGTCCCTAGTAATATTCGGCCCTGGTATAGTCTTAGCTAATTTGTTGTATTTTGTGTTTTATGCAAATAGGACTAAATTTCAAAGTTGTGAAATATTAGGGGTAAAATGGTAATTTGTCCATTTATGTGATTTGGGACCAAATTGAATTGAAATGTACTTGAATGAGCTGAATTTAATGTGTTTTAGATCAAGAGCAAAGAAAAACAGAATTGGATCGGGGAAAGACGAAGGTTCTCGAATAGCCGATTTACACTGTCTATCGACAGCCGAGGTAAGTCCTTAAGCGAGTATGTGTTAAATATTAAATTATGAACTTATTAAATGATGAAAATTGAAAACTTAAAGCATAAATTTAAGAGATGGTCGAATGTGATAGTATATTATTGAAGTGAATTGTATTTTTGTTTAGTGTAATGTGAATAAATAGGTTTGGTTTAATATATGAAAGCACTATGAAATATATAAGAAATGTTTGTGATTTCAGTGTTAAGTGATGTGTTCGGAAATGTTAAATATATGAAATATCGGGCTTATTGCCTAGCAGGCCTCGTGCCAGTGATTAATATCGGGCTTATTGCCTAGCAGGCCTCGTGCCGGTGATTAATATCGGGCTTACTTCCTAGCAGGCCTTGTGCTGGTGATTTAGTTCGGGCTATAATGCCTAGCAGGTTTATTGCCGGTGGTACGCCATAAAAAGAGGATTTGAGAGTTGAACAAATTGAGATGTATATACATAATAGTATCAGCTATAAGCTCGAGATAAAGGTCAGCTTATTGTATTGGTAAGGAATAAGGTAAGACAGTTTATTTTTAGTTGAGTCATTCGTGATGTGATGAAGCTAATGATTCAAACTGAGCTTTATTTCATGATATTGAGATTATCACTGATTGGTATGATCTATATATATGTGAAATTGAGGTATATACATATTTATGCTACATGAAGATTCGGCTATAATATATGAAAGGCAGTGAGATTGAAATTATGACATGTCTTCGTATCTTGAAATGTTCGAATGCATATGTTATCCTTATGAAATGATATTGTATAAATTGATGTGGTAAAGTACTATTGATTAGGTTAAATATATGAATAATATTCGGCTAAGTGAACTTCATATTGAATTAATTAGGCTAATTGCCACAAGTATGAAAACTAAAGGTTAAGTATATGTTTATGTCATTTTTATTGCTTGGGACTTACTAAGCTAGTGAGCTTAATTGTGTGATATGTTCTCCTCTGTTTTATAGATTTGGGTAAAGCTACGAGCTCAGGAGGGATCGTCAAGAAAGTCATCCACACTATCGCCCCTTTTGGTATTTAATCTTAGTTTTGAATCGAAGGCATGTATAGGTTGGACTGAGGTTTTGACTAAGAATACTCGGTTTTGTATATATATATATGCATAGCCTTGCGAAAATGGCTATTCCCTTTTGGTCAAGTTTAAATTCCTATGTCTTGTTATAATGGCTTGATTAAGTTATTAAATGAGGTGAGATTCGGTCATGGTTAAATCATGCATGGAAATTAGTCTTATAATATATCTATATTGTGGTATGTGGTTATGTGTTTTGGAAACAAAGGATTTGAAGGAAATTTGATGATGTTTAACGTGTAGTATAAATAACAAGTAATATGCCTATAATAGGTGGATGTGTTGCGTTTGGGATAAGCATGACATATTGATATATTCAGTATTGGTTTTATTTTGATATGTACTATTATATGTTAAATGAGATTTATATGTATATATAGTTGAAGTACGATCTTGGCTAGGTGATTTATATGATGCTTGTTAATTTGTCTTATTATTGATGGACAAGTTAAATCATGTGTTTCATTATTAATGTAAATTTTGCTTATAGGGAAATGTACGCTTGTTATATATATAATCTATATGCTTCAATAGTGCTTTCGGTCATATAGTAATGTTACTATGTTGTATGTACATCTGATCTTTAAACAGTATAGATGGTTCGGTTGTTTTAATAGGTATTCATTCGGTAGAAAAATGTATACAAATTGTCTGTATTAAACGATATTTGATTTATGTCTGATACAAGTATTTAAATGATGAGTCATCTTATAATTTAATTGTATATGTATATATATATATATATATATACCATGAATGTTTAAATTTTATGGATTGGTTATTTCCATATTTTGAGTACCTATAATAAATCTCATTGTGCATTTTCTAATTCAATAAGTTGAAATGTTTTATAAAAAGGAAAAGAGTGCTTGTTGTGCTTAAAGTCTAATGAAGGTCTATTTGGAATTGAGTTTAGTTTGGTAATAGCCGTAACCCTAATTCGACGACGGGTACGGGTTAGGGCGTTACAGTACCGGTTAAGACATCTGGTGCGTCAGCCTCCTCTCGTGTGTTTCCTGCCCCTTGGCCTGGTGCTCCACGACCCCGACCAGCACCATACCACCTCTGGCTGCACCACGACCTTTTTGTGGCTGCTGACCTCCTCTGCCAGGCTGAGCATTTGCTCGACCCATGGTCCCTTCACCGTCCCGTTGCTGCGGACAGTTTCTAACTTGGTGATCCGTAGATCCACACCTAACACACTTTCCACTGCCTGCCCGACACTCTTCGGCATGAAATTTGCCACAACGAGCACACTTTGGTGCCTGGTTAGCAGCAGCAGGTTTCTCTTCTCGTTTTGGTCCATCAGGCCTGGACCTTTTCTGAGTACACCCAGTTGATGATCCAAAATTCCTCTTATTTCCACCCCTATCTCTATCCCGATTCAGTTTCTCGGTCCGCTTTACCTTTTCGGCTATCTTAGCCTTTTCTACTAAGACAGCAAATTCCCTCTCCCGCTGTGGGGCTATCAAAACACGCAAATCATCCCTCAGGCCATCTTCGAACCTAACACAACGTTCATGCTCCGTGGCTACCATCCCACGAGCATATCGGCTAAGGCGTAAGAATTCAGCTTCATACGCAGCCACTGACCTACTCCCTTGCACGAGATTCAGAAATGCTCTGCGCTGCGCATCCATATAACTCAATCCAATGTACTTATTCTGAAACGCCGCTTTAAAGAAATCCCAGGTGATACGGTCAGCCACTGTACCATCCTTAACCGTAAGCCACCATTGATATGCTTCATCCCGTAGGAGGGATACAACTCCTTTCAACTTCTCCTCCTCCGTGAAATCCAAATCATCTATTATGCGTTCTACCGCCTCCAACCAATACTCAGCTGAACTTGGGGCTACACCAGAATTTCCCCTAAACACCTCTGCCCCATTGGCCCTAAGCCACTCCGGCACAGATTTCCGGGCTCCTGTGCCCATACCAGCCCCAGCAACCCTCTCTAAAACCCTTAACATTGCCTGAGATACCGCATCATCTCCGGCAGTCTGATCCTGAAATTCCTCTTCCGCAGCTGGCATCTCGTTTCCAAATCCATGACCAGATCCTACTGGTTTCGACACCGTCATCCTACCCCTACCACGACCACGTGGCGGACGTCCTCTTCCCCTTGTACTCATTCTACCGCTTCGCGTTTATCTGATGTGAAATTTTATGAATTATTAGTTTTCTTCCACTGATTAACCACGAACAGTCTTATGAATAGTAGTTTTAAGAGTAGTTTTTTCGAATTCGCATTCACAATTCAGTCTCAAGTTCGTATCCTCTAATTCTAGGAAACACATACATTCAATTATCAACATACAAATAGCATCCATGAACTTACATTCATCACATAAGGGTGTTTGCGTTGTTTCACTACCCAAGGGTATTTTTGTAATTTATCCTATAAGGGTATTTTCGTAATTTTCCAAAATAGGGTTCCTTGGTGATTTTTTGAAATAAGGGTATTTTGGTAATTTTACAATCCGAGGGTATTTCGATAATTTTGCAATTCGAGGGTATTTCGGTAATTCGACAATCCAGGGGTATTTCAATAATTCGACAATCCGGGGGTATTTCAGTAATTTGGCAATTTAGGGGTATTTCGGTAATTTTACAAATCAAGGGTAATTTGGTAATTTTACAAACCAGGGATATTTTGGTCATTTTGCAAAACAAGGGTAATTTGGTGATTTTACAAACCAGGGATATTTTGATGTTGTTGTTGTTTTTTTTTAAACAGCGGTACTTTAAAAAAAATCTAGGTTCATAATCAGAGTTACTCTTGTAAACATGAGATTTTCGGGTAAATTTTCAAAACATAGGTATTTTATAAATTCATGATTGGTTGGAAATTTTCACGATTCAAGTGTATTTGAAAATTTTACAAAACTTGGGTTTTTTTTTCAAATAGGGTGGCTGGTCCCTTTCGGGATTTAATTGTAAGGTTTAGCCCATCCACAAGTCCTCGTAGCTAGGGTGAACAGTCACTACGCACCAGGTAGGATTCCAGCGAAGAGGAGGTGAGTCACTAGGACTGCTTAAGTACCAAGCTCTCCCTGAATCCACTCCTAGACATGCGTATTAGACATGCGTATGCCCATTGCCACACCCTAATTCGGCTAAGGTCAACAATCACTACGCACCAGGTAAGGTTTCAGCGAAGAGGAGGTGAGTCACTAGGACTGCTTAAATACCAAGCTCTTCCGGATCCAATCCTAGACATGCGTATGCTTGTTGCCACACCCTAGTCTTGCGACTCGTTTATGGGTTTGTTCAGAGAAATTAAGTCTTATGAAATTGAAGAGTTGTTTATTCTAAGCCTAAAGTCCATTAACATTAAGCCCACATATAGAACACAGCAAGAGTTTAGAATACTTACCTGCGTGGATCGGGTGCCGGTAGACTCGAAGGCCACTTCTCAACCCAAAACTTTTTTTCTCAAAATCACTTCTATTTTACAAAATATTACTAGACCCATTTCACAGCCCGAGTTTTGAACAGGGCTCTGATACCAAAATGTAACACCCCAAACCCGGCCCATGCGTTTCGACCAGATCTGGCGTGTCACGGCTCGTACATTGAAAACTTTTGCTTTGTTGGTTTTGGAAGTCGTAAGTTAATTAGACATAACTTTAAATAAATAAATGACATTTTAAAAACATAAACTCCATTGTATTATTATTATTAAGTATAAATAAACTTTGTCATAAATTCAAAAATTTCAGAACATTGAAATCTGCTTAGTTGAATAAAAACTAGGGGCCTTAATACATAAATATTCCCAAAATGAAATAAAATAAACTTAAAGAAATCCCGAAAATAACTTGTAGACATAAAAACTTGATTGGCCCCTCGAGTCTGTCTCGGCTCCCATGTCCACGACCTACTGCTCATCTGGAGAGTAGAGAAAAAGGAAAGCGTGAGTCACAAAGACTTAGTGTATAAATCTCAAAGCACACGACCTGAGCCCACAAACACATTATGGGCCCTGGCCCATACATAAAGGCATCAATCAAAATCACATGATAAACAGTACATGATGAATAATAACCCAACCCATCCTAGGTTTCCATCCTCTACACACCAACCCGTACCAACCATCACACCTTGGGGATTTCTACAATCAACCCTCCATCCGCTACACACCATAACGACAGCTGTACTGCCTATTCCTGTTATTCAGGACTCATTAAACGTGGCATAGCCACCGATCACTGCGTGACCTAACATTAATATTTGTGGGATTTCTACCACCGATCACCAAGTGACCTATCATGCACTTCCCCTTCAATATCATAATTTTTCCCATGCATACACATATAAAGAAAACATCATTCAGGCTTACATATATTTCGATACACATAGAGAGTTCTATGTTTACGTACCTGGCATCCATGCCTAACCTATTTAAGATTGCATTCGACTGTCAATACAGTCTCTTTCCGGCTTTTTAGCCCATAATGTATATATAAACATACATACAGGATTAGTAGTATGTTAGAGATCTACACACCTGATTACCGATAAAATGATGCTTTCTATGTCGACGCTATCCTTAGTCGACACAACTGCTATCTGCCTAAGGTGTTGTTCAGAAGCCGGTCCACAACCAAGTGGCCAATCTCGAACGGCGAATACCGCTCATTTCTTAAAACTTAGGGATTCTCTCCTTTGCCTGATCCATATTTAATTCCATCACAAGTCCTTATCAAAACTACTATCACAATATTTGATCGTTAATCCTTATCATAAAGTTAAGATCTTGTATACAATGAACGAATCTAGTAAAAATATAGGGAAATCTTCTTACCTTAAAATCTCGAAATTGGAAACTAGTTATTGTCGGCTTTTAGAACTAGTTGACCAAGCTTCCTTCAAATCCCAAATTGCTGCCCAACATAGAACCATTAAACTATTAGCTTTTTGGCTTTTAGCTTTCAAAAAAAACTGGGAATAGATCATGAGAACTAATCAGAAGTCGACACTTACCTTAGCACAGGAGGTTCGGCTAGCACTAGAGAGAGGATTCGGCAATGCCAAAAGAAGTTTTAAATGCCGGAATAAATAGAACTAATTCTCAAGTAGGATGAATAAAGAAAAACTATGGAGGTTTCGACTTTTTAGAGAAATTGGCTCAAAGGGAAAAAGAATGGAGAAAAGGTTTCGGCTTTTGAAGAAATTAAAGGAAAGAAATTAGAGAGGGAGAGACTAAGAATTTTGGCACCAAGAGTGAAGAGAGAATTAGGGTTTAAATGCCTGAATCAAGGAGCTATCCCCTCTATTTATAGGAATTTCGGCACCTCCTGTATAAAACTGAAAACGCCCTTCCTAATTAATTAAAATTCAAGCTAAATGAAAGGGAAAATTCGACACTCCTTTTCCATGCAGTAGCCGATTTCTTTACTCCTCTAAGTATTGGATTTTCGGCCATCACCTTCTTTGTAGATAGGCTCCTATCTTTTCTCCTTTTTATCTTCTAAATTATCAATTATAAAATCCATATAAATCCTCCTATTTTTGAGCCTTGTAGCTGTCCACCTCATTAAACTCTAATGCCGAATTTAGCTAGCTAAAATTAAAGAATTTGGGCTCCATAAAACTTAAATTTTGGGCCCCTAAATCCCTTGTTGTGGCGTCACCCTTGCTCCTATTTAAGTGCCAAAAATGGCCCAAAAACATGGGCTCCTTGCGGCCAAAACTTGGGCCCCTTTAATTGTTAATGGCGCCACCTTCTAATTCCCTTGCAGTGCCACCTTTTGTTGGGCCACAAGCCCACGTTGGTATTTTAAACATAGTTACCACCTTTTAACTCTATACTGCCCAATCAAATAATTTAACCAAGGCATTTGCCTAATCCTGAGCCCAATTTGGACCCCTATCACTTAAATTAACATATTAAACATTTCCTTACACTAGACGCATAAGCCCATAAATTTAGGATGTTACACAACATCTTCTTCGACAACACAAATTCAACATTCTTATGTAATAATCAGGTCATCGGTGAAGCAATCACTGAGAAATTCTGAACAAAACGACGGTAGTATCCTGCTAATCCCAAAAAACTTCACACTTCTATTATATTCTTTGGAATTTTCCAATTCACCACTGCAGATACTTTGCTTGGATCCATATGAATCACTTCAGCTGACACAATATGGCCCAGAAATCCAACCTTATGGAGCCAGAATTCAAATTTACTGAACTTTGCATACAACTGCTTTTCTCTCAAAATCTGTAACACAATTCTCAAGTGTTGTGCATGCTCGGATTCTGTCTTGGAATAGATCAGTATATCATCAATAAATACAACTACAAATCTATCCAAATAAGGCTGAAAAATTCGATTCATTAAATCCATAAAAGCAGCAGGACCATTAGTCAAACCAAAAGTCATTACTAAAAACTCATAATGACCATACCAAGTTTTGAAAGTAGTCTTTGGCACATCACATTCTTTAACTTTCAACTGATAATACCCAGATCTGATATCTATCATTGAGAATATTGTAGCACCTTTCAACTAATCAAACAAATCATCAATACGTGGCAATGAATATTTGTTCTTAATTGTGACCTTGTTCAGCTGTCTGTAATCAATGCACAGTCTTAAAGTTCCATCTTTCTTTTTCACAAATAAGACATGTGCACCCCAAGGAGACATACTCGGTCTGATGAACCCTTTGTCTAATAACTCTTGCAACTGTATCTTTAATTTTTTTAACTCAGCCAGTGCCATTTTGTACGGTGTTATTAATATCAGAGTTGTTACCAGAATCACATCAATCACAAACTCAACTTCATGATCTAGTGGTAAACGGGCAATTCCTCAAGAAACACATTAGTAAACTCATGAACAACTAGTAACTGTTCTAATTTCAATTCAGAACCCCGAGTATCAATAATGTAAGCTAAAAATGCTTCATTACCTTTCCGCATTAATCTTTAAGCTGAAAAAGCTAAAATGATTCTAACAATTCCTTTCAGATTTTCAAACTCAACAATAATCATTTCACCTGTCTGACATTTCAGATCAATCCGTTTTTCTCTACAATTTACTACAGCATCATGCTTCGTTAACCAATCCATTCCCCAAAATAACATCAAATTCCCGAAAAGGTAATAGCATCAAATCAGCAGGGAATTCACAACCTTTTATTTTCAGTGGACAGTCACGACACACTAGATTAACTATCACACTTTGACCTAATGGATTAGTGACTTGAACATCATAATCAGTAGATTCAATAGACAATTTCTTTTCTGATGCTAATGCAGTGCAAACATAAGAATGTGTAGACCCAGGGTCAATCAATGCATAAATAGTAACATCGAAGAGATAGAATGTACGAGGAATTACATCTGGAGCTGTAGCTACCTCTCTCGTTTGGATAGCATAAGTACGTGCAGGTGCTCAAACTTCTGACCAGGTAATAGAATCTCTTTTACCCGAGTGAGTAGTCCTAGTCTCATGCTTTGACATGATCGTCTACTTTTTTAAGAAGTGGCTATTTGCTTTTCTTTTTGCTCTCCCTCATCTTTTAACATTTGAGGACAATCTTAAATGAAATGATCAGTAGCCCCACACTTGTAAGAAGCTCCTGTCTTGCCTCTACATTCACCAAAATAATTTTTCCCACAATATTTGCATCTAAGCCTAGGAGCATTCTGTACACTGCCAACACTAGCTGCGAGTTTAACAGTTACCCCAAATTCTTTCTGAGTTACTTTGTTCCTATTCGATCATTCCGGCATTGAAGTGGACCGACTAGAATCATATCTAAACTTTTTAGCCAGAAATGCTGAAAAAGACTTGGAGGAGCTTCTCTTATAGGATTCTTTATTTATTCTTTCCCGTTGTATTTTTTTTATCGTGCACCTCTTCCATTTTCTAAGCACGATCTGACAGAACAACAAATTCCCATATCTCTGTGCCCCCAATCATCATATTGATCTCATCATTTAGCCCTTCCTCGAATTGAATACACATTTCCTCATCAGTTGGTACAATATCTTGAGCATATTTGGTGAGATATACAAACTCCCTCTCATATTCAGCTACTGAACGATTTCCTTGACACAAATCGAGGAATTCCCCTTTTTATTATCCAGATACCTCTTACTGACATATTTCTTTTTAAACCCACTTTGGAAAAATTCCCAAGTAATTTTCTCTTCTGATACCATAGCTTCTATAGTCTCCCACCAACTATAAGCTTCTTCTTTTAATAAAGAAACAACACATCTCAAATAATCATCTAGTGAACACGCCATTTCTTTAAAAACTCTTACTACATTCTAAAGCCAATACTCAGTTTTGACGGGGTCATCATCTGATCTACCTCAAAATTCCTCAGCCTCAAATTTTCTAAGCTTTTCTATCAGATAACGCTTACTAGATTCAGTTACCAGAAGAGCTGGAGGAGTAACCGGGGGTGCTAAAGATGGTGCAATAGGGGGAGGAGGTTGCTGAGCATGATTTCTTTCTTACATCATCTCATTAAACCATTTATTCATAAACCCATAAAACATATTTTTGAGTTCCTATTCTTGTATTGGAGAATTTGGAACACTACTACTTGTCCACTGCTCAGATGTTAGTATTCTGCTTTTAGCTTCATCACGTTCAGCATGTTCGAATCTATCAGACATCTTTACAATCTATAAGAAAAACAAAGATTAGATCAAATCATACACATCACACTATCGCAGATTTATATGGCATGTATTTTTAAACACTTTACACGTTACATTTGTTCCAAGAATCAACTAAACCGAAGCTTTTATATCAATAAATGTAATACACCTAACCCATATCCGTCGCCGGAACAAGGTTACGAAGCATTACCAGAATTTACAGAAAAATCATAGATAAAACATGTCATTTATTATTCATTTTTTGAAACTAATCATATCGTCCCTTGTGTGGGTCCTCGAGGCCTAATATACACTTTAGAAGTGAATCGAGACCAAACCGAACTATAAGAAATTTTTCCCAAATCTCAAAATTTTTCCTTGGTGCGGGGCACACACACCCTTGTGGCCGTATGACATGCCCGTGCTTCAGGCTGTGTCCTATCCCGTGTAACTCCCTGACTTGGGTCACACATCCAGCCACACGCCCGTGTGCTAGGCCGTGTTCCTCACACGGCTGAAACACACGTCCGTGTCTCCACCTATGTGCTCAATTCTGAGCATTCTGTTTCTAAATTTTAAATTGCAGGGGACACACTACCAAACTACACACCCATGTGCATGACCGTGTGTCACACACGACTAAGACACACGCCCATGTCTCTGTCCATGTGGATGAAACTAGGCCATTTTAATGCCACTTTTCTCACCTTTTTTATTATCAACCTGCACATAACACTTTCAAATACCAATATACTCCAATCAAGCAACCAATGCAAGCCAAAAATCAAGTTTTAAACCTAATATGTCATCACACAACTCATTTGCATAAACTTAGCACAATAACTTCACTCTTTGATTATTATAAGATACTACTAAATACATGGATAGAAACATACATATATGTATATGTGCTACTCACAACCATATTACAAGTTTACTTCCTTTCAATTTAGCCCTATACATGCCATATAAACCTTAAAATGCTTAACAAAATCTACCGTAGTGGATTGGATAGTGTGGTTTGATGTGTTGATCCGATCTTCCGATTTTACGTCAATCTATAACAAACATTAAATACACAAGAGTAAACTTGTAGAAGCTTAGTATGTTTATAAGCTTTATGACTAAGTCTTATTGAACAAACTATAATAAATATTAAAAAGAGTATTTCATTAACATTTCCTGCCAATCACAACTTCAATTAATAAAATCCACTTGATTGAGCTCAATATCAATAATTTCTTAGATTTTTCCACAAATAATCTATATGTCACTTACCAATACTCATCAAATTAAAGAATGTCTTACAGATTTGAGTACATCATTTTCTTGATGCCATAGTCCAACTATGGTCTTACACAAATATTGCCATGGCCCTTCCATGGTCTTACACTCGTGATACCATAACCCAATTATGGTTTTATCATTAGGATGCCATAGCCCAGCTATGGTCTTACACATATATTTACCATGGTCTTACATGTATGGTGCCATAAACTAGTTATGGTCTTTTCACTAAAATTCCATACCCCAGCTATGGTCTTACATTTAACACTTTGCCATGGGTCAACCATGGTCTTATCCGTCAATTCATCTTGTAACACAGAACGATCGTACTCAATCTTGCGGTCCACTTAATTTGAACTTTCAATTCGATTTTCATAATATTACAATAATCATAATTCAATAACAAAGATATGAAATAAGACTTTATATCATTCAAAAATTAACAATTTATCATGACAGTTCAACCATATAATCTTACCTGGGGTAGTTTGTAGAGATTGTAGAAATTCAGGGACTATTATGTTAATTTCTCTTTTCCACGTTTATCTTTGGGCTCTTGATCTTTAATGTAAATTTATTCATTCATTAGCATCTAATTCAATTCTAATTCACTTCACAATTTATGCCCTTCAATTTTTAAAATTACACTTTTGCCCTAAATTTTATAATTTTTATAATTTAGTCCCTGATCAATTAACCCATCAATTGAGCTTATTTTTCTCAATTAACACTTTATTCTATCATTCTAAACTACTGCACAACCTTCGTTAATCAAAGTTTCAACACTAAACCCTAATTTTTAACTTTTTCACAATTAGGTCTTAAAAATCAATTTCTATTGAAATCACTTAATAAAATCATCACATGACAAAATTAGAGCTTCAAATCCATGTTTATTCATCATAAACTAGCAGCACTCATCCATGGTCACTTTTAAAATCACTCATAGAATCAAAAACTAATGAAATACACAATTGGACCTAATTGTAAAAGTCTTAAATAGGCAAAAATTTCAAGAAAAGATGAAGAATTAAACTTACATGAAGCTAAAATATGAAAATCGGCCTTGGGAGCTTTTCAATGGTGTTTTTGACAGAAAATTTGATAAAGAAAATGTCTAGAAACTTGTAGGTTTTTCAATTTGATATTTAAAATTTCATTATTTCGAATTTTGCCTTTTTTATTTCATCATTTTTGTCATTTTCTATACCTATGCCGCCCCAGCCACTCCACTTAGGCCCAACTATTCTTTAAGTCCCTATTATTTACTATTTAGACTATTTAATAACTTATTTCCTTAATTTGTAAGTTTTGCACCTTTTTCAATTTAGTCCTTTTTAATTAATTAACTATCAAAACGTTAAAATTTTCTATCAAAACTTTACTACTAATTCACTAACACTCCATAAATATTTATAAAATATTTACGGCTCAGTTTATGTAATCGAGGTCTCGATACCTCGTTTTCGACCCAATTTACCTAATAAATTCTTTTAATTCACAAAATTCACAATTTAAAAAAAAAAATCTCGAAAATCACATTTAACTCATAAATATTAATTCATTAAATTTTCAAACTTACTCATCAGATTTAGTGACCTCGAATCACTGTTTCTGACACCACTGAAAATTAGGTTGATACAGATGCTCCACTATAACATCTTCCTTCTTGTTGCGACTATGACCTACAATATATTGAGCATTCATATCTGGAAAATCCAACTCCCATGTTTCACAAAAAGATATAACATTTTTCAACAATTCATCCCATCCATCATCTCTCAAATTTTGAATTAAATCTTTCATTGCTAAAACTAAACTCATGGCATTTAATCTATCTTGAGAACGATGTTGCAAAGCTTGACAAAGGTTATCAGTAACCCGTAAAACTTCCTTCATCATTTGTAAAAAAAATAAACTCAAAAGATCTCAATCTATTATATGCGTTATGAGCTTCTCCTCGCTGAGAATAGTTAGAAGTAGTATTTTTTAGATTTTCAAGAACCGTGCTAATAGCATTGTACATCTTCAATAAACTAGTAATTGAATTTAAATGGGAACTCCATCGAGTCTCACTAGACGTTGTAAAGTGCCAATCTAATTCATTCCTGTTCCAGTTTCTAACTCATTGATGGATGCCAAACAAGTTATTTCAGCTGCTTGGGCTTTTTATAATTCATTGTGCGATTTGAAAGAAACAGAAGCAATATTAAAAATATCGACAATCATTCAAAATAAAAGCTTACAAGTCGTTAAATTCCCCACAAATATTGCTTGCTCCATCATAGCCTTGACCTCTGATATTTTGTATGTCAAAACTATGTTGCAAGAGAACATTAAAAATCATATTCTTCAAAGTCAATGATGTAGTATCTTTAACATGGACTATATCAAAAAATTGTTCTTTTACCTATCCTTGTTTACTTTTGCGTGTAAATAATGCAAATGTGCAAGTGTACACGTCAATTCAAGTAATATAATAAGGAGTGAGTATTGTCTCTATTTGGATCGGAAGTTGATTTGAATTGGTAAGTATTGCTAAAGATTTAAAGAAAGAAATTGTACAAAATGAACAAAGTATAAATTGGTGAAGGGAATTAATAAATGAACTAACAGTATCAGTTATAACTAAAAAAAGACCAAACAATCTAAATGTCTTGGCAAATGACAAGGAACAAGTAGAGAGTATTTCTTCTGTTGAATGATAAATGTTGGAATTACTCAGGGAATATTTTCATAACGTAATAATGCCATGGCAAAGTTATGTCTGGGCTACTACTTAGATATTTACTACTGCAGTCTACTTCTTTCGAGAGTAAACTCTAATTATTTTTCGAAGTCTATATATGTCTATAGATCACATCTTCTATGTCTAGAGTGATACGAATATTCTTTCGAATACTCGCCCGTATCATTCGATTAATAATCTGATGTATTTAATCCTTTCAGATTCAAATCCATCTAAGTTCATAACATGCAATCAACTATGTCTAAAGCTTGCATGCATTCCAAATAAACAAGAATATAATGAAACAGTAAATTTAATCAAAAGCATATCATGGGTGTTACAGTTAATTTAATATTCACCCAAATAATTCCAACTCGAAGATAATTAGCTCATGGGTTGGGTGATTAAATCCAAAATTAAATCATTCATCAACCTACTACAAGTTTCATGAATCACAGAATTTAAAACCAAGAAAATAAAACAAAGACAGAACTGCAGGAAGTTCTCACTGCACTCTAACTACTTATCTGAATTCTACTCAAAACCCAGGGTAGATTTCTCTTCCCCCTTCTTCGCGTCTGTGATCTCCCCTTTTTTAGCTGCTCCATTCTTCTTCTCTTCTGAATTACTCCACCGGATTTTTTTGCAGGGAAAGTAATTGCTTTCTTTCTTTTCTTTTTTTCCTCACAATTCGTGTGTGTCCTTTATTCCCTTCTCTCTCCTCCTTTTCTAGGTTAGATCCGACCCTCTCAACACACGTCTGTTACTCCTCTTTTTTAGGGTGATTTATCTGGTACATGTATAGCTGGCTGAGAGTGACGTGGAATGAGTGCTACACTATCTTCCTAGAATTGCCATGGCATTTGTATTGGCAATCTATCCCACCATTTGCCATGGTAATGTTTCACCTTATTTGTTTTCTTTTCCTCTTCTTGATTATTTCATCCTACCTACACCTACAATCAAAGACTACAAAACCTCCTTCCAGTAATTAAAGTAACATAAATTTACAGTTGAAACACAGTCTAAGCTTTAGTGTTTTATGCTCTATTAATAAGTTTAAAATGCAAACATATTTTCTTAATTACAAGCAAATACTTAAATTTAGAAGCCTGAAATATAACTCTTTTCAAGAGGAATTACACCCCCAAACCTGATTTATTACTTGCCTTCAAGCAAATATGTATGAGCATGCATGACTGCAGGTATGCATGAAATTGCCAAACATTACAATTACCAAATATATCACTGAACTATCTGAAATATATTTTTCACCTCTATTCTCAGTAGTCTTCTAAATAAAAAAAATGGTTCGAGTTTTATAGACTTGTTCAGGAAATGAAGTGCAGAAAATGTTTCCTAAAAATAAAAGTTCCTAAATAATTATGCAAATATGGCTACAGCAGACCTCTCCTAATATATTTAAAATACCTTTCCACTAAACTCAATTTCACTATTCTTACTTATTCAAAATTTTAATTACAATTATTACTTTTTATAGGGAATTCATCTTGTCACATGATTTCTTTACTTGACAACCTCAATGGAGTAAACACTAGACTGCCAGATATTACATCATGCCACAAATTAAATGGAATTCACTCATAAAATTAAGGCTTTTAACAAAATAGATGGATGGAGCAAACATCTACCTCTTTAGTTACTCAACTTAACACTTCAGAAGAGTGTCCCTAAATTATCAATAACATGCTTATTTTTTGAAACACTCTTATTTGAACTTATTTTTCTGATCAATAATACAATGGAGCTGTAACAGCCTAATTTAGGGGCTAGTCAGAACATTGGTCTCGGGACCACTAATCCGGGGTCAGAGAAAATTTATTTTAATTTTATTCTATGGGTTATAGCATGATTATAAGGGTGCATGAATTTTTTGGTGCTTTAATTTGAGCGATTTCATGCTTAATTGCGAGAAAGGACTAAATTGCATAAAGTACAAAAGTTCTATTTTAATTGCTAGAGGTGCCAATTAGCTAAGGAATATTAATTGGAGGTCCCTAATGTGCAATTAGGCTTTTTTTCTAAGAGGTGGCCGGCCATAGAGGACAAAGAATTGACTTTTTCATATTGTTAGCTGAAAATTTGGTGATAACAATTAATTTTTATAATAAAGTAAAGATAAGAAAAGATATCATCTTTTCTTTCCCTTCTCTCCACCGAATTTTCTCAAGAAAAATAGCCATGGAAGCTTAAAAATTTTAGCACACTCTTCTCCTGACAAGTAAGTGTTCTAGTGATCATTTCTTGATAAAAATTGTACTTTTCGAACCCCTAAAGCTTAAGCTAGCTAATGAGGGGACTATTTTGCAAAATGGTTAAAAGTCTAGGGACTTTCCATGAGAGATTTTATGTTGTTTGCTGGGTTTTTATGGAAGAAAATTAATGTTAGGGAGATGAGAAACAACTTTTGTAAAAGGTGTTGTCATGAAAAACACCTAAATGGGACTAAGTTGTAAATGTTGTAGTTTGGTGATAAATGCATGAAATAGTTGGATTTGTGGGTAGTTGTAAGAGGAATAAATTTTTAGCTAGGCTTGTTTAATAAGAAAATGTGATGAAAAATGATTTTCGAGCCTAGGGGCAAAATCATAATTTTGCCGAAGTCTAAGGGCAAAATGGTAATTTTTCCAACGTAGAAATTTTAAAATGTATTGATTGGTGTGGTGATTAAATGACTAAATTTTATTGTTCTAGATCAAAGAAAATGAGATTCAGACCTAGAATGAGAGAAAAGATAAACATGGACAAATAGGTCCCTTTCTACCCTTTTCGGTATCGAGGCAAGTTCGTGTGCTAATAATGCAGCTATAATTGAAGTATTTAATATTTTGTTGTTATATGAATTGTCTATTGACTTTATGAAAATATTAAATATGTTTATGATAAGATGACATGAATTGAAAGTTTCCAATTAAATCTAAGAATAGAGGGAATGCAAATATCATGATACTATGATAATTAATATCCTCTGTAAGACCATATTTGGAATATGGCCTCGGTGTGAGATTTTGTATAAGACCATGTCAGGAACATGGCATCGATATGATATTTCATGTAAGACCCTATCGGGGGTATGATGTTGATATGATACTTTATGTATGAGGCTTAAGAGTTTTCTTTAGCATTTTGAATGATTCAACATGTATGTTGAAAATGAGAAAGTATGTGGTTATGCCATGAGAGGTACAGGTATGTGCCTAGAACTCACTTGAGGAGAATTTGGTATATGAGGAAACCATGGAGAGTTGTGTATAAACGATGCACCCTGATTGCATATGTTATATTTATTAATGCATTGCAAGAATGCGAATGATTATAGTATAAATCTATTTTAAAAAATGATAGAGTGTGAGGAAATTCCCGGATGAACATTGAGATAGGAAAATGTATGTAAGTAAATATTTGTGAATGTGTAATGAATGGTGGACTGTGTGCGATACCACCTTATTAATTACTTGTGATGTACTGTGTGTGATACCATCGCAATTATTATCAATGGTGGGCTGTGTGTGATACCACCTTATTATTTGTTACCGATGGGCTGTGTGCGATACCATCGTGTTTAGTATTAATGGTGGGCTGTGTGCAATACCACCTTATTAATTAGTAAATGGTGGGCTGTGTACGAAACCACCGAGTGTTTATTATTATTCTGAGGTGTTATCGAGAGACTTAATTAAGTGAAATTACATGTGGCTTTTGCAACACCCCAATCCCGGTCAACACATCACGACCGAATCTAGCATGTTACGGGAAAGAATTTTGAAGAAAGCAGGCTATCGAATCAAGTCTTGAAAAATACTTCTTGTTGCTTTTATTTTTTTGTAGAAAGCAGGTGCATGATGAGTTAAAAACTGCTCTTGTTGTTTTTGAAAACCCAAAATTAGATCTTTAAAACTTAGTTTGTCGGATTCATAAGTAAAACAGTGCTATATCATTTAAAAATCCGATTAGTTTCTTTTTAGTTGCTTAAAAACATTTAAATTAAGTGTGTAAACTTTAAGTTTGAAAAACCATTTAAGTTGTAGTTATCTTAAATTTTTAAAGTGATACCCGATGGTAAAGTTTAAAACATGCCGCTTCGTAGTTTTGGCAAACCTTATTTTTTTCAAATTTTATCAGATATTAACCAATAGTTTGTTAAGTCATATTTGAAATCAAATCCAACCCCATAAATAATCAAAACATAATTTAAAAGGCCTTTTTACAATCCCAACAAAACCAAATCGAAATAAAAGAAATAAAGTACTAAATTCAAATCCATGAAAGACCGTATTTATTCATAGCATGGCCACCTCGAGTCCACCCGGCTCCTCGTCCGCGATCTAAGTGTCACCTGAAATGATAAGAGAGAAGGTGAGTCACCAAGACTCAGTGCATAAACCCTCCTCTCGATTAATGCAACATATTTACACACACGTCACCAAGCAATATAAATAATGCACCCCCACCCTAGCCATCCATACTCCTTATCTACCCCGTGTGGTACCAAACCACTGGTGGTGCCAAACCACTGGGGACCCAAAGTCACGATATCCAATATTGTGGTGCCAAACCACTGGTGACCCAAAGTCACGAATAATCCATCTGTGGGGCCAACCCACGTGTGATACCAAATCACTGGCGATGATCCTGATATCAACTGTGGGGCCAACCCACTGTGGTACTAAGCTACTGGGACAAGTCGCTATGAGGTGCCAAACCTCTGGTGACCCAAAGTCACAAAATATCAACATCCAAGTGTGGGGCCAACCCACGTGTGATACCAAATCACTGGCGACGATCCCGATATGTCAACTGTGGGGCCAACCCAGTCGCTATAAGGTGCCAAACCTCTGGTGACCCAAAGTCACTAAATCAATCTGTGGTGCCAAACCACTGGAGGTGCCAAACCTCTGGTGTCCCAAAGACACGGATATCATCTTCCCCCTCCTCTCATATCATCCATCAACATCATGCCATTCTCATGTAAATCATGCACATCATGCAAATCATGCCAACATTCCTAGTTACACATCACATAACATATATGTCCTAAATCATGGTATCATATATCACATAACAGAACTCATATTGAAACGGACTTACCCGAATTCGTGCACATACCCATAGGGTACCGTATCAACATCCATACTGTTTCGGCTTTAATTAACAACAGGTTATTAAAATATATTACTAAGTAATAGAGTGTGTATGTTTACACACCTGTTATAACGAAAGCCCTAAATCCCGAAGAGTCGATCTACAACGCTAGGTCCTTTGATCCTACATTCGGCCATTACCAAGGTTAGCAACCTAGGCCATTCGGCCAAATCAAATAACCCAAAGGGTTAACGCCTAAAACCCGAAACCTTACCTATACGTCCCTCGAATACTAGCCACCACACGCTAGATGCTTCTGCTTTACTTCCCTACAATCGGCAATCATACATCCATATTAACAGCCTTCGGCCTTTGAATACTAAAAGAATAGTTTACTAAAGTAAGACCTTACCACCACTTACCAACCGATTAATCAAGGATGAAGGCTTCGCTTGATTGTTTCCAAAATCCCAGAGGCCCTACAATAATTCGGTTCTAAAAAGGTAATTAACACCCTTGCTATCAAGTGCCGAAATCGGCTCTTGCCCTAGCAAAGTCGACAGAGAAAAGAGGGAGGAAGAAATAGGCATTAGGCCTTGAGCACTTACCCTCTACTAGAAACCGATTGGAGAAGATTCGGAGAGATCACCCTTGCTTGAGATTCGGCCCAAACTAAACACAAAAAGGGAGAAGAGGATTCGACTATGGTTGTTTAAAACAGGCACTTATGGGCTTGAGTGGAAGAAGAGGAAGAAAAGAAGTGAAATGAAGATAGGGGTTTCGGCAAAAGAGTGAAAACAAAAGGGGAAAAATTATGGACTTTGAACAATTTTGAAAAAGAAAAGAAAGAAAATGGAAGAGTGCACACTAGGGAATTCGGCCACCAACCAAAATAGAAACAAGAAAGAGAGGGGATGTTTAGGAGGGTATAGTTTCGGCTATAGGTTGCTTGAGGCTTTCGGTTTCAAAGAAGAAGAAAAAGAGGTGTGCTTACTTGAAGATTCGGCTAGGAGAAAAAAACAAGGAGAAATTTGGCTTTGGAACACCAAACAAAGGCTGACCGAAATTGCCCCAAAAATGCCTAAGAGGATTTGGCACTCTCCCCTTACTCACCTACAAAAACCGGCCACTCCCCCCATGAAGAATCCAAGATTCGGCCAACACCCAAAAATGCTCTTGGGCACTAATTCAAACTAATTTGAATTAGTCGACTTCCTACTTTTCCTCTCTGCCCACCATTCAAACAAATTTGACTTGGTCCAACCTCATCAAGCAGAATTTGAGCTGCACACAACTCCTCCCCCTCCTTGGCGTCAAAATAGAAAGCAAAAGGTGGGATTTCTGCAGCTCGAACCTGAGACCTCCTTCCCCTGCAAGTGGCGTCAAACACAGGCTCTAAGTGGCGCCTCCTTGCCACCTTGCCAAGCCTCTTTCATGTGCTAAAAACCCATTTAAATACTTATAACCCTTAGCTCCTTTGGCTCCCCTAACTTAAGACTTAAAACTAAAATTTTTCCTACTACTCAGGCCTACACTAGACTTACAACTAAGTCTCAAAACATCATAAATAACAACACCATAGTCCAAACACAAGCAAACAATGCAGTTACAAAAATAACCCCTATTTCAGGATATTACAGCTTTGCAGGTATAGATGCAAGTAAAGATGACTGATGTTTTGTAATAGGTGACGATTTGGAATGAGTAAGCATTATAAATGATCGAATGGGTAATCATGAGCTTAAGTGTAAATCCCATTATAATACCTTTGTGATTGAGTGAAATAAATGAATGTCAATAGTTGCTTATTAGTTGTATATGAACTTACTAAGCATTATTGCTTACTCCTCTTTCTTTCCTATCTCTTATAAGTTAACTTAACTAGCTCGGGTTGGAGACCGCTAGAGATGTTTTCACACTATCGAGCAGTCACTTGGGTATAAGGTTTCAGGTCTTCTTGAGATATGGCATGTATAGGGATCTTATTTTTGTTTAATTAAGTCATAGTTAAAGTAGCCAAATGTGTTGGCCTAAAATAGTTTATGGTTCGGTTGTGTAAAGCCATGGTTGATGGCTCATGTAGATTGTAATTGTGCTAGTAATAGTTTCCCCCTCGTATATGGGAAGATAGTTGGGTTTTCATGGTTCAAATGTAAAAATTCAAGTGTTATAGTTGATGATTTGAGAATGATATATGATAATGTGTGAATGTGTGCAAGTGAGGGTGGCTAAATGGCTTGGAAAATAGCCTTGAATTGGTCCACATGGGTAGACACACGGGTGTGTGTCTAGGTCGTGTGTGACTCACAGTCAGTCCCATGGGTGTGTGACTAGACAGTGTGTCCCCTACATGTTAATGTTGCAAGTCAGTGTCGACCACGGGCTAGACACATGGGCGTGTGCCTAGGCCGTGTGCCCCTTATAAGATTGCCGATGTCATAAAAAGAATACCTAGGTTTTCAGACACTGGAGAGGACACGGGCATGCCTAGGCCATGTGGAGGACACGGGCATGTGCCCGGCCGTGTGAAAACCCTTGTAGGTTCGAAGTGAAAATAAATTTCACATGGGCTAGGAACATGGGCGTGTGTGACCACACGGCCTGCCCACACGGGCGTGTTCCATTTCACACGGGTGTGTGGCCCCTGTTTAGGCAAAATTTTTCTAAGTGCGTGAAAGTTTCCGGTTTAATTCTAAGACCTTCTGAATGTATGTTTAAGGCCTCGTAGGCCCATGATAAGGATATTATGCATATGTATGAGAAGTCTTAAGTTGGAAATGAAATTTTAAATCCAAAGTTGTATGTTCAAGTAAGTCAAGTTCGGTAATGCCTCGTACCCTGTTTCGGTATTGTATACGGGTAAAGGGTGTTTCAAGAGCAAACAAAGCATTATTGACCTACTCAATAAATTCAAACATTGGAGTACAAAACTATTGCTAAGATATCCCTTATAGTTTACAAACATATGCATTAAAAGAATCCTACTACAGACTTAATCGCATTGATACTTAGGTTGTTCTAATTTTAAGAATCAATTTTCAAACAGCTATCCTAAGCTAAACAGACCTAACTACTCGAAAAGTTTTCTAAATTTATCAAAGAATTATTATCCTTAATGAATATCATAGACAAAAAAATATACTTAAAAAAGTCTGGCAATTGTTTTGCAATTGTATGTCATGGCTAAGTAAATATCAAGACAACAAATATTAATATACATATCTAATGCAACCTATATGCATAACACACCCCCAAACCTAAGGGATTCATTGTCCTCAATGCAGAAAAATGAAAAATGTTAGAGAATATATATTTACAAGTATAGAAATACAATGATAAAGAAAAATGAATGCATGAATTAAAAAATAAAAGCTTGGATAGAATTTTTGTTACTCTTAAGTTGGTTTGGTAGACTTCTTGGTGGGACGTTTGTAACGCTGCTACCGCTCAAATTCACCAGTCTCAACTAGGATTGTATTTCCAACAGTTGTCTTGAAACACTTCCTTTTACACTAACTAATAGGCACCTTGTCTTCAGAATCAATGTCTAATTTCATGAGGTCATTGATCAGTTGATGAACTACACGTTCTTGTACTGTCATAGGTGCTTTTGCTGTAACAACCCGTTTTTAGTCAAATCAGAATAGTGATTTTGGGACCACAAATTTGAGGTCAAAATAGTTATTTTATTTTTATTTTAATGTTTACGACATGATAATATGATTGTGTGAAATTTTCGTTAAAAAATTTTATCGTTTGAGTGTTTAATTTAATAAAAGGGACTAAATCGCGTAAAGTATAAAATTTGAGTTCTATAAATTAAAAGGATTTAATAGCTATGAAATTAAATATTTGGAGGGTTTATGTTGTAATTAGACCATTAATAGCATGGGTGGACAATTATGGGCATGAAATGGATGATATTAATGGTTGTATGCTAATGCTAATTTAGTAATTAATCATATAACTTAAAATTAAATTAAGTAAAATATAGTATCATCTTCTAAAATGCTTTACACCACCGAAATTAAGGCTGAGAAGCCATTAAAATGCCTTGAAGCTTTCAACAACCCTAGTCTCTCAAAATAGGTATGTGTTTTGTCCCGTTTTTAATGATTTCTATGTTTTTGAGATCGTTGCAACTTAGTCTAGCTAGCCAGGGACTATTTTGCAATCCTGTTAAAGATTTAGGATGTTTCCATTGATGAATAAGCATGTATTTTAATGATTGATGATAGATTATGAATGTTTGATTATAGTTATACAAGTTTTGTTAAGTGATTTTTAGTGAAAATACAAATTAGGGATTAAGTTTAGAAATGTGGAAAGTTTGTGGGTAAATTGTGAAATAAATGAAAAATATAGGCTGATATGTGTACTAGGAAAATTCGGCTAGCATGGGTTGGTATCAAATTGCATTAATTTGTGGCTTTTATGAAATAAGGACTAAATTGTAAAAGTTGCGAAATACTTGGGGCAAAAGTGTAAATGTGCTTTAACGAGTGTTTTTGGATTAAATTGAATAGAGAGGTAATTATATAAGCTAAATTTGATTACATATAGATCAAGAAAAGCAAAATTCGGATCTAGATCGGGAGAAAAACAAAGTACTCGACTAATCGACCTATTTCACTGTTTTGCATCCGAGGTAAGTTCGTACGTAATAAGTTTCATTATAAATGTATTTTAAATGCTATGATATTGCATAAACTATGAATAGGAGACTACAGACATGTTCGACAATGACTCAACGACAATTCGACATTGAAAATCCCAGTTGAACCTTAGGAATAGATTAGGATATGAATGACATGTCATTAGGGGTTATTGTGATTATGTGATGCGAGTACTGGTCCTGTACGTTCTACCGGTGGCTAAGTATACTGGCATGTGTTGCAGTTACATGACAACTTATGTGAGCGGCACCGTGTAGCTATGTCTTGACTGACAGCTTGTGTGAGCAGGCCCGTTGATAGCTCGAGAGTGAGCATATATGTGATATGAGATTGAGATAGCTTCGGCTATATATTGATATTGGCACTTTGGTACGAGATTCCCGAATATCCAATATTATTCCAAACGGTTCAACAAGTATATTGAATATGAAATGGTGAGAAATAGATACGTATCGGTATAGGTATGTACAAAAAAATTGTATAAGCATCGGATATATGAAAGTTGTGAATACATAGTTATTTATGTGATTGAGAACTTGATAACATTGTGGTTAAATATTTTGTAGCATGTTATGTTTATAATGTGAATAGTTAATAAGTGATGAGTATTGCTTATTATTTTCACACGAGCTTACAAAGCTATAAAGCTTACTCTGTTTATTTTTCTGTGTTTTATAGTGAATTCAAAGCTAGCTCAGATTCGGGGTTCGTCGGAGATCGTTTCATACTATCCAACTATCACCTTGGTACATTTGAACTTAATTATTTTGAGTATATGGCATGTATAGGGATTTTGGGTCATTTTGGTTATGTGTTGATAATGGATTTTTCCATTTGAATTGGCTTGTAAACGTTTAAAGTTTGGTTTTGTATATAGCCATGAAAGTTGGCTTAACTTGGTTGGTTTGATTATGTATATATTTGTGCATATGGCTCTTATTATGTGCTTGAATATGGATATGTGATGTTAGATGGTATTTGGTATTTAGAAGTACTAAATGGTTGAGAAATAAACTTGGAATGTTTATGAAATTAGGTAAAATAATGCATGTTTAGAAAATGACCATATTGATGATTTGATATAGTGAAATATGGCATGAAATTGAATGGCACATTGTGGTATTTGTGTTTTATATTGGTTGGTAATGAAATGGTATGGATTATGCTTGGTTGGAGTTGATTTAAATGCTCATATATGCTATGTTTTGGTGCCATTGAGTTTGGTGTAGGTGTGCATGTAACAGCCCGTTTTTAGTCAAATCGGAACAGTGGTTTTGGGACCACAAATTCGAGGTTAAAAATTATTTTAATATTATTTTATGTGTTTACAGCATGATAGCATGTAAGTGTGAATGAAACACCCCAAACCCGGCCCACGAGCCTTGACCGGATCTGGTATGTTCCCCAGTGTAAACCGTTTCAAATTCTTTTGTGACTTAGGAAAAACTTGGGTGTTTTGAAAGAAAGTTTGTTTTGGGTTGGGCTTGAGTTGAAAACGAGTTTATTAGAGGTGACAAAATATTTAGAGTTTATTTTAAATTAAATTGACTTAATCTTTAATAATTAAAAATGTCGTAACATAGTAAATTAAACAGAAAATAAAATAGTTCACTATGCCTTATTACATCAAATAATTCCCAAAAATGAATTAAAGTGCTTAAATAAAATAAAAGTCCAAATAATAAAATTTTCCTTGCTGTGCATGGCCACCTTTAAGCTCCTGCCGACCCGGTCCATTACTGATCATCACCTGGAAGAAAAAGTTCCCCAACGGGGTGAGTCAAACAGACTCAATGTGTACACAAACACTAAGTCTTAACATTTCAGGCATGCATTATCATATCACATACATATTCAAATAACAGGTAAAAATAATGATGCAACCCAAACCCAAACCTAGTTAGCCATCCGCTACACTTCCCCGTACCAACCTGTACACCGTGGGGACTACTAAGTCGACCCTCCTTCCGCTACACTCCATCGAAGGCAGTCGCTGCAGTCGACGTGCTCATTGCCCTTATAAAATTCGTGGTCTTAGGTCACCACATTTAGATTTCGTGGTCTTAGGTCACCACATTCAGATTATCGCGGTCTTAGGTCACCGCATTCAGATTTCGTGGTCTTAGGTCACCACATTCACTTCCCCTTTCATATAACCCGAATGCCCCATATCATTCATATCATGCATATTACATAATTTCACATTCTTATCACTTTTCACATGTTACATATATAACATAATTTCATATTCCTAGTAGGAGTAGGAAACGTACTTAAGTACTTTTGTACCATAACATGGTACCTTAGCCATATTCTTACACATTCTTATAGTCACATACATATTAATTATTGGCATAAATATATCAAGAAATAGTGTGAGGTACACACCTGATTCGCTTAAGGTTTCCAATCCAAATCCCGAAAAGCTTGATCTAATGCCTTAGATCTTAGATCTCTACATTTAATCAATCATTTAATACTTAGTAAAGAGCCATTCGGCCATAAATCCAAATCCTAGTAGGATTAGTACACTAAAACTTACCTTGTGGATTTTAAATCCCGAAACTCATCGAATAACTAGGGAACATGCGGCTTATGGTGTACCTTTGGGAAAAGAACTTCTCCTTCCTTGTAGTCAACACTTAGTAAATCCCGAAAGATCTCTTCAAAGTTTCGGCAACAAGATATTAAGGGTATTAGAATCTTAATTTCGACAGCCTTAAAAGAAATAGAATGAGAATCTAACCTAATCTTACCCTTACTGAAGAATTCGATGGAACTCTTGCTTGAACCCTTAGCAGTATTCGACTATGGCTTTGATGTGGATAACAATTTCGGCTCTTGAGGCTTAGTGAGAAATCGGCTAGGGCTATTGGCATCTTCGGCTTTTGATTGTGTTTGTAATAGAAGAAGAAAAGAAAAGAGAAAAAGAGAATAATGGCAGAGAGAATTCGGCAGAGAGAAGAGGAGAAACTTTAGAGAATTTCGGCAAAGGTTTACTTGAAGAGAAAAGAATGAATGAAGAATAGCCATACTCTTCCTTTTATAGCCGAAATTACTAGGCTAGAGTCCCCTACTTGGCCACCACTCTTCCTATGTGATAATTTTATCTTCTAATTATCACTTTATAAAAAGAATTTAATCCAACTATTATCTCTTGAAAATAATGATAAATAAATCCCTTATTTATCCCCTATTTAGCCAAAATTTAAAGAGAATAAAACTCCTCTTTTAAGAGCCTTAATGCCGTCTACCTCTCTGCTTCTGGAAGCAAAAATAAAACTTATTTTATTTTCTTCCCAAGTGACTCGAACCCTGGCCCAAATACCTGCTTGTGGCGTCACCTGCTGGGCTTTTAAGTGGTGTCTTCAAGCCACTTTGACAAGCCTGTTTGTGTGTCAAATTCCTCCTACTAATTTTCTTAAGGCCACCTTGCCTTAATTTCCTCTTTTTAAACTTTAAAACTTATCATTTCCTTACATTTCCAAGTTTCCAAAAATGTTCGTTTGCCTCCTTTAAACTCAACATTTCTAAATCATTTCCTTACATTTCCAGGACATTTCCTCACATTTCCAAGACAAGACATTTCCTTACATTTCCAATACATTTCCCTACATTTCCAAGACAAGACATTTCCTTACATTTCCAACACATTTCCCTACATTTCCAAGACAAGTCATTTCCTTACATTTCCAACACATTTCCCTACATTTCCAAGACAGGACATTTCCTTGCATTTCTAATACAAGGCATTTCCAAAAATGTTCACTTTTCTCTTTTGAAACTTAACATTTCTAAATCATTTCCAATGCATTCCCTCATATCTTAGGGTTCCTAAAAGTCCTCAGAACACATCCAACACACCCACTGAGCCCACTATCTCATGAATTACGCACGAACGTATAACCCCTAATCTAGGATGTTACAGTGAAGGTTTCGAGAATTAATTTTATCATAAAAGTTGAATTCTATTTGTTAAATGCACTAAATGACTATGAATATTAAATGTGGAGGTCCTTAAGTGATAAACGGATCGTTATTAAGGTAAGTGGACATTAATGGACATGCAATGGATGATATAAATGTTTTATCATTAAGGTTAATTTGGTAATTTGTCTAATAAGGTTAATTAATTAAAACAAAAACAATTTTATGTCCATCTTCATCCTCTTCAACCAAATTGAGAAACAAAAATAAAGCTTGGAGAGCATTTTAGGGTTTGTCCATTGCATTCTTAAATTGTAAGTCCATTTTTGCTCGATTTTTAAAGATTTCTATGTTTTTGTGATCGTTACTAGTTCTAGCTAGCCCAGAGACTATTTTGCAAAATTGTTAAAGATTTTTAAAGTTGTCTTTGATGAAAATATGTGTTCTTTGATGTTTGATGATGAAATATGAAATCTTGCTGCTAGATTTACATATTTTGTAAAGTGATTTTGAGTAGAAATGCAAAATAGGGATTTATTTGTGAAAATGTGTGGTTAAATGTGTGAAAAGTTGATAAATATGGGCTGATATGGGCATTATAGTAATTCGACTATCATGGGTAATAAAGAAATTTCATGAATTTGTGATTTTGTGTAATAAGGACTAAATTGTAAAAATTGTAAAATTCTAGGGGTAAAAGTGTAATGTGCTTAAATGTGTGTTTTGGATTAAATTGAATAGAGACATTATTAAATAAGTTAATTTTGAATATATTTAGATCAAGAAAAAGCGAAATTTGGATCTAGATCAGGGGAAAACTAAAGTTATCGACTAATCAACCTGTTTTGTCATTTTCATATCCGAGGCAAGTTTGTATATTATAAATTTTTATACAAATGTATTTCATATGCTTTGATAATGCATGAATTGTGAATACGAGACTATGGATATGATCGATAGTGATTCGATGACGATTCAACATTCGAAATCCCAGTTGAACCTTAGGAATAGTTTAGGATACAAGTGACATGTCATTAGGGATATATTGAGTTGGCTTCGGGCCATGATATTAGCACCGATTTGGCTTCGGGCCATGAATATCGGTTGATTTGGCTTCAGGCCATGATATCAGTATTTCAGATATAAGCTACCTTGATTTGGTTTCGGGCCATGGTATAGGTACTTAATGTGCGAGACTCTTGAGTATCCGACTTCTATTCCGAATGGTTCAACGAGTAAACGAAAGATGTGATTGAGTATGAGAATGATATGAGATGGTACAGGTACGTACGTGAAATGTATAAGCTATTGTTCAAAGAAACTTGTGAAGAATGTGATTGATATCATAATTGTGTATATGAAAGGTTGGTTAGCTAATATATGCTAAATGTTGATTTATTCAAATTGTTGAATTAAAATCTTGAGATTTAATTAAGTTTATTGTATACGAGCTTACTAAGCTTTATAGCTTACTTTGTTTATTTTCCCTTATTTTATAGTGTTATCAAGCTAGCTCGAATTCAGGGATCGTCAGAGATCGCTTCAAACTATCTACCTATCATTTGGTACTTATGAACTTTGGTATATTAAGTATATGGCATGTATAGGGTTTTGGTCTTTTTGGTATATGTATTTTAGCCATTTGTGTTGGCTTGTGAATGTGGTATGGTTGTTATGTTATAGCCATGTGAGATGGCCTATTTGGTTAGTTGATGATGTATATATGTGTAAAAGGGCAAATTCCTTTTTGATGTGGCTTATAATTACTTGGTTAATGGTTGGTTGTGGATGAGTAGCTTATGTAGTAATTATTTGGAATTTAGTATTGGTATGTTTATGAAATTTGGTAAGATTATGTTTGACTAGTTGGATGATTTAAGAATGTGAAATATTAGTATTGAAGCACTATGTATTGGCTAGCAATGAATGATATGAATTGAGCTTGTTTTGAATAGATTTTAAATCCTTATTTATGCCTTGTATTGGTGCCAATTGGTTTGATGTAGGTGTGTACCAAATTGGGTGGCAAAATGGCTAGGTAAATAGCCTATTTTTTTCCACACGGGCAGAGATACGGGCGTGTGTCTCAACTGTGTGTGGAACACGGTCATGTTGTACGGTTGTCTGTCCCCTGGTGTTGAAATTCAAATCAAGTCAATGTGCTCCACACGGCCTCACACACAGACGTGCGACTTGGCCGTGTGGCATAAGTTAGTATACCCTACCGGTTTGGCACGGCCTAGCACATGGCCTGGTACACGGGCGTGTGTGGCCACTGCGAAGGGTACACAGGCTAAACACACGGGCGTGTGGTTGGTCGTGTGACCCAAGTCAGTAAGCTCCTATTTCAAATTTCCACCGGCCTGAGACACAGACGTGTCTGTTGGTAGTGTGAGACACACGGTCGGGCCACACGGACGTGTGTCCCCTGTTATATGCAAAAATTTTCTAAGTGTTGAAAAATTTCCTGAGTTATCGATTTAGTCCTGAACCACCTTGAATGCATGTTTAGGGCCTCGTAGGCTCGTATTAGGAACATAATGATTGATTTTGAAGGAAATGTATATGATATGATAAATTGTATATGAAATGTATGTTTGAATGTGTTATAAGTCAGGTAATGCTTCATAACCCTATTTTGGCGTTGAATATGGGTGAGGGGTGTTATATTTGTTTGTATCAGAGCTAGGTTTAGTTGATTCTAGGACTAACATAGCGTGTGTGAGAGTCTAGCTATACATGCCATATATAAACTATGATAGTGTGATGACTCCTGACAATCTAAACTGTGTTTTTGTATAGTAAATGGATCATGATCGAGCTGTAGTTGATGATGTTGAGAGTAATGCACCAACTCCCACTCAAGGGATAGTACCTTCTGAATCTAGACCCGTATCAGGTAGTCATGGAGGAGAGGCTAAGGAAGCCTTCTTCCAAATGATGAACAAATGGTTCACACAGTATGTCCGGACAAATCTGGCTGCTCAACAACCTCCACCCGCAGCTAATCCTGAACCGATTCCTTTAGCCCTTCAAGTTGTTGAATTTCAACGACTAAATAAGCCTCTGGTTGATGAAATCCGTAAGTACGGGGCCAAGGAGTTCAGAGCTACTGTTGATGATGATCCTGAGAGAGCTGAATTTTGGCTTGAAAACACTATTCGGGTATGTGATGAATTGTAGTGTACTCTAGCAGAGAGTTTAAAGTGTGCTATTTTATTATTGAGAGGTAAAGCGTATCAATGGTGGAATACATTAGTATCTGTGGTGCTTAGAGAAAGGATTACTTGGGAATTCTTTCAGACTAAATTCCGGAAGAAATATATAAGCCAGATATTTCTCGACCAAAAGCACAAAGAGTTTCTAGAACTAAAACAGGGTTGAATGGCTGTGAATGAAAGTGAATTTGTGCGGTTGAGCAAGTATGCTCGAGAGTATGTTTCTACCGAAGAGATCATGTGCAAGTAGTTCGTTAACGGTTTGAATGAAGACATTAAACTTCTGGTTGGACTTCTAGAATTGAAAGAATTTGTTATTCTGGTTGATCGAGCTTGCAAAGCTGAAGAACTTAGCCAAGAAAAGAGGAAAGCTGATTCATAGGCTAGAGATTCGAGAAAAAGATCGATGAATAAACCTTATCATTCTTCATCAAAGAAATATCGAGATTCATTTAGTTGATCACATGCTTCAGTGGGATATCAGAATAGAGATCGTGGAAATCAACATGTGAGTCCTAAAGCTCAAGCTACTTCCATCTCGAGTGTTGGCGTGTGAGAAACAAGTGGGAGAAAACAGTTTGGAGAGTGTTGGAATAAGAGTAATAAAGCTTGTTTCAATGTGGCTCGCCAGACCATTTTATTCGAGATTGCCCAGAATTATCTGAGAAAGATAAATTTTAGAATACAAGACCGAGCAATACGACTATGAGAGGGAGACCCCCGAGAATACGGGAAATGTGTCTAGTGGGAAAGGTGTGACTAGAGATTCAGCTGTGAGATCTGAAGCTAGAGTGCCAGCCAAAGCTTATGCCATTCGCGCTCGCAAAGAGGCGTCGTCACCCGATGTTATCACCGATACATTCTCTCTTTATGACACTACTATGATTGCATTGATTGATCCTGGATCAACTCATTCGTATATCTGTATAAATTTAGTGTTTAGTAAGAGTTTACCTATTGAGTCTACTAAGTTTGTGATTAAAGTATCGAACCCTTTAGCTAGTTGATAGAGTATGCAAGAACTGTCCTTTAATGACCCGGGGTTACTGCTTTCTGACTAATTTGATATTTTTACCATTTGATGAGTTCGATGTGATTCTGGGTATAGATTGGTTGATTCTACATGATGCCATTGTGAATTGTAGACGAAAGATTATTGAATTGAAATGTCAAAATAGTGACATCCTTCAAGTTGAATAAGATGAGTCTAGTGGATTGCCTATTGTGATTTCGTCTATGTCAGCTCAGAGATATGTGAGAAAAGGTTGTAAAGCTTATCTTACTTATATACTAGATACAAAAGTGTCCGAATCGAAGATTGAATCAGTACCGATAGTATGTGAGTTTCCAGACATGTTTCCAGAAGAGTAGCCTAGGTTACCACCAGTCAGAAAAGTTGATTTTGCAATTTAGTTAGTACCAGGAACTTCACCGATATCGATAGCTCCATACAGAATGGCTCCAACAGAATTGAAAGAATTGAAATCTCAGTTGCAACATTTAACAGATAGAGGTTTTGCATGACCTAGTTTTTCACCCTGGGGTGTGCCAGTATTGTTTGTAAAGAAAAAAGATGGGTCGACGAGAATGTGCATTGACTATCGACAGCTCAACAAGGTTACGATAAAGAAAAAGTATCCATTGCCGAGAATAGACAATTTGTTTGATCAGTTGAAAGGAGCAACAGTGTTTTCGAAAATTGATTTGAGATCTAATTATTATCAATTGAAAGTTAAAGACTCAGATGTGTTGAAAACTGCATTCAGAATGAGGTACGGACATTATGAATTCCTTGTTATGCCTTTCAGATTGACTAACGCTCTTCTAGTTTTATAGATTTGATGAATCAGATCTTTGGACCGTATATAGACAGATTCGTTGTTGTGTTCATTGATGACATTCTGATCTATTAATGAAATGAGTTTGAACATGCCGTACATTTGAAAATTGTGCTTCAAAATTTGAGCGATAAGCAATTGTTAGCTAAATTTAGCAAATGTGAGTTTTGGCTCAGAGAAGTCAGATTTTTGGGGCACATTGTTTCAGCGAAAGGTATTAGAGTTGATTCGAGCAAGATTTCAATAGTTGTTGACTGGAAACCACAGAGAAATGTATCTGAAGTTAGAAGTTTTCTAGGGTTAGCTGGCTACTATTGACGTTTTGTAAAAGGATTCTCGATGATTGCTACATCGATGACCATATTGCTATAGAAAGATGTAAAATTTGAGTGGTTTGAAAAATGTCAACAGAGTTTTGATCAGTTGAAAGTGTCGGTAACTGAGGCACCAGTGTTGGTTCAACCTGAGTCGGGTAAAGAGTTTGTGATTTATAGCTACGCGTCATTAAATGGTTTGGGTTGCGTGTTGATGCAAGAAGGAAAAGTGATAGCTTATGCCTCCAAACAGTTGAAACCACACGAAAAGAAATATCCGATGCATGATCTAGAATTGGCCGCTATTGTATTTGCATTGAAAATTTGGAGAGATCATTTGTATGGTAAAAAATGCCATATCTTTATCGATCGTAAAAGCTTAAAATATATTATGACTCAGAATGATCTGAACTTGCAACAACGGAGATGGCTCAATGTAACATCCGAGATTTAGGGGCTTTGCATTTACTTTGTATTTGTGTGATTGGTATGCTATGTATGTTGTTTGAGTGTGTTTGGGGACCCCGGGAAGGCCCAAGGTTAAGCCGAATCCTTGGCCAAAATTTCAATTTTGGGCATTTTAGGAGGGGAGCTGATTGGGGCAGGACTTAAGGTTTGTTGTCTGTGTTTGGTGACACAAGAATTAAAGTGGTAAGGTGGCAAAGAGGCGCCACTTAAGAGGTAGGAGAGTGACGCCACAAGGAGCAGGGAAGGAGCAAGTTCAAGTCGAATTGTTTACACTTTTGAAATTCTTTTTGGCGTTTGGAAGGGAAGTGGTGGATTCGGCTAGGAACCTTGAAGAGTGGGTGTTGAATTCGTCAAACTTTTTGAATAGATGGACAAGAGTAAAAAGGGGAATTTGAGGCTTTCAAACTATTTTGAATTGGGGATTGGAAGTCAATGTAGGAGGGGAGCATGAGGTGGGTAGCTAGTTGGTTGTGGCCGATTTTTTTTTGAATGTTGGAGGGGGAAGAGGTTCGGTCTTGAGCTAGGAGGGTGGTGAGCCGAATCTTGAAGTTAGTAGCTCTAGGTCCCTTTCTTAGTTGTGGTTCGATCGGGTTTATGAGGTACCTTGAGCCGTTAGGGAAAACAGTATTTCCTCTCCTTTACTTCTTTGCATCATTTTCTTCATTTCTTTGGTAGCAAAAGAACCGAAACACAATTGCCTCTCCTCTTCACATCTTTTTTTTCTTTGATTACCACAACTCCCAAGAGCTCTTTTGTTTCATTTTCAATTGGTAAAAATCGTAACTTGTATCACCTTTATCGTTTCTCTTCTATTTTCTCTTCTTTGCTCCACACTTTCTCCATTTACTTCTTCATAAGCCGAACCCCAACTCTCCCCCCTCTTTTTCTTTCTCATTTTTCTTTGTTCATATTTTGTTTCATATCTCTACACCCCTTAACCGAAACTTCTCACCCCCATACCACTTCATTATTTCTTCCTCATTTGTTCCTTTTAGCCAAACCTTCATCCCTTACCCTAAAAGATTCATCTCGAGTTTTCTCTTGTTCGCAAGCTGAAATCCTTTTGGTTTTCTTCTTATCGTGTTGTTTCTTCTTAAGCCGAAACCTATCGTCTCTTCTTTCTCCCTGAGTTGTTCTTAATTCCTTGGTTAGCCGAATCTCTTTGGTGCTCACATCTCTTTTCAATTCTTGTTTTAGTGAAGTGCCGCCACTCATCCCCCTATCTCCCTTCCAAACCAATTCCTTCCTGTTAAGTGGTAAGCGCCATCTACTTTCTCGATTCTCTCTTGTTCTTTGGGTAGTTGGTAACCGATGGGGTTAATCTTGTTCTTAATTTCTTTGGCCGAATGTAGGAGGGGCCTCCTTTCGCATTCTTTTTGTATCTAATCGGTGTTGAAGGATCCTAGGGGGGACAATCGGTCAATCAAAGGACTTCAGTGATCTGTTAATTCAAGTGTAGTAACCTCCAGGTTCTGTTGATTTTGGTAAGGACTTCTTCGTCTAGAGGATTATTTTCGCTGTTATCTTATTCAATGGCTTAACTCGGTCTTCTGACTAAGATATCGTTTATGGAATCAAATACCAACCAAGCAAAGGAGGGGGTTGGCCCCGTAATCCCAGCCCCTAAGTTCAAAAAACGTGCGGTGTCGGCAGTCCGAGACTGGCCACCGGGTTGTGGGCCAGCTTCAGAAAGGGATAAGTAGATTACGGTGATCTCTATGAGTGAGGACGTTAGTGAGATCGATAGTTTAGTTCTTCGGGTTTACAGGTGTGTAATTACCACACTATCCCCTAATTTTACAAAATGTGTTTGTGTTATGCTTGAAATCTGAAAATCTCGGCAATGGTGATTAAGTTACCCATGTTGGGTAAAATCGAAACCCCAAGTCAGTATGTTACGATAAAGCTTTATAATTATTGTTGATAGCATGATTGTATGTGTACACTAGATACCATATGTATGACATCATATGATCTGTGCTTTATATTATGTTGCATATGCATGGGATTTGGGATGTCAATGAAATGAAGGGGAAGTGTATATTGGTGACACTGTCACACTAAATGATGGCTTGGTGCCTCATTATTGTATCGGTGATTTGATCTCACGGTTATCGGTGGCTAGACCACATTATATTGAATTTTAGCAGTGTGACTGTCAGCATGACTGCCAAAGAGGAGTGTAGAGGATGGAGGGTTGATTGTAGAAATCCCCACAGGTGTGTTGAGGATGGACATATGGAGCGGAGTGTAGAGGATGGAATTTTAGGCTGGGTTCGGTTACCATATTAATTATTTGGTTATGCTATAATGATTGGGCTTCGGCAGATGGTGTTCTGGGCTCAGGCCCACTTGTGGATTTTTGTGGACTAATTGCACATTGAGTCTTGTGACTCACTCTATTTGCTTAAACAACTTGCAGGTGACTCTTAGATCTTTGGATTGGGCTGGAATGGACTCGAGGTGGCCACGCATGGGTTATTCTATTAAAAACTTTATTTTAATTACCATTTGCTACTTTTTGGGAATTGGCAATATGTAATAAGGCCATTTTAAAATTTTGGTAGAATTTGACTGTAATTTTTGGACGTATTAATTACAATTTACTCGTGGAGATGTTTTCAAAAATTCAAACAAATATTTTCTTTACAACCTGACAAACCACATTGCTTATACAAAGGGATTTTGCTAATAATCTAATAATCAAACACTCGATACGTGTTTTCAAATGTCGCCTAATCGCAAGGCTCGACTAACTAAATTTTCTAACCTAAAAGAATAATGGGTTTTTAACTAAACCCCGAAACTTGGGATTTACAAATTGTTTTAAAAATCTTCTAAAACTCGTAAAACTTTTGAACTCTTTTCTAGTGACATGCCAGATCTGGTAGTGGTGTTTGGGCCAGATTTAGGGTGTTACAATTTGGTATCAGAGCCTGGTTTAAAAGCTCGGCCTCGGGTTTTGAGTTCAAAATGTTTTCTAAATTTTTATCCAGGATGGTTTAAAAAGAGAAAAGTACATGTGAAACTATTTTCTGGAAATGTGGCACCCGAGTCTCCGGCCCAAGTCTGTCAGGTAAGTTTTCTGATTGTTAAGTGATTTGCATAAAGTGGATGTATTATGTGAATATATTGCTATGGATGATAGAATTGAGAAACTTTACTGTAGAAACGAAAACCTCTAGGTATACATGTGCTTGTGGAAAAAAAAACTACTTAAAACTCTATCTACGTAAAACTACTCATTAATAAACAGTGAAAAGAAGTACTAATGGATAAAATTTTTAATCAGAGTAAGACGGAGCGATAAACATGAGTGGTAGAGGACGTGGACGTGTTACACGCGGCCGTGGGAGAGGCCGGGGAAACTAAGGTTGAACTCTCAGAGGCGAGAAATGTTCCGGAAGGTGAAGCACCAGTGTCATCTATGGCAGAAGCGGGATCGCAAGATAGAACTGGTGGAGATGATGCCCTGTCTCATGCTGGGGCAGGTACTGGAACAACAACTCAGAATTCCATCCCTGAGCGACTCCAAGCTAATGGAGCTGAAACATTTAGGGGTATCTCTAGTGTGGCCCCGAATGTGGCTGAGTATTGGCTGGAGGTAGTCGAGCGAATTATGGATGACTTAGACTGTAGGCGGATGAGAAACTGAAAGGAGTGGTGTCTCTCCTTCGAGACGAGGCATATCAATGGTGGCTCACTGTAAAGGAGGGCACTACGGCAGATTGCATCGATTGGGATTTCTTCAAATCTGTATTTCAGAGGAAATACGTTGGGGCAAGCTACGTGGATGCTCAGAGGAAAGCATTTCTGAATCTGGTTCAAGGGGGTAAATCGGTGGCTGAGTATGAGGCGAAATTTCTGCGGTTAAGCCGGTACGCCCGGGGGATAGTTGCGACAGATTATGATCGTTGCGTACGGTTCAAAGATGGGCTGCGGGACGCGCTACGGGTGTTGATAGCTCCACAGCGGGAGAGGGATTTCGCTATCCTGGTGGATAAGGCTAAAATAGCGGAGGAGGTAAAGCAGACTGAGAAGCAAAATAGGGACAAGAATAGAGGCAGAAATAAGAGGAGTTATGGACCGTCAGGATCATCTGGGGGTTTCCAGAAGAGGTTTAGAGTTGATGGGCCAGGTCGTGTTGCAACGCCAGCTACTGTTGGGAAATTTCGGCAGTGTGCTTAGTGTGGGAGGTCACATGCAGGAGAATGCTGGGGAAGAGATAGGGTATGTTTTAAGTGTGGGTCAAAGGATCATCTGATCAGGAATTGTCCGCTAGAAATGACTAGGGCTCGGATGGTAGGTCAGGAGTATGTGCAGTCAGGAAAGGGTGAACAGCAGATGTCGAGAGGTCGTGGTCCAAACAGAGAAGGGAATGGTTCTGGTCGGGGTCGTGGAGCACCGGGTAGGGGTACTGGGAATGCAGAGGCAAGACAGCCCGGGTTAGTTTATGCAGCCACACGCCGAGAAGAGGGGGATGCACCAGACTTTATAACGGTTACGTCCCTCATTTTCGGCTTACCCTTTACTGCATTAATTGATATTGGGTCGACGCATTCTTATGTTGCTAGTGTAGTGTCTGGAACTTTGAACATGAACTCTGAAACTACTTCTAGAGAGATGACTGTACTTAGTCCTTTAGGACAATCAGTAGTGGTTAACAAACTTTTTAGAAGTGTGCCTCTAGAAGTGCAAGGGTCGATTTTCCCGGCTGATTTGATGGAATTACTGTTCGGGGAATTCGATTTGATCTTAGGCAGGGATTGGTTGGTAAGATATTGAGCAAATTTAGATTATGCTGCTAAGCGCATGGTGTTAAGGACTCCCGAGGTTGATGAAGTTCGAGTGATAGGTGAAAGGAGAGACTACTTGTCCAATGTAGTGTCTGCTCTTAAGGCAGAACGAATGGTGAGAAAAGGGTGCATGGCTTTCTTAACTTTTGTCAGTGCATTGGATGCAAATGAAGTGACTGCGAATGAAGTTAGAACAGTAAAGGAGTTTGTGGATGTCTTTCCTGAAGAGCTTCCAGGGTTGCCTCTGGATCGTGAGGTGGAGTTTGGAATTGAGCTACTTCCAGGTACGGCTCCGGTGTCCATCGCCGCTTATAGGATGGCGCCGAAGGAGCTAGTGGAACTTAAAGCTCAAATCCAGGTGTTGTTGGATCGTGGTTTTATCCGACCCAGTGTATCTCCGTGGGGAGCGCCGGTGCTATTTGTGAAGAAGAAAGACGGGTCCATACGAATGTGCATTGACTACTGCCAGTTGAATAAGTTGACGATTAAGAATAAGTACCTACTACCAAGGATAGATGACTTGTTCGACCAGCTCAAAGGGGCTTCAGTCTTTTCAAAGATAGATTTGAGGTCGGGATATCATCAGCTTAAGGTCAGGGAAGCGGATATTTGCAATACGGCTTTCCGAACTCGATATGGTCACTACGAGTTCCTGGTGATGTCGTTTGGCTTGACAAATGCACCAGCTGTGTTCATGGATATGATGAACTGAGTTTTCCAACCCTATCTGGACCTGTTCGTTGTAGTGTTCATATACGACATTCTGGTATATTCCAAGTCAGAAGAGGAACACGATTCGCATCTTCGGGTGGTTCTGCAGATTTTAAGGGAGAAGCAGCTGTACGCCAAATTTAGCAAGTGTGAGTTTTGGTTGAAGGAAGTTACCTTTCTGGGTTATGTGGTATACGTAGAAGGGATTAGGGTTGATCCCCGGAAGATTGAAGCTGTATTGGATTGGAAACCACCTAAGTCTGTGGCAGAAATTCAAAGTTTCCTTGGTCTGGCTGGGTATTACTGAAGGTTCATTGAGGGATTCTTCTTAATTGTGGCACCCTTAACAAAATTATTGAGGAAAGGGGTACATTTGTTTGGACTGTCACGCAGCAAGAAAGCTTTGAGAAGCTAAAAAAGATCTTAACAGAGGCGCCGGTGTTGATTCAGCCTGAGGCCAGAAAGGAGTTCGTGGTTTATTGTGATGCTTCTCACACAGGGTTAGGATGTGTGTTAATGCAGGTTGGGAAGGTTGTTACGTATGCGTCTCGACAGCTAAGACCGCATGAGGTTAATTATCCCACGCATAACTTGGAGTTGGTTGCGGTGGTATTCGCTCTAAAGATCTGGAGACATTATCTATATGGGGAGAAGTCCATCATCTATACAGATCACAAGAGTTTGAGATATCTTCTAACTCAGAAGGAGTTGAATTTAAGGCAGCGAAGGTGGATTGAGCTATTGAGTATCATCCGGGTAAGGCTAATGTGGTGGCAGATGCGTTAAACCGGAAGGTAATATTAGATTTGAGAGCGATGTTCGTCCATCTCAGTTTATATGATGACTGAAGTCTATTAGCTGAACTGTAGGTGAACCCGACGTGGGTAAATCAGATTAAAGAGAAACAGTTATCGGATGATGTCTTGAGTGCTCGACTTTTGCAAGTACAGAATGGTGGGGTAGATGATTATAGCTTGAACAGTGATGGAGTTTTGTGTTTTCGTGAGAAGGTTTGCATGCTGAAGGATGTGGAATTGAGGCAGATGATTCTGCAGGAAGCGCATAGTAGCCCTTACGCTATGCATCCTGGAGGGAATAAGATGTACCGGGATCTACGTGAATAGTTTTGGTGGCCTGGATTGAAGCGGGAAGTTATGGAGTTTGTGGGAAAGTGTTTAACGTGTCAGCAGGTAAAAGCCGAGCATCAGTTGCCTTCGGGGTTATTACAGCCAGTGAAGATTCCACAGTGGAAATGGGAGAGGATCACTGTGGACTTTGTTAGTGGGCTACCTCTTACGCCTACTAAGAAAGATTCGGTATAGGTGATTGTGGATCGGTTGACGAAGTCTGCTCATTTCATACCTGTTTGTGTCGACTATTCTCTTCAGAGGTTGGCTAAGCTGTATGTGGCAGAAATTGTGAGGTTGCATGGGGTACCAGTATCAATCATATCAGATAGAGACCCTAGGTTTACGTCGCGATTCTGGAGGGCACTGCATTAGGCATTGGGTACAAAGATTGAACTTCAGCACAGCTTTTCATCCATAGACTGATGGTCAATCTGAGAGAGTGATTCAGATCTTGGAAGATATGTTGATAGGTTGTGTCATTAACTTCAGGGGTAGTTGGGAAGAGTTCTTACCGTTGGCAGAGTTCGCATACAACAACAGCTACCAATCTAGTATTCAGATGGCACCCTATGAAGCGTTATATGGGCGGAGGTGTCGTACTCCTACCAATTGGACAGAATTGGGTGAACGTCAAATTTTGGGTCCAGAATTGGTTACAGAGATAGAGGAGAAGGTTAAATTAATTAGGGCTCGGTTGAAGGAAGCGTCCGACAGGCAGAAATCTTATGCAGATCTGAAACGAAAGGAGATAGAGTTTACAGTGGGTGATCGGGTTTTTTGAAAGTTTCACCTAGGAAGAAGGTGATGAGGTTTGGACGGAAGGGCAAGCTAAGTCCTAGGTTTATCGGGCCTTATCGGGTTTTGAAACGTGTGGGACCAGTGGTGTATCAGCTGGAGTTACCTTCAGAATTGAAATGGATGCATGACGTGTTCCATGTATCAATGTTAAGACGCTATCGATCGGATCCGTCTCACGTCGTGCCAGTGGAGGAAATTGAGGTAAGGCCAGACTTGTCTTATGAGGAGGAACCAATTCAGATCATGGAACGAGATGTCAAGGTGCTAAGAAGGAAATCAGTTCCTCTGGTCAAAGTTTTGTGGCAGAATCACAGTATGGAGGAGGCGACGTGGGAACCTGTGGATGTTATACGTCAGCAGTACCCTCATCTCTTTTGATCAGGTAATTTCGAGGCTGAAATTCCTTTAAGGGGGTAGAACTATAACATCCGGGATTTAGGGGCTTTGCATTTACTTTGTATTTGTGTGTTTGGTATGCTTTGTAAATTGTTTGAGTGTGTTTGGGGACCTTGTAACATCTTGAATTTTAGGGCCTGTGCATTTTGTGTAATGAATGCTTAAATATGTTAAATTGAGAATTGAGGTATTAATTGGGCTCAGGAATGGGCTTAGACCTCAATTAAAACATTCTATTTGGGCATTATAAGTTTTAAAGATAGTTATCTATGTTAAAAATATCAAGATTGGGCTTGTGGCCCAGTGGCAAAATGGCGTCACTAAGAGGGAAGGGAGTTGGCGTCACTGGCAAAGGAGGAGGCCCAAGTTTTCGCCACCTGGAGCCCATGTTTTGGGGACAAATTCGGCAGTTAAAGAGGAGCTAGGGGGACGGCACAAGGCTATAATTTAGGAAAATTTTAATGTTTTTAATTTGTGGATAATAAGCTGATAAAGGAGGGAGGAGTTGGAGCTAATTAAGTCTTTTTTGGATGAGTTAGTAGATTAAGATAAAGGAGAAAATATAAGATTTATCTGTAAGGTTAGGTAAGTGCCGAGATATCTATAAATAGGGGGGATATCTCATCAATTCCGGCAATTGAACCCTACTCTTTTCTTCTTTCCTTGTGCCGAAATTTGCTGTATAGTTCTCTTCACCTTTTTTCTTTTCTCTGTCGAAACCTCCACTCCATTCTCCCTCTCAACTTTCTTTCTTTTCGTTTTCCCTTTTTGGCCGAACTCTCTGACAATTTCTTTCTCATCTTTTTCCAATATTTTAGCCGAAATTCTAAGCCTTTCCTTGATTCTTTTTACTTTCTTCCTAAGCCAAAGCCGAAACACTCTATTCAGATCTTCTAAAAGCCGAAAACGCATCAGTTCATCTTTTTCAGGATTTCCATAAAAGCTGAAATCCTTAGATCTCATCTCTTGTGTTTGCCGAATTCTCTCTGGGGTATCTGCTTGTGCCGAATCTCGAAGGAAACTAAAGGTAAGTATTGATTCGTAAGATTTCAATCTTTTCCGGCTTTTTAGGGACTCTAGCCGAATGGCTATAAGGAGCTAATCTTAAGTTTTTCTCTTATTTACGGCATTCTGGGATTTGAAGGGGAGTCACTCGCTTAGATCTCTAAGATAGAGTTCAGTAACACTCGAATCGTGTTACTTTCGGGATTTCAAGGTAAGGAGATTTATTGTTTTTAGCATGTAGATTCGGGTATTTATTAATCCTTGGCCGAATGTAGGGGAGCCAAATCTTCGTATTTTTTCGGCTTTTGAGCAAGGTTTTAGACTAAGGGTTGTAGATCCAGATAGTAAGGATTTAACTAAGGGAGTAAAACTACGCGATATCAGGTGTGTAAACTTTTCACACCGTTAGATTGTATGTCAGTATGTGTGTAACACTTCCACACCATTTAGATTGCCTGTTAAAATATGTTATAAAACTGTTATATTCTGATAAATGCCGAAATCCCGGCATCATGTTATAAATCTGTTATATTCTGATAAATGAAGAAATTCCGACATCATGGTTGAAACCCGATGAGGGTAAAAGCGAATCACCAGGTTAGTGATCCCTATCATTCCTAAATGAATGTTGGCATCTGTGATAAGTATGTTGTTTCTGTGATTACATGGGGTTGGGTTTATTGAAAGGGGAAGTGTTCTGTTGTAGCGGCTTCTGCCGTGACCTGTTGTAGCGGCTTCTACCGTGACCTGTTGTAGTGGCTTTTTGCAATGACCTATTGTAGTGGCTACGGCCATGATCTGACGATGAGCAGCATGTCTACCATCAATGGTGTGTAGCGGTGTGGGTTGATTGTAGAAATCCCCAAATGGTGTGACTGGCAGGTAAGGGTGGCGTGTAGCGGATGGAAACCTAGGATTTGGGTTGGGCTTTGCATATTTTCTGATATATTCTGTTATATGTTCTATGGGGTTAAGGCCCAAATCTAATGGTGCATGAGGGTTGCACACTGAGTCTCGCGACTCACATTATTATTTAACAATTTCAGGTAGCACCTAGTGCATCGGACCAGGCTGGAGAGGAGCGCGAGGTGGCCATGCGAGAGAGTACTTGATCCAGTAGAAGTTTTTACTTAGAATATTGTTTTTGGATATTTTTGATTAAGGGTTTTAAATTTCGTTGTAATAAGGCCTTGGGCCACTAGATTATTAGTTATGTTTTGGTTTTATGTTGGGCTTTTATTACTGGGCATTTAAAATTTCATGTTTAAATTAAGCTAAGACATGTATGAAATTTCGGTTCTTATTTAAAATTCACCAAGGCATTTTATAACTTTGTATCTTATATAACTTAATAAATTATTAAGTTTTCGGTATAAATATTTAAACCTGATTATTGTCTTCCAAAGTGTTGCATCTTTTTGTGAAATTTCCTTAGTGACATACCAGATCCGATTGTAGTGTTTGGGCCGGGTTTGGGGTGTTACAGCCCCCAGGAAGGCCCAAGGTTAAGCCGAAGCCTTGGTCAAAATTTCAATTTTGGGCATTTTAGGAGGGGAGCTAATTGGGGCAGGACTTAAGATTTATTGTTTGTGTTTGGTAACACAAGAATGAAAGTGGTGCGGTGGCAAAGAGGTGCCACTTAAGAGGCAGGAGAGTGACGCCACAAGGAGCAGGTTCGAGTCGCATTGTTTACACTTTTGGAATTCTTTTTGGCGTTTGGAAGGGAAGTGGTGGATTCGGCTAGGAACCTTGAAGAGTGGGTGTTGAATTGGTCAAACTTTTTGAATAGATGGAAAAGAGTAAAAAGGGGGATTTGAGGCTTTCAAACTATTTTGAATTGGGTATTAGGAGTGAATGTAGGAGGGGAGCATGGAGTGGGTAGCTAGTGGGTTGTGGCTGAATTTTTTTTGAATGTTGGAGGGGGAAGAGGTTCGGTCTTGAGCTAGGAGGGTGGTGAGCCGAATCTTGAAGTTAGTAGCTCTAGGTCCCTCCCTTAGTTGTGGTTCGATCGAGTTTATGAGGTGCCTTGAGCCGTTAGGGAAAGCACTTTTTTCTTTCCTTTACTTTGTATCATTTTCTTCATTTCTTTGGTAGCAAAAGAACCGAAACACAATTGCCTCTCCTCTTCACATCTTTTTCTTCTTTGATTGCCGTAACTCCCAAGAGCTCTTTTGTTTCATTTTCAATTGGTAAAAATCGAAACTTGTAGCACCATTCTCGTTTCTCTTCTCTTTTCTCTTCTTTGCTCCACACTTTCTCCATTTACTTCTTCATAAGCCGAACCCCAACTCTCCCTCCCTCTTTTTCTTTCTCATTTTTCTTTGTTCATATTTTGTTTCACATCTCTACACCCCTTAACCGAAACTTCTCACCCCCATACCACTTCATTATTTCTTCCTCATTTGTTCTTTTTAGCCGAACCTTCATCCCTTACCCTAAAAGATTCATCTCGAGTTCTCTCTTGTTCGCAAGCCGAAATCCTTTTGGTTTTCTTCTTATTGTGTTGTTTCTTCTTAAGCCGAAACCTATCACCTCTTCTTTCTCCCTGAGTTGTTCTTAATTCCTTGGTTAGCCGAATCCCTTTGGTGCTCACATATCTTCTCGATTCTTGTTTTAGTGAAGTGCCGCCACTCATTCCCCTATCTCCCTTTTAAAGTAATTCCTTCCTGTTAAGTGGTAAGCGCCATCTACTTTCTTGATTGTCTCTTGTTCTTTGGGTAGTTGGTAACCGATGGGGTTAATCTTGTTCTGAATTTCTTTGGCCAAATGTAGGAGTGGCCTCCTTTAGCATTCTTTTTGTATCTAATCGGTGTTGAAGGATCCTGGGGGGACAATCGGTCAATCAAGGGACTTCAGTGATCTGTTAATTCAAGTGTAGTAACCTCCAGGTTCTGTCGATTTTGGTAAGGACTTCTTTGTCTAGAGCATTATTTTTTCTGTTATCTTATTCAATGGCTTAACTCGGTCTTCTGACCAACATATCTTGTATGGAATCAAATACCAGCCAAGCAAAGGAGGGGGTTGGACCCGTAATCCTAGCCCCTAAGTTCAAAAAACATGCGGTGTCGGCAGTCCGAGACTGGCCACCGATTTGTGGGCCGGCTTCAGAAAGGGATAAGCAGATTGCGGTGATCTCTACGAGTGAGGACGTTAGTGAGATCGATAGTTTAGTTCTTCGGGTTTACAGGTGTGTAATTACTACACTATCCCTTAATTTTATAAAATGTGTATATGTTATGCTTGAAAGCCGAAAATCTCGACAATGGTGATTAAGTTACCCATGTTGGGTAAAACCGAAACCCCAAGTCAGTATGTTACGATAAAGCTTTATAATTATTGTCGATAGCATTATTGTATGTGTACACTAGATACTGTATGTATGACATAATATGATCTGTGCTTTATATTATGTTGCATATGCATGGGATTTTGGATGTCAATGAAATGAAGGGGAAGTGTATATCGGTGACACTGTCACACTAAATGATGGCTTGGTGCCTCATTATCGTATCAATGATTTGATCTCACGGTTATCGGTGGCTGGACCACGTTATATTGACTTTGAGCAGTGTGACTGTCAGCATGACTGCGAAAGAGAAGTGTAGAGGATGGAGGGTTGATTGTAGAGATCCCTACATGTGTGTTAAGGATGGACATATGGAGCGGAGTGTAGAGGATGGAATTTTAGGCTGGGTTGGGTTACCATATTAATTATTCGGTTATGCTGTAATGATTGGGCTTCGGCCGATGGTGTTCTGGGCTCAGGCCCACTTGTGGATTTTTGTGGACTAATTGCACATTGAGTCTTGTGACTCACTCTATTTGCTTAAACAACTTGCAGGTGGCTCTTATATCTTTGGACTGGGCTAGAATGGACTCGAGGTGGCCACGCATGGGTTTTCTATTAAAAACTTTATTTTAATTATAATTTGCTACTTTTTGGGAATTTGCAATATGTAATAAGGCCACTTTAAAATTTTAGTAGAATTTGACTTTAATTTTTGGACGTATTAATTACAATTTACTCGTGGCGATGTTTTCAAAAATTCAAACGAATATTTTCTTTACAACCTAACAAACCACATTGCTTATACAAAGGGATTTTGCTAATAATCTAATAATCAAACAATCGATACGTGTTTTCAAATGTCACCTAATTGCAAGGCTCGGCTAACTAAATTTTCTAACCTAAATGAATAATGGGTTTTTAACTGAACCACGAAACTTGAGGTTTACAAATTGTTTTAAAAATCTTCTAAAACTCGTAAAACTTTTAAACTCTTTTCTAGTGACATGCCAGATCTGGTCGTGGTGTTTGGGCCAGATTTGGGGTGTTACACTGAGCTATTAAACGACCATGAGTTAGTAATCGATTATCATCCGAGGAAAGCAAATGTAGTTGTAGATGCTTTGAGTAGAAAATCTTTTTTTTTCTTTGAAACCAATGTATACGAGACTAAATTTGTTTGACGATGGTTCGATATTAGCTAAGTTGAAAGCCAAACCAGTTTTTCTTTAACAAATTTGCGAAGCTCAAAAGTGTGATACCGAGTTACAAGCCAAAAGAGTTGCAATGTGAGTCGATTAGTGATTCAGACTATCAGATTGGAGCCGGTGATTGCTTAATGTTCCAAAACAATCTGCGTACCAAAGAATTTCAAGCTCATTTAGAAAATTCTACATGAAGTAAGTAGTGGTTGTTTATTTGTTCACCCAGGAAGTACTAAAATGTACAATGATTGGAAACAATTGTATTGGTGGTCGGGCATGAAATGAGACATTTTTGAATTTGTAGGGAGATGTTTAGTATGTTAGCAAGTTAAAGCTAAACATCAAGTGCCTTCAAGATTACTATAGCCTGTAATGATACCAGAATGGAAATGGGACAAAGTTACAATGGATTTTGTATCGGGATTGCCTTTGTCTCCGAAAAAGAAAGATGCTATTTGGTTTGTCATCGATCAACTAATGAAATCAGCACATTTCTTTCCGGTACGTACTGACTATTCACTTGACAAATCAGCTGAGTTGTATATTTCATAGATTGTTAGATTGCACGGGGTGCCAGTTTCGATTATTTCGTATAGGTATCTAAGATTTACATCGCGATTTTGGAAGAAATTGCAAGAAGCTCTAGGTACAAAGTTGAATTTTAGTATAGCTTTTCATCCGCAAGCTGACGGTCAATCTGAGCGAGTAATTTAGGTTCTCGAAGATATGCTTCGATGTTGTGTTTTAGAGTTCGAAGGCATCTGAGAGAAATATTTGTCGATGGTTGAATTCGCGTATAACAACAACTTTCAATCGAGTATAAAGATGGCACCATATGAAGCTTTGTATGGTCGCAAATGCCGAACTCTATTATATTGGACTGAGTTGAGTGAGAAAAAGTGTAACACCCTAAATTTGGGCTTAGTAGAATTGGGCCTACTAGGCCTTGGGCATGGGAGCGTTTAAAACTTTTAAGAACAAGAGAACGACACTAATGCAAGTTGGATCTATTAGGTGAGTGATTTTGGAAGGTTAGGGGGCTTCTATGAAGTCTTGGGTTCAAGCCATGTCATTTGGAGAATTTTTATTTTTAGCATTAGGGGACCCTGACTCCTGGTATTAAGCCTTATAAGTATTTGTGATTAAAAAGAGGCACAAAGAGAGCCTGGGGTGGAGTGGTTGCGGCGTCACAGGTGTGGGAAGGAGGACAGATGTTCAAGTCTCATTGCATGCAAAAGGGATTATTTATTTTGCTCATGAGCGGGCAAGAGTTTATGTTGGATTTGAACTCTATGTTGGGAAGTTTGAAATGGTCTTGAGTTGTTGGGAGAAGATTATGCAGCAAATCAAGGAGGGATTTATGGAGATGTTTAAGGAATTTGAAAAGGGGGAGGAGTTGTGGCCGAATGGGGATGTTAGGGGATGCAAATTCGGCTAAGGGGTCCTTAGTAATGGCCATTTGGCATTTTGGGAGCATTTCTGTATATCTCTTTGGGTTGTGCCGAATTCTTTGGGGATCATTCTCGGGTTTTCCTTTGTTTTTGTTTCCTTTCTCTCCTCTTTTCCAGTGTTGCCGAACCTGTTTGGGAAACAGACCTTTCGTGCATTTTCTTTTCTGTCTCTTCTGGTAATGTTGAGTTTTTATTCTTTGCCCATCTCTTTTTCTGCTTTGCCGATTCTTACCTCCTCTTCCTACTCTTATCTTTATTCTTTCAACTTTCTTCAAGTGCCTTTTCTGGCCTCATCTCTTCCTCTAGGGATGGAGGTAGGCCCAGCCCACGCTTGTGCGGTGGGTTGCGCTTGCTGAATCTTCTCCTTCTTTCCCTCAATATAGTTTTACGGGGCTAGCCAATTACTCTCCTTTGTTGTTCTATTGCGGTTCATCAAAAGTTTCTGACAAGTCGTCGACTCTTCGATCAACCAAGGGTGTGTCTAGGTTTGGCCAATTTCCTCATCTCCACATATGGACTACACGTTTGGGTAAGCGTTTCTCTTCGGGATTTAACTGTCCAAATGGTGTTGGTGATTATAAACTTGTGGTTGTATTGCAGCTAGTCTATAAGGATCATGTAGTTGATTCTAGTTGGGAATCAAGGACAACAAACCGATTAGTGTTCAGTCAAGGATCCGGAGAACGTGGATCTTAGCTAGTTTCGCAAAGAGGTGTGTATTTTATCCTATACCTGATAGTCGGCTGATAAGCCGAAGCTGTGTAACAGTACCCTGTATTCGATAGTTGGCGAGAAAGCTGATAGAGTGTGTGTAACCACACTCCTTCTGATCGTAGATCGACAAAATGTCAAAAAGCCGAAATACTGGCGAATGATGCCAGACGAGCATGTGATCGCACGTGTGGTGGACCGAGCCCACGAATATGGGCGTAAGATGGTTGAGGCCACCATGAGCGTTCTCATGGGCTTAGGTCGTCTTGGGCCGCGTTGGGGCTGAAATGGGCCGTGTGGGCCCAACGGGCCTGTGGGCCCCACACAGATTAAATTTGCATATTGTGGTAAATGTTAGACCGAGCCGTGTAGTCCACATGGCTAGGGTTGTTTTTAGGCAATGGGCCGTGTGGGCCCACTGGGATGGTGGGCCCCACACAGATAAAATGCATGTTATATGGTTTCTACTGGTTTGAACTGTGCCGTTCGTATAGCCGAGGCTATTTCTGGGCTAATTGGGCCACACGAACGTGTGGGCCCACTTGGGCCGAGTAATGGGCCTTAGGCCCATTTACACCGTTGTGACTGTTTAGGTTACTTAAGTCGCTCGAGGCGACGGTGGACCTTCTGTTGGATAGCAAATACCCTTGATTTGTGAAATTACCGAAACACCCCCGGATTGTAAAATTACCGACATACCCTCGATTTGTGAAATTATCGAAATACCCTCGATTTGTGAAATTACCGAAATACCATTGATTTGTGAAATTACCAAAATTATTGAAATACCATTTATTTGTAAAATTACCGAAATACCCTTGATTTGTGAAATTATCGAAATACCCTCGATTTGTGAAATTACCGAAATGCTCCCAGATTGTAAAATTACTGAAATACCCTCAATTTATGAAATTATCAAAATACCCTCAGTTTGTGAAATTACTAAAATACCCTCGATTTGCAAAATTATCAAAATACCCCTAGATTTAAAAATTACCAAAATACCCTCGATTTGTGAAATTACCGAAATAAACCCAGTTGTAAAATTATCGAAATATCCCCGATTTGCAAAATTACCAAAATACCATGAGTTTACAAAATTATCGAAATACCCCCAGTTTGCAAATTTACCAAAATACCCCTGGTTTGTGAAATTATCGAAATACCCTCGGTTTTCGAAATTATTGAAATATCCCTGGTTTACAAAATTACCAAAATACCCCTGTAGGGTAGAATTATCGAAATACCCTTATAGGGTAAAATGACTATTTTGCCCTTGTGGGTAAATGACTGGTTTGGACTGCGATTGTATGACTGCGTTTTAATTTGACTGATTTGGACTGCGATTGTATGACTGCGTTTTAATTGACTTGACTGTGGTCGTGTGACTGATATGCTGTTAAGATATGTCTAAATGACTGTTACTGAGCATGGCCATTTTGCATACACGTGTACTGGTTGAGCATGACATACACGACATATTGCATGGGATTGGGAGGTTGATGCAGATGAAGTTCTGATAGGGTCGCACTGGTCACATGACGACTGTGGATCTAGTATTGATCTGTTAAGGTCGCATGGGTCGCCCGAAACGACTGTGGACCGATAGACGGTTTAAAGCCGCGTAATCTGATTATGGCTCTGTGCCAACCTAAAAATGGCTTTGTGCCATCTTGGTTATGGCTTTGTGCCAATCATATTTACCAGTGGCTATGTGCCTAACATATATATCGATGACTCTGTGTCGATCATATTTACCAAAGGCTGAGTTCCGATAATATTACCGTCGCTGATGGCTATGTGGGAAACATAATACAGTTACTGATGGCTTTGTGCCAATTATAATACCGCTACTGAAGGCTTAGAGCCGCATATAAATATATTCTAGCAGCTTTGCTACGATTTTGGTTAGTGCCGCAATCGGTGCTAACATTGGTGTGTTGGCTGGGTGGGTCGATTTTATCCCCACGGAAGTGCAAGGTTGATATGGGTGGTGTGTTGGCTGGATCGGGGTTGGATGCATCCTCATACTGTTGCATATCTATTTATGAGATCTGTCACTGTACTAGGCTTAGGACTACTTATTCTGTTATTGGTTTGGGCTAGGCCCAATTGGTTATGTTATGGGCTGTGACCCAAATGATATTGTATTGGGCTTTGGCCCACGTATGTTCTAAATTGGACTGTCCTGTTACCGTTAAAGGGCTTTGGCCCAGACTGTTTTAGTTTCTATTTTTGTATACTGACTGTTACTCTAGTAAGGGGATTACACACTGAGTTTTCGCAAACTCACCCCATTTTTAACTATGCAAGTAATCCCCAGCCTTAGACAGATTGGTGCTGCGAGGGACTCGGAGAAGGCCACACATTGCTTATGTTTTCTGTTATGATTGCTTACATTCAAGTATTTTGGTTCGGGTTGTAATAAGGCCTCTTTAAGTTTCTAGATTTTAACTTTGGGTTTTTATTTATGTTTGAATTATATTCGTTAGAAGTAAATCACGATTTTTAAAATGCTAATAGTTTTTAAAACAACACTACGTTTTCGCTACATTTTTAGAATGGTTTCATTACTTAATCTTTTTCGTAAATCAATTACTCTCAAAATTAGCTTCCGCAATTAAAAAGATATTTTCAGAATAAAAATAATATTTTTTTTCTTAATGTACCACATTTTAAAAATAAACTAACGTAACTGGGATTTTACTTAAGCTTTCTTTAAGAAGGGTTTTCAATGAAAACATGGTTTTCGAAAAACACTTCAATGTGACACGCTAGATTCGGGCTAACTTCTGGGCCGGGTTTAGGGTGTTACAAAAAGATTCACGAGGTTGATTTGGTTAGAGAAGCCGAGGAGAAAGTGAAAGTAATTCGTGATAGTCTGAAAGCAGCTTCAGATCAACAGAAATCGTACGCAGATTTGAAACGAAAAGACATTGAATTTCAGATCGATGATAAAGTGTTTCTGAAAGTATCTCCATGGAAGAAAATATTTAGATTTGGTCGCAAAGGCAAACTGAGTCCGCGTTTCATCGGGCCGTACGAGATCATTGAAAGAATAGGGCCAGTGGCATATCAGCTACCATTACTATCAGAATTAGAAAAGATTCACAATGTGTTTCATGTTTCGATGTTGCGCCCATATAGATCTGATCCATCACATGTGATTTCTCCATCAGAGATCGAAATTCAACTTGATATGACATATAACGAAGAACCCATAAGAATTCTAGCTCGAGAGAAAAAAGAGTTGAGAAATAAATGAATAGCTTTGGTGAAGGTTTTGTGGCAATGACACGGTGTCAAAGAAGCTACGTGGGAACCTGAGGAAGTTATTAGAAAACAGTACCCTAACCTATTAATTGGTAAGATTTTCGGGGACGAAAATCCCTAAGGGGGAGAGTTGTAACATCCCGTCTTTAGTCAAATCAAAATGGTGATTTCGGGACCACAAATCTGAGGTTGAAAAATTATTTTAATATTATTTTAAGTGTTTACTGTAACAACCCATTTTTGGTCAAATTAGAATAGTGGTTTTGGGACCACAAATTCGATGTTAAAATATTCATTTTATTATTATTCTAAGGTTTACAGCATGATTGAATGATTGTGTGAAAGTTTCGTTCAATAATTTTATCGTTTGGTTGGTTAATTTAATGAAAAGGACTAAATCGCGTAAAGTGCAAAACTATTTTTCTATTAGCTAAAAGTATTAAATAGCTATAGAACCTTAAAGTAAAGGTCCCTTTGTTGTAATTAGACCATTATAATGGTAAGTGGACAATTATGGACAACCATTATATGATTTTAATGTTTAAGTAATAAGGTTATTTTTGTAATTTGGTAATTATATGATAATAAATAAAACAAACAAAAATTTGGGTGTTATCATCTTGTTCATTGTCGAATTTTGAAGAGAAGAAAAGCTTCCATTTTAGGGTTTCATTCGGCCTTGCTATTTATGCTCAATTAGGTACGATTTTTGTCTCGTTTTCAATGATTTCTACGTTTTTGTAATCGTTGCAACTAGGTCTAGCTAGCCCAGGGACTATTTTGCAAAATTGTTAAAGATTTGAATGATGCCATTGATGAATACATGTGTATTTTGAAGTTGTTTGATACATTATGAATGCTTGTTAATAGATATACAAGTTTTATTAAGTGATTTTTAGTGAAAATGCAAAATAGGGATTAAATTGAGAAATGTGCAAAGTTAGTGGTTAAAATGTGAAATAAATAAAAATTATGGGTTGTTAGGGGCATTATGGTAATTCGACTAGCATGGGTATATTTGGAATTTCATTAATTTTTGATTTTATGCAATAAGGACTAACTTGTGAAAAATGTAAAAGTTTAGGGGAAAAAGCATAAATGTGTTTTAAAGTGTGATTTGGACTAAATTGAATGAATAGATGATTAAATAAGTTAGTTTTGAATATATTTAGATCAAGAAAAGCGAAATATGGACTTGGATAGGGAAAAGATAAAGTTATTGACTAATTGACTAGATTCGTCGTTTAAACATCCGAGGTAAGTTCGTTGGTAAGATTTTTGGGGACGAAAATCCCTAAGCGGGAAGAGTTGTAACAGCTCAGTTTTAGTTAAATCGGAACATTGGTTTTGAAACCACAAATTCAAGGTCAAAAACTTATTTTAATATTATTTTATGTGTTTACAGCATGATAGCATGTATGTGTGAAAGTTTCATGATTTAATTTCATCGATTGGATGTCTAATTTGATAAAAGGACTAAATTGCGTAAAATAGAAAAGTTGCATTCTATTTGTTAAAAGTGTTTAATTGCTATGATTCATTAAACCAAAGGTCCTTATGATGATATTAGACCATTGATAGTGGAATTTTTCATAAAAGGGCATTAAGTGGATGTTTTAAATGGTTTTTATTTAAGGTTAAATATGTAATTTAGTAAATAAACATATAATAACTAAAACAAAAGCCATATCATCTTTATTTCTTCATCTATAGGAAAATATTAAGGGAAAAAGAAAGCTTCCATGTCCATCTAGGGTTCGGCTATTATTATTCTTCATTAAGGTATGAATTTTGTTCGATTTTTGATGATTTTTATGTTTCTGTGATCGTTCCATCGAGTACTAGCTAGCCCGTACCCTACTTTTCAAGTTTATTGATGAGTTTGTGAAGTGCCATTGATGAATGTTTAAGTTTTTAAATGTTTTATGATGAAAAATGGATATTTATTGATAGATTATCATATATTGTTAAGTGATTTTTGGTAAAAATAGTATATAGGGATTAAATTGTGAAAAGTACAAATTATGTGGTTGAAATGTGAAATAATTGTGAAATATGGGCTACTAGGGGTACTATGGTAATTCGGCTAAACATGTGTTTTGTTAAATTTTATGTAATTTGTGTTTTTTTAAAATAGGGTCTAAATTGTAAAAATGTAGAACCTTAGGGGCTAAAGTGTAAAAATGACCAAATATGTGTTTGTGGACTAAACTGTATGATTTGATGAATAAATGAGTTAATTTTGAATGTATATAGATCAAGAACAAAAGAAGTCAGATTTAAATCAGGGAAAGTCAAAGGTTATCGAATAGTCGATCCAGTCTGTTTATCCTTAATACGAGGTAAGTTCATATGCAAATAAATGTCATTAAATTGAATTATATATGTTTAATTGTCATTGAACTGCTATGAATGTTGAATGATTAAATACGAGCAAGAATCGATAGGCTTACAATATTCAAAAGTCCCATATGAACCTTAGGAATAGTATAGGATACGAATGTCATGACATTAGGATTAATGAGATGTGATTATGTATAAGACCATGTCTGGGATATTGGCATCATATGTGATTACGTGTAAGACCATGTCTGGGAAATTGGCATCATTATTTGATTTTTTGTAAGACCATAGTTGGGCTATTGGCATCGTTATGTAATAACATGTAAGACCATATCTGGGATATGGCATTGTACGAGCTATATGTGATTTTTGAGTATCCTTAACGAATCCGAAAGGTTCAACGGGCAAAGTCAATTCAAGAAAGAATGTGTGAATGAGTTAAGTGGCTCAAGTACATATGAGATTCATATAAGTATTGAAAAGGGAAGTATTTGATGAATTCACTTGTGATATTGAATATGTATACATTGGGAAAGGTATATGAGCTTATATATGTTTATTCAGAGTTTACCTATTGATGGAAATAATGTTGATTCATGTGGTAACTTTATTTATTTATGGCTTACTAAGCTTTTAAAGCTTACTTTGTGTGTTCTTCCCCTGTTTTATAGATAATTGAAGCTAGCTCAGTTCAAGGATCATTAGGAATATTGTCATACTATCGATCAACTTGTTGGTACTTTTGATGTTTTGTAAATATGGTGTATGGCATGCATAGGCTAGTGATATGATGATGTGTTTTGAGTTATGATATTAGCCATGAGATTTGGCTCATGAATGATGTAAATGTTGGTGTGTATTTGGCCATTTGGGTTGGCTTATTTTATGAATTTGGTAAGTGATATGTGATGTATATATATGGCCTTGTGTTTTGGCATGCTTGTTATAGTTATTGTTATGGCTAAGTGGTTAATTGTTTGGATTAAACACGAATGATATATCATGGATGATTTGGTATGATATAAGTTTTTGAATAGGTAAATGATATGGAATTGAGTATTGAAATAGTTGAAATGAATATGGTATGATTATATATTGATTGATGAACTTTGGTTGCATATTTGTGTCTTAAATTGATGCCATTTGAGCTTGTGTAGGTATGTGCAAAAAGGGTGGCAAATTGGCTTTGCAAATGGCCTATTTTTGTCCACACGGGCAGAGACACGGGCATGTGTCTCAGCCATGTGTGACACACGGTCATGCTACATGGCTGTGTGTCCCCTGGGGTTGGAATTGAATTGAAGTCAGTATGTTCTACACGACCTCACACACGGGCGTGTGACCGGCCGTGTGGCACAAGTTAGTATACCCCCTAATGGCACATGGCCTAGCACAGGGGCGCGTGACTTGGCCGTGTTGCATAAGTCAGTATACCCTACAGGATTGACACGGCCTAGCACACGGGCGTGTATGGCCACTTCGAAGGGCACGCGAGCTAGACACACGGGCGTGTGGTTGGCCGTGTGACCCAAGTCAGTATGAATGCCCTGTTTTCACACGTCCTGAGACACAGGTGTGTCTGGATCCGTGTGAGGCACACGGCCTGTTCACACGGGCTTGTGACCCTTATATGTTTGAAATTTTTTCTAAGTTTCCAAAATTTTTATAAGTTATCGGTTTAGTCTAGAACCATTTCTAAAGTATGTTTAAGGCCTCGTAAGCTCTTATAAGGGACAATGTGTTTTTGATTGAATGGTGTTTGAGAATGGATACATAAATGTATGTTGTATGTTGTATGTTGTGATTTGATAGGTAATGCCTTGTAACCCTAATCCAGCGAAGGATACGAGTTAGGGGCGTTACAGGGATTATTGCAGTTAATTATGATTCCAGAATTGAAATGGGAAAGGATTACCATGGACTTTGTATCGGGATTACGCTTGTCATCAAAAAAGAAAGATGTTGTTTGGGTAATTGTTGACCGCCTAATGAAGTCAGCACACTTTATCCTGGTACGTAAGGATTTTTCATTGGATAGATTGGCTGAACTATATGTTTATGAGATTGTTAGACTACATGGAGTGCCAATCTCCATTATTTTTTATAGAGACCCCCAGTTTACATCTCAATCTTGGAGTAAATTGCAAGAATCTCTAGGCACTCGTTTACACTTTAGTACTACATTCCATCCTCAAACAGATGGACAATCTAAATTTGTGATACAGATTTTAGAGGACATGTTTCGGTGTTGTGTTCTTGAATTTAGAGGTAACTAGGAAAAATATCTACCTTAAATTGAATTTGCCTACAATAATAGTTATCAATCCAGTATTAAAATGGCACCGTATGAGGCTCCATATGGCTGCAAATGTAGAACTCCATTGTACTGGACAGAGTTAAGTGAGAAAAAGATACACGGGGTTGACTTGATCCGTGAAACCGAAAAAAGGGTGAAGATAATCCAAGGCAGTTTGAAGGCAGCATCAGATCGTCAAAAGTCATATGCTGATTTGAAACGAAAAAAGATAGAATTTCAATTTGGTGATAAAGTGTTCTTGAAAGTATCCTCATAGAAGAAGGTTCTCCGATTCAGTCGCAAAGGGAAATTGAGTCCACGGTTCATCGGACCTTATGAAATCATTGAAAGAATCGGGCCGGTTGCATATCTGTTAGCATTACCACCAAAATTTGATAAAATTCATAATGTGTTTCATGTATCCATGTTGCGACGCTGTAGATCGGATCCTTCACATGTTATTCGTCCAAAAGAAGTTGAGATTCAGCCTGATATGACCTATAATGAAGAACCGATCAAAATACTTGCACATGAGACGAAAGAGCTAAGAAATAAAATGGTGACATTGGTAAAAGTGCTCTGGCAACGGCATGGTTTAGAGGAAGCTACTTGGGAGCTGGAGGATACTATGAGGAAGCAGTACCCTAACCTCTTTTCTGGTAAGAATTTTTGAGGACGAAAATTTCTAAGGGAGGAGAGTTGTAACAGCCCATTTTCGGTGAGATCGGAACAGTTGTTTCGTGACCACAATTCCAAGCCCAAAAATAAAAATTTATTTTATTTTATGGTTGGTATTATGATAGGAATGTCATGTGAAAATTTTGATACGAAAATTTTATCGGTTGTCTGGTTAATTAGGTAAAGGACTAAATTGCATAAAATGCAAAAGTTGAATTCTAGTAGCTATAGTAATTAAATAGCTATGTAATTCAAAATTAGAGGTCCTTATATGGTAATTAGACCATTAAGAAAAGTATGTAGATTTTTCTTGGTGACTCATCCATGGAAAAATTAGAAGTGACTAGGGACTAAATTAGAAACCAACAAAATTAAAAGATGATAGAAAAATAAAAAGAAATTAGCATCTTTTCTATTCATCTTCTTCTCCAATTTTCTTTATTGAAACCCTAAGAGAGAGGAAGAGAACTTTTCAAGCTTAGAAAGGTATGAAATCAAGTCCCATTTTTAATTATTTTTATATTTTTAAAATCGAGATAGCCTAATCTTTCTATTTATGGGATTTATTTGAAAATATAACAAAGTGTAGAAACTTTTCCATGGATTTATTTGAAAATATAACAAAGTGTAGAAACTTTTCCATGGATGTAAATGCTGGCAATTTGTAATTTATGGTAGAAAATGAAAGATAGTTGATAAATAAACAACTTTTAGAAAGAAAATTTTCATGGAAACTTGATTTAGGGACTAAAATGAAAAGGTGGTAGAACCTATAGAAAATTCTAAAATTTGTGAAATGTGTGTGCTGTAAAAAATTGTTATTAAATCTTGGTTAGGCTTGGAAAGAGGACTAGATTGCATGAATTTCATTTTCTGAGCCTAGGGATGAAATTAGAATTTTTGAAAAAAGTAGGGGTAAAATAGTAATTTTGCCTAGGATGTAGTAATGCAAATGTATGTAAAATGTGATGAGTTAATAATTAAATTTGCTTATATAGACCCGGAAAAACAACTACAGAATTAGACCGAGGGAAACAAAAAGTTTTGGATTAGTTGAAATTCAAACCTGAACAAGTGTCAAGGTAAGCTCATGTAACTAATTTGGTACGGTAATATGTATGAATTGAATTGTGTGACTGTGATAATATGTGTAACAACCCGGTTTTGGGCCTAGTCGAAACAGTGGTTTCAGGACCACAAATTCGACATAGTAAAATTAATTTTTATTACATTTCTATGGTCTACAATTTTACGAAATGATTTCGCGAAAATTTTGTTTGAAAATTTTGACGTTTGGGCACTTAATTTAGTAATAAGGACTAAATTGCAAAAGTGCAAAAGTTGAGTTCTACATGCAAGAGGTGTCTAATTGCTATGAAATTTTAAATTGAAGGTCCTTAGATGGTAATTAAACCATTTGTTAAGTTAGTGGACAAAAATGGACATGGTGAGATAAAATTTCAAAGTTTTAAATGAAGGGCATTTTGGTCATTTGGCAAATAAATGAATATAAAGGGAAATCAAGCCAAATCTTGTCCATCTTCTCCCCTTGTGCCAAAAATTAGAAGGAAGACATAGCTAGGGTTTGGCCAACTTTCAAGCTCGAATGTAAGTCCGTTCTTGCCCCGTTTTTATTACTCTTTACATTTTTGAAGTTGTTATCACTCGATCTATCTATTTCTACCATTAATTTAAGGAATAATCAACGTCTAGGTTTGACCCATGTTAGAAACTTGTGTATTTTGATGTCTAATGGTAGAAAATGAATGTTTAGTGTTAGATAAACAACTTTTACTAAGTGATTTTTTATGAAAATGATTAAAAGGACCTATTTGTATAAGTTATAAAATATATAGTAAAAGTGTGTTTTAATGGAAATTGTGGGCTGTCATAGTTATAAAATGGTTCGGCTAGGCTTGTACATTAATGTAATTGAACACGTTTCATTTTACGAGCCTAGGGACCAAAATGTAAATATGTTAAAGTTTAGGGGCAAAAATGTAATTTTCCATAATAAGATTATTGGACTGAATTGAATAATGTGAATAATAAATGAGCTAAATTTTCTATTATATATCAAGACAAACGAGGTTCGGACCTAAACTGGGGGGAAAATAAAGTATTTGACGATTAGGTCCCATTTCTACTATTTTTGTACTGAGGTAAGTTCGTATGTAAATAATGCATTGTTATTTATGCTTTAATTGCTTTAATATTGTATGAATTGTGATTTACTCTTCGAACGTAATTGACAAAGTTTGACAAGCGAGAAATCCCGGTTGAACCTTAGGAATAGTTAGGATACAAATGTCATGACATTAGGGTTGTTTGAGATTACGTGTAAGACCAAATCTGGGATATGGCATCAATATGAGACTTCGTGTAAGACCATAGCTGGGCTATTGGCATCGATAACAGATCCCATGTAAGACCATATCTGGGATATGGTATTGTGTGTGCGAGATGTCCTGAGTATCTTTTAGTATTCCAAGTGGTTTAAGGGGAAGTTCAACGAGTATGTCAAAGTTGTGAAAGGTTATAATTATGTTGTGAGTTGGTACAGGAACGTACGTTAAACTCATTTACTATGAGCTCGATATGTGATGAACCCTCAGTAATGTTATGAATGAGTAAGTTATGATTAGAAGACCTAAATACTATTTATGCCAAGTTTATCATGTTATTTGTATGTTACATGTGTGAGTAAAATGCTTATTATTTGCATAGGAACTTACTAAGCTATATAGCTTATTCCCCTTTTCTTTTCCCTTGTCTTAGAGTGTTACCAAACCAGCTCGGGGATCGAAAACTGTCAGAGATCCACTCACACTATCAACTCAATATTTTGGGTACCATTGATTTCGATATTTTGAGTTATGGCATGTATAGGGACTTGGTCATTTTGTTATGTGTCATAATTGATTTAGCCAACTGTGTTGGCTTATGTTGGTTGATAATTCATTTTGTAAATGGCCATTGAAATTAGCTAATATTGGTTTAAGTATATATATATGCATATGATGATGCTTTTCATGGATGTGGGGAATTTGCATGGTTTGAGTTGATAAGTATGTGGTGGTTGTATGTGATAAATGATAGCATGTGAATGATGTATTGATATCTTGTTTGTGGCTGATTTGGTTGTATGTATATGCTTGGTATGGTTCTATGTTTGTTGTGTAGGTTTGTGCATGGAAGGGTGATAAAATGGCTTGGTAAATAGCCTTATTGTTGTCCACACGGGTAGACACACGGGTGTGTCTCTAGGCCGTGTGTGACACACGGCTTGCCCTATGGGTGCGTGTTTCAGCCGTGTGTCCCCTGCACCTTAATTTTTGCGAAACAAAATGCTCAGTATTGAGCATACGGGCAGAGACACAGGCGTGTGTCTCAGCCGTGTGGACGGCAGACCTCAAACACGGGCGTGTGCCCTGGCCGTGTGAAGTCTACACCAACTTTAGGAAAAATCATGAAAATTAAATTGACCACACGGCATAGCACACGGGCGTGTGGCTCGGCCGTGTGGCACAAGTCAAAGAGCTCCCTATTTTGAGCACAGCCTGTAGCACGGGCGTGCCCCTTGGACCACACGAGCGCATGAACCCTGTTTTAGTGAAAAAATTTCTAGGTGTTGTATAATTTTCTAAAGTTTCCGGTTTAGTCCCGAACTACTTCTAATGTATGTATTGAGCCTCGTATGCTCGTATTAGGGATGATATGAACGTATGTGAAAGGTTATAAAATTTGGATGGAAATTACGTCTCGATTTTGTATGTTTGCTTGTGTTTAAGTCCGGTAATGCCTCGTACCCTGTTCTGGCGTCAAATACGGGTAAGGGGTGTTACATTTAGTGGTATCAAAGCTACGGTTTAGCCGATTCTCAAACTAACGTATCGTGTGTTAGAGTCTAGCTATACATGCCATAAATGAACTTTGATAGTGTGATGACTCCTAACAACTTTAAATTGTGTATTCATATAGTAAATGGATCCCAATCGAGCTGAGGTTGATGAAGTTGAAAGTAATACGCTGGCTCCCGCTCAAGGGGCAGCGCCATATGATAGTAGACCTCCTACGGTTAGTCAGGGAGAAGGGGGTAGGGAAGCTTTCTCCACATGATGAATGAGTGGTATACAGAATTTGTTCGAACAAATCTGAATGCCGAACCTCCTCCTCTCCCACCTATTCCTCGACCGGTTCCCGTTGCTCCACAAGGTATGAAATTTATAAGAATGAACAAGCCCCCGATTGATAAGATTCGAAAGTATGTGGCTAATGATTATAGAGCTAATGTGGATAATGATCCTGAAAGAGATGAGTTTTGGCTCGAAAACTCCATCAGAGTATGTGATGAACAATCTTGCACACTGGATGATTGTTTAAAGTGTGCCATTTCACTTCTGAGAGATTCTACATATCACTGGTAGAATACATTGGTATCGGTGGTACCAAGAGAAAGGGTTACATGGGAATTGTTTCAAGAGGAGTTCCAAAAGAAATATATTAGTCAACGGTTCATCGACTAGAAATGTAAAGAATTTCTTGAGCTGAAACAGGGTCGTATGACAGTGACAGAGTATGACAGTGACAGAGTATGACAGTGACAGTGACAGTGACAGTGTTTCCACCGAGGCTATTATGTGCAAGAGATTTGAGGATGGATTGAATAAGGATATTCGTGTGTTAGTTGGGATCTTATAGTTGAAAGAATTTGTGGAATTGGTTGAATGGGCTTGTAAGGCCGAAGAGTTGAATAAAGAGAAGAGGAAAGTTGATCTTGAGGCTAGAGATTCGAGGAAAAGACTGATGAGTAAGTCATTTCCATCTCAGACAAAGAAATCTAAAAAAATGTATTCCCGTTCAAATGTTTTAGCGGGGTTTTCTCACAGAGATCGTGGGAAGCAACATTCGAGTTTTAAATCTCAAGCTACTTTAATGGAAAGTGTGGGTAATGTAAAGTCTAATAGACCCGAATGTCAACATTGTGGAAGAAGACATCCCGACGAGTGTAGAGTAAATGATCGGGCTTGCTTTAAGTGTGGTTTTTAAGAGCATTTTATCCGAGATTCTCCTGAAATGGCTGAGAAAGAAAAACTTCAGAGTACGAGGCCGAGTATGTAATGCCCCAAAATTATCTATTGATGTTTTTGTTATTATTTGACAAAAATATCTGTCTGCTTCAGTGGTTATGTGTTCTGGGAGTGTCTGAGAAGTTTTGGATTCAAGCCTTGACTTGAGCAAAATTTTTGTTTTTATGTGAACAAAGCCTTGCTCTTGTTCAGTAGGCTTTTATTTTAATATTGGTAAGTTTATAACAGAATGGGCCTGTTGGTCTGGTGGTTAAGTGGAGTGTTGGTGTGAAGGAGGTCTTGTGTTCGAGTCTGTGCTTGGGCACTATTTTTGCTACTTGCGCCATGTGAGTGTTTCAGTTTAGCTGAAAGACTGACGTGGTTGAGTGTTGGAGCGTTTTTAGGAGTAAATTAGGGGGATGATGGGGGAATATCCAGAATTTTATTTCTTTTTGTTATTTTCGAATTCCCCAAAAGTTTCCCTCTCCCTTCTAACGTTATTCTCTTCACTCCCTCTACCGAATTTTTGGCTCTTTGTTCTATTCTTTCTAATGTTTACTGTTCCTATCACTCTACCGAATTTTTGCATTGAGTTTTTTCCTTCTCTATTGCCGAAAATCTGTTTTTCCAAACCCATTCTTATTTTGTTTCCTTTTCCAATCTGTTTCTGTTGTGCTACGGTTGCTCTTCTTTGTTCGGTAAGTTTTACTGATTGTTAAACTCTAATGTTTTTCTGATTATTTGTTAAGAGGGGTTTCCTTGGATGTTTAGGAACTAATCAAGGGATTGTTTATCGTTCCTGATCAACGTGTTAGGCTCGTAGAATTTACTGGTATTCGATCGAAGGTAAAAGTTGTTACTTTTTAGAGAAAAACATCGGTTTAAGTTCATTTTAAATGCGCATTAAAAATGATTATATAAAGGTTTATTGTGTGATTACAGGTATTAGAGTGCTTAATGATCGTTTGGGCTTCAAATGGAATCAGGTGTGTACCCAAAACACTAAAAATATGACTCGACAATAAGCTAAAAAAGCATACTGTCGAAGCCACACGGGCGTGTGGTAGCCCGTGTGGCAGGCCGTGTGAGGGGCCATGTCCGTGTGATCGACGAACCAAGCCGTGCGCGCATGACACGGGCGCATGACACGGCCGTGTGATGGTCGGTAAGGCTGCGTACAAGACACGAGCTCGAGTAATTGGGCCATGTGGGCCACACGGGTGTGTGGGATGTTGGGCCAAGTCGTGTGATCCACACGACCAATGCCAAATTGGGCTGTGGGGGCCACAAGGCGTGTGGACCCACATAGGTAGACAGCATGGGCGTGTGAGCCAATTTTCACTGATTTATTACTAAGGTTGCATGGGTCACCCGAGACGACTGTGAACCTGCTGTAGGGTCGGTAAGATTACCTATACCCTTAACTGAATGACTGTTATATTCATACTTGATATGTATATATATGACTATATATTGAGCATGTTGTTTGTATTGTACTGTATATATGTGATATACCATGATTAGGCATGACATAATTGTATGATGTATTGCATGGGGATGGGTTGATATTGATTGGAGGAAGTGTATTGAAAGGCTTCGAGCCTAATTTATTGGTAGCACAGCTGCAAATTACTGTCTAGTGCCGCATTCGGTACTATTTGGACTGTAGGGATGGGTGGGTTGATTATATCCCTACATGAAGTGTAGGGTTAGACGGAGATAGAGTGTAGAGGCTAGTTGGGTAGGATTTTCTGATTGCATATCTGTTATTGTTACTGTACTGTGATGAGCTAAGGCCCTAATGCATACTATTACTGAAATGGGCTAAGGCCCAAACTGGACTGATACTGATACTGAAAAAGGGCTTAGTCCCGAATTGTGATTATTTGTATATTGACTGTTTGTTTTGTATGGGGGTTACACACTGAGTTTACGAAAACTCACCCTTCTGTTTAATCTGTACAGGAAATCCCTAAACATAGGCAGATCGGTGTGGTGGAGGACTCAACAGTGGCCACACGACTCCTTCTATATTGTTTGATACTTAATCATGATTTTAAGTTTATGTGGGTATTTTCTTTAATAATGGCCTCTACAGATTTTTGGTTTAAATTTCGATTTTATACTGCTTTATGTTTTATAACTGCTAGTGGTAGGAGAAACTCGGGTTTTCAAAAGAGGTGAATGTTTTATCAAAATATTACACACACGCAAACTGTTTTAAAAGCTTCTTCAAAGTATAATGTATTGGGAAATGAATGACGATTTGGACATAAGTAACGTTTTGAAGATGGATAACATTTTGAAAACAAATGACACATTTTGGAGTTAACATAAGACAATGAAAAGTGGTTTGAACGGAGAAAAGGTCTTAGCGTCGTTGCGATTTCAAAAGCACTATCATGTGATATCGCCAGATTCGGCCATAACGTCTAGGCCGGGTTTGGGGTGTTACAGAGTAACACTACTAATAGAGGTAAGCCACCGAGAAATATCAAAAATGGAGCTAGTAGTAAAGGTGTGACGAAAGATACTGCTGTAAGATCCGAAGCTCGAGCACCTACTAGAGCCTATGCCATCTGTGCTCGCGAAGAAGCGACATCTCCCGACATTATCAATGGTACTTTTTCTATCCTGGTACTAATGTTATTGCATTAATCGATCCTAGATCGACTCATTCTTATGTCTGTATGAATTTAGTAATTAGTAAGAGCTTGCCAGTTGAGTTTATTGAGTTTGTGGTTTGAATGTCAAACCCTTAGCCAAACATGTATTAAATGATAGAGTTTGCAAGAACTGTCCCTTGATGATTCGAGGTCACTGTTTTCCAGCTGATTTGATGTTGTTGCCATTGATGAATTCGATGTTATTTTTGGTATGGATTGGTTGACACTGTATGATGCTGTAGTAAACTGTAAAAGAAAGATTATTGAACTGAAATGTGAAAATGGTGAAATTTTTCTGATTGATTCAGATGAGTCGGGTGAGTTACCTGTTGTGATTTCGTCGATGCCTGCGCAGAGATATGTGAGAAAGGGTTGTGAAGCTTATCTAGCTTATGCATTGAATAAAAAGTGTCTGGGTTGAAAATTAAATCAGTGTCGATAGTTTGTGAATATCCAGAGGTGTTCCTAGAAGAGTTGCCAGGGTTGCCACCAGTTAGAGAATTTGAGTTCGGTATTGACTTAATACCAGGGACTTCATCGATATCGATCGCTCCATATAGGATGTCTCTGACTAAATTGAAAGAATTGAAAGCTTAGTTGCAAGAGCTGACAGATAAGGGTTTCGCGAGACCGAGTTTTTCACCATGGGGTGCATCAGTGTTATTTGTCAAGAAGAAAGATGGATTCATGAGACTTTGTATTGATTACTGACAGCTCAACAAGGTGACTATAAAGAACAAGTATCCTCTGCCGATAATAGATGATTTGTTCAATTGAAAAGGGCAACAGTATTTTCAAAGATTGATTTGAGGTTTGGCTACTACCAGTTGAGAGTAAAAGAGTCAGACGGGCACTATGAATTCCTTGTTATGCCTTTTGGATTAACAAATACGCCTGCTATTTTTATGGACTTGTTGAATAGAATTTTTAGACTGTATTTGGACAAATTTGTGGTTATGTTTATTGATGACATTCTAATTTATTCCCGAGACGAGGCCGAACATGCCGAGCACTTGAGAACTGTATTGTAGATTTTGAGGGATAAGAAATTATTTTAAGTTCAACAAAAGTGAGTTCTGTCTCCGAGAAGTCAGATTTTTGGGACATATTGTCTTTGGAGACGGTATTCGGGTTGATCCGAATAAGATATCGGTAATTGTTGATTGGAAACCGTCAAAGACTGTATCTGAGGTCCGAAGCTTTTTAGGCTTAGTCAGTTATTACCGACATTTTGTCAAAGGATTTTCGATGATTGCTACTCCTATGACTAAGCTGTTGCACATGGATGTTAAGTTCGAATGGTCTGAAAAATGTCAGCAAAGTTTTGAGAAGGTGAAGACATTATTGACTGAGGCGCCAATTTTAGTACAACCTGAACCGGGAAAAGAATTTGTGATTTATAGTGACGCGTCACTGAATGGATTAGGATGCGTGTTGATGCAAGAGGGCGAAGTGGTAGCCTATGCCTCGAGACAGTTAAAACCACATGAGAAAAATTATCTGACGCATGATTTGGAACTAGCTGCTATTGTGTTTGCTTTGAAAATTTCGAGACGTCATCTGTACGGTGAGAAATGTCGTGTTTTACTGATCATAAGAGTTTGAAGTACTTGATGACTCAGAAAGATATGAACTTGCGACAACGGAAATGGCTCGAGTTACTGAAAGATTATGAGCTAGTAATTGATTACCACCCAGGTAAGGCAAATGTAGTCGCAGATGCGTTGAGTAGGAAGTCTTTCTTTGCTTTGAGAGCGATGGATACACGGTTGACTCTACCCGATAATGGTTCTATTCTGTCCGAATTGAGAGCTAGACCATTATTTCTTAACAAATTAGTGAAGTTCAGAAATGTGACAATGGTTTGTAAACCAAAAGAGTTCATTGTGAATCGAGTAGTAATTCATATTTTCATATCGGATCTGATGATTGTTTGATGTTCTGAGGTAGAATTTGTGTACCGAAAAATGATGAACTTATTCAAAAAAATTCTTCATTAGGCGCATAATGGTTGCTTATCTGTGCATCCGGGTAGTACAAAAATGAATAATCATTTGAAGAAATTGTATTTGTGGTCAGGTATGAAACGGGATATTTCAGAGTTTGTTTCAAGACGTTTAGTTTGTCAACAAGTAAAAGCTGAACACCAAGTAGCTTCGAACTTACTTTAACCTGTGATGGTACCCAAGTGGAAATGGGATAGAATTACAATGGACGTTGTGACAGGTTTACCTTTGACTCCAAAAAAGAAAGATGTCGTTTGGGTCATTGTTGATAGATTGACGAAATTGGCTCATTTTATACCGGTACGTACTGACTACTCACTGTATAAGATGGTTGAATTGTACATTTCTGAGATTGTGAGATTGCACGGGGTGCCCATTTCTATTATTTCAGATAGAGATCTGAGGTTTACTTAGAGATTTTGGAAGAATTTACAAGAGGCTTTGGGTACAAATTTGAACTTTAGTACCGCATTTCATCCGCAAACTGACGGTCAATCAGAGAGAACGATTCAGGTCCTCGAAGATATGCTTCGTTATTGTGTTTTAGAATTCGAGGGTAGCTGGGAAAAATGTTTACCATTGGTCGAATTTTCCAATAACAATAGTTTTCAATCGACTATAAAGATAGCGCCTTATGAGGCATTGCATGGTCGCAAGTGCCGAACACCTTTGTATTGGATAGAGTTGTAACATCCTGGTTCAGACCCTATTCGAAACAATGGTTTTCGGACCACAAATCCGAGGTCAAAAAAATAGTTGAATATTATTTTTAGTGTTTACAGTATGTGATTAAGCATATGTTAAAATTTTGTGTGAAAATTTTATCGTTTGTGTGTCGATTTGCGAAAAATGACTTAATCACAAAAGTGTAAAAGTTGCGTGCTAATTGTTAAAGTGCTTAATTGGCATGGCTTATTAAATGATAGATCCTTATGTTGATATTAGACCATTGATAGTGGAATTTAACATAAATGGCAATTAAATGAATGATTTTATAATGTTTTAATCAAAGGATAAAATAGTAATTTGATTATTAATGTTTATTAATTAAAACAAAACATGAATTAGTGGCATTTTATGCTCATCCTTGCCCAAATTACTAAGGAAAAAGAAAAGAAAAAGAGTTTTAGGGTTCGGCTAGAATTTGGCTTGATTGAGGTATGTGTTTTGATCCGTTTTTGATGATTTTTATGCTTTTGTGATCGTTGCTTTGAGTACTAGCTAGCCCATACCTCAATTTTTGAAGTCTTGATGATTTTGAAAGTTGACATTGATGAATTCATGAGTTTTATGATGTTTGATGATGAATTATGCAAGCTTAGTGTTTGATATACATGTTTTGTAAAGAGATTTTTTAACAAAAATGCCAATTAGGGATTAAATTGAGAAAAGTGTAAATTGAGAGGTTAAAATGTGAAATAAATGAAATATATGGGCTTATTTGAGGTGTAGTAACATTTGGTCTAGCATCACTAAAATGAAATTATGTACATTTGGTTTTTTTATGCAAAAATGACTAAAATGTCAAAATGTGTAATTTTGAGGGCTAAATTGTAAAATGCCCTAACTATGTGTTTGTGAATAGTTTTGGATGAAAATGTGATTGAATGAGTTGAATTTGATATTATAAAGATCAAGAAAGAGAGATCAGATTGAGATCGAGGCAAAGACAAAGTGCTCGATTAATCGACTAGTGTTGTTATTTCTACGTCTGAGGTAAGTTCGTGTATAATACGAATTATTTAAACAATGTTCACCTATTATGAAATGAATGGAAAATGCGATTGTTGAATTAGTAATGCTGGATGTGAATTCAAAGAAATGTGGCACTAAGTGTGCGTAAATATAATAGTTATTGCGATGAACTGCACTAATTGTGCGAGATAAAGAAATACACCGGCTATATTAGTTGGCAGTGTGTGCGCGATATCGAAACATCTTCTGTTTAATGTGGTGGCACTAAGTGTGCGATACTATTGTAGCTTCGAACAATTAAATGGCACTGAGTGTGCGAGATTATCGAACGTTTTAAGAGAATCGAACAAATTATGGTATTGAGCATTGAGTGGTAAATGTGATTGATAAATATGTGATGGCACCAGTATGTACAAAACCTATGTGGTTAATGATATTGTATATGGAATAAATGGATGATTATGTGAGTATTAGCTATGGGTGAGATTGAGTATTAACGTGAATTGAACCGTGTGATAGTTAACTTTGTATATTGAATTTTAATTATTGAGTTAAATGTGTTATATTACGAACTTACTAAGCTTTAAAGCTTACCGTGTGGAGTCTTTCTCTGTTCTACAGTGTCATTAAAGGTAGCTCAGATTCGGGAATCGTTAGCCACTCAATCACACTATCAGACATCTATTTTGGTACTTTTGGAAGTTGTATCTTTAGTACATGGCATGTATAGGTTAGCAATTATAGAATGTTTTGGGATGTATAGATCTTGCCATGTGATATGGCTTGATAGTTTAATGAATTTGTATATGTTTTGGATATGTGAAAATGATGGTTATAATCTGTATATGTGGCTTTATGTGAATGATCATTATGGTATGAATTGGTGAAGTGGAAGTGGTATGTTTCATGCTTGAATTGGTACTGAGAATAGTGAATGAAATGTAGGTTTTTGATGCTGTAATTGAGCATGTAGGTTGACTCAAATTTGGAAGGCAATTTGGCCTTGTAAATGGCCTATAATTGTCCACACGGTTGAACACACGGCCGTGCGTCTAGCCTGTGTCCAATGCTGTCCATAATAGAAACAAGTCAGGAAGCCACATGGGCTGGACACACGAGCTTGTGACTGGCCGTGTAAGCAAGTCAGTAACCTCCCTAAATTTCACACGGCCTGGCACACAGGCATGTCTTGTAGTCGTGTGGACACGTCAGCATGTATGCCGTGTTTTGCCACGGCTTAGACACGCGGGTGTGTCTGATACCGTGTGAGACACTCGGCCTGCCCCCACGGGCGTGTGACCTTTGTAATTTTGAAAAATGTTTAAGTTTTGAAAAAAATTTATGTGCCCAGTTTAGGCACGACTCCTTTTTAAGGCATATTTGAGGTCTCGTAAACCTTCTTGAGGGACTTCCTGTCAATGATTAATTTTGATTTAATGAGGTATGAGTTATGGATGTTTAAATGTTATGATTTGATCGGTAATACCTCGTAACCCTAGTCCGGTGTTGGATACGGGTTAGGGGTGTTACATTTATTGGTATCAGAGCTACGATTTAGTCGATTCTAGGACTAACGTAGCATGTGAGAGTCTAGCTATACATGCCATATATATATCTGCGATAGTGTGATATTCCTGATAGTTAAAAATGTGTTTTTATATAGTAAATGGATCCCGATTGAGTAGTTGCTGATGATGTTGAGAGTAATGTGCTTGCTCCTGCTCAAGGGACAACATCGGTTGAATCTAGGCCGATTGCTAGTAGTATGAGGGAGAGGCTAAGCAAGCTTTCTTCCAAATGATGAGTGAGTGGTTTACAGAGTTCGTTCGAATGAATCTGGCTACTCAACAACCTCTACCCCCTCAAGTTCCTGTAGTGCCACAAGTTGTAGATTCGGTTTGACTGAGTAAACCTCCAGGTGATAAGATTCGTAAATATAAGGCTGAAAATTTTAGGGCCATAGTTAATGATGATGCCGAGCGAACTGAATTCTGGCTTGAGAATACCATTAGAGTGTTTGATAAATTATCATGCACCCCTGAAGAATGTCGTTAGTGTGATGTTTCACTGTTGAGAGATACGTCATATCATTGGTGAAAAACATTAATATCTATGGTTCCGAGAGAACGAATCACCTGGGATTTCTTCCAAGTTGAATTCCGAAAGAAATATATCAGTCTGAAACACCCCAAACCTGGCCCATGAGCCTTGACCGGATCTGGTATGTTCCTGGAGAAAAACGTTTCAAATACTTATTCGTTACCTTGGAAAGTTTTGGTGTTTTTGAAGAAAATTTGATTTGTGTTGGGTTCGAATTGAAAAGTCTAGGTTTTAATAAAACTTTATTTTCGTACTAGTAAGCAATAAGTTAAAAGTATTGTTGAGTTTTTACAGTTTAGCATGAATTAAAAATCATTTGTGTTGAGGTGTCAAAACATTTGGAATTTCTTTTTAAGAAAAATTACTTAATATTTGATTCGATTTAAATCGTCTCATACTTAAACAAATAAAACGCATGCATAAACAGTCTAGTAGTAATGGCCTTATACATCAAAACAAAACTCGAAATAAATTTCAAAACTTAAATATAAAATAAAGTCTCAATAAAATAACTTTAAGCTGAGCATGGCCACCACCCAAGTTCCTGCCGACCCAGTCCATCTACTGAGCGTCACCTGAAAAGTATCCCACAACGGGGTGAGTCAAACAGACTCAGTGTATAACCACCAACACTAAGTCCCAACGATTTAGGCATAACAGATCATACATATACACATAGCAGTTAAATTTAATGGTGCAATCCCGAACCCAAACCTAGATACCATCCGCTACACATCACCCGTACCAACCATCACACCGTGGGGACTACTAAGTCGACCCTCCATCCGCTACACATCATCGAAGGCAGTCACTGCAGACGACTTGCTCATCGCCCTTGTAAAATCGTGGCATAGCCACCAGATAATATTTTGTGACATAAGTCACCACATTCAGATTTCGTGACATAAGTCACCACATTCAGATATTGTGGTATAAACCACCAGATCACTTCCCCTTAACATAACACCCATATGCCCCATATATCATACATATCATGCAATCTCATGCCATAGGCCTTATTTCACATTCATAACATTTTCACATTTGTGTCATAACAGATATTCTTATTATTGACATAACTTTAGAGAATAACGTACCTGAGTACTCTGTACCATTTGTATGCCACTTCCATATTATTATTAACATACACATAATATTAGAACCATAAATCTATCAGGAAATAGTGCGGGGTTACACCCTGATTTACTTAGCGAGTTCACTGAATCCCGAAAATCTACCAAAACCGATTGCACTCCTTCCTAATTCCCATAGGTGAAATCGGTTAGGCGCTAATACTAAAATATGGCCTTGGCCGAATGTGCATAGCCACTTACCTTGTGGATCTAAATCCCAAAAAGTGTTATTAGGTTGGGGTATCTGTCGAAATCACTATAGCATATGTTAGATCCAATTCTAACATTCAAATAAATGGCCTTCGGCCTAATCTTATGCCTTGCTTACCTTAGATCTGAAATCCCGAATGGTCTCCTCCTTAGAAGTCGACTACACCAAAAATCCCGAAAAATCTTTCCAAGTTTCGGCAACCAAGAATAGAAGGGATTAAAGCCTCGATTTTCCATAGTTAGAGAAAGAAAATAACAGGAGTTCAGCATAGAAGAGATTCCTTACCAAAAAGATGACTGAAACGCACTTGTTCACTACCCTCAAGAAATCGGCAAGAGAGCTTGCAGGAGAAATCGATTCAAAGAGTGGCAACTTTCAACTTTTGATGATTACTAAAGAGATTCGACTTCAACAAGGAAAGAAAAGAAAGGTGTAGGACCTAGGGAGAATCGGCAATGGTGGTCTTTAGAGAGGGGTTTCGGCTAGAACAAGAAAAAGAAGATAAAAGTGATGGCTTTGGAGAGAAAAGAGAATACGAGAGAGAGAGACTAAATTGCTTAATGAAACTCGGCTATCCCCCTTACTAAACTTGGCCGAAAATCACCACAAAGGAGTCCCTAGGCCGGCCACACTCTTCCCCTATCTAATCCCTTATTTTTCTCTTTATCCCTTCATTTAGCAATTAATAAAAATAATCCATCAGTTATCCCTTATCCTAGCCAAATTTTAAGAAGGATTAAACTCATCCCTTAGTGCCCCATTGCCGTCCACTACTGCTCAATCTTGCAGCAAAATAAAACTCTTTTATTTGCTTCCCTTGCAGCTCGAACCTAGCCCCTTGCCCACTGCATATGGAGTCACTTACCAGGGCCCTAAGTGGGGCCTCCAAGCCACTTAGACAAGCCCATTTTTGTGTCATATTTCCCCTACTCATTTCCTTAAGGCCTATCAGGCTTAGCTCCCTCTTAGAATTTCAAAATCAAATAATTTTTAGGACATTCACCTACACACTTAGGTTTACAAAAATTCATAGAACACATTCACAACACACATAGGCATGCTACTTCATGCAATTAAGCAAAAATGCACAAGCCATAATCCTGGATATTACAGTTCTACCCCCTTAAAATAATTTCGTCCTCGAAATTACCTGGCAAAAATAAGTGAGGGTATTGTTGTCGCATTGCTTCTTCTGGCTCCCAAGAAGCTTCTTCCGATCCATGATTTCTCCATAACACTTTGACTAGAGGAACTGACTTCCTCCGTAACACTTTCACATCTCGTTCCAAAATCTGAATCGGCTCCTCCTCGTAGGACAAGTCTGGCCTCAGCTCCACCTCTTCAACTGGTACAACATGAGATGGATCCAATCGATAACGACGTAGCATGGACACATGGAATACGTCGTGCATCTGCTTCAATTCTGGAGGCAACTTTAACTGGTATGCCACTGGTCCAACTCGCTTCAATACCTAATAAGGTCCTATAAACCTTGGACTTAACTTTCCCTTGCGACCAAATCTCATCACCTTCTTCCAAGGTGAAACTTTAAGAAACACTTGATCTCCCACATCAAATTCTATTTCTTTCTGTTTGAGATCCGCGTACGACTTCTGTCTATCAGATGCTTCCTTCAACCGAGCTCGAATTACCTCTACCTTTTCCTCGGATTCTGCCACAATCTCTGGACCCAAAACTCGACGTTCCCCTAATTCCGTCCAATACGTAGGAGTACGACACTTCCGTCCTTACAACGCTTCATATGGTGCCATCCGAATGCTAGCCTGATAGCTGTTGTTGTACGTAAATTCCGCTAAAGGCAAATATTCTTCCCAACTTCCTCTGAAGTCTATCATACATCCCCTCAGCATATCTTCTAACACTTGGATCACTCGTTCAGACTGACCATCTGATTGCGGATGAAATGCCGTAGTGAAATCCAATCTGGTGCCTAAAGCTTGATGTAATGCTTTCTAGAACCGAGACGTAAACCTTGGATCCCTATCCGAAATAATCGAGATCGGCACACCATGCAACCTTACAATTTCTGCCACATATAACTTTGCCAACTTCTGCAAAGAATAATCAACTCGCACTGGGATGAAATGCGCGGACTTTGTCAACCGATCCACTATCACCCATACCGAGTTCTTCTTAGTAGGTGTAAGGGGAAGCCCACTAACGAAGTCCATGGTAATTTTCTCCCACTTCCACTGCGGAATCCTTATTGGTTGAAGCAATCTTGACGGAACTTGGTGTTCAGCCTTGACTTGCTGACACGTCAAGCACTTGCCTACAAACTCTGTAACTTCCCACTTAAGTCCAGGCCACCAAAACTGTTCCCTTAAATCTCCGTACAACTTACTTCCTCCAGGATGCATAGCATAAGGGCTACTATGCGATTCCTGAAGAATCCTCTGCCTTAACTCCTCATTCTTTGGCATACAGACCTTACCCTTGAAACACAATACTCTCTCGTCGTTAATACCATAATCTTCCAACTCTCTATTCTGTACTTGCCGTAACTTAGTACTTAGATCCTCATCCATTAACTGACTTTCCTTCACCTCATTCAACCATGTCGGTTTGACTTGCAATTCTGCCAGCAAACTTCCATCATCATACAAGCTTAGATGTGCAAACATCACCCTCAGATCCGACACTACTTTCCGACTTAGGGCATCCGCCATTACATTCGCCTTGCCCGGGTGATACTCTATAGAACAATCGTAGTCTTTCAATAATTCCACCCACCTTCGCTGTCTCAGGTTCAACTCCTTCTGAGTCAGCAGATACTTAAGGCTCTTGTGGTCTGTGTAAATCACTGACTTCTCTCCATAAAGATAGTGCCTCCATACCTTAAGAGCAAAGACCACCGTCGCCAATTCCAAATCATGTGTCGGGTAGTTAACTTCATGTGGCCTTAATTGTCGAGACGCGTAAGCGACTACCTTCCCATCTTGCATCAATACGCATCCCAATCCTGTATGAGAAGCGTCACAATATACCACAAAATCCTTCCCTGCCTCAAGCTGAATCAAAACTGGAGCTTCAGTCAAAACCCTCTTAAGCTTTTCAAAGCTCTCCTGTTGCTTATCCGTCCATACGAAAGGTACTTCCTTCCTCAACAACTTTGTCAAAGGTGCGGCTATCGATGAGAATCCTTCCACAAACCTTCTGTAGTAGCCTGCCAATCCCAAGAAACTACGAACCTCAGCCACAGACCTAGGTGGTTTCCAATCTAACACTGCCTCAATCTTCCTAGGATCCACCATTATTCCTTCTGCAGACACTACATGTCCTAAGAACGCAACTTTCTTAAGCCAAAATTCACACTTGCTGAATTTGGCATAGAACTTCTTCTCCCTTAATACTTGCAACACTATCCGAAGATGCTCGTCATGTTCTTCCTCAGACTTGGAGTACACTAGGATGTCGTCGATGAACACAACGATGAACCGATGCAAGTAAGGTTGAAAAACCCGATTCATCATATCCATGAACGCGGCTGGGGCGTTCGTCAACCCAAACGACATTACTACGAACACAAAATGCCCATATCTTGTCCGGAAAGCTGTCTTATAGATATCCACTTCCTTCACCTTAAGCTGATGATATCCAGACCTTAGATCTATCTTTGAGAAAACCGCGGCCCCCTTAAGCTGATCGAACAAGTCGTCAATCCTTGGCAAAGGATACTTGTTCTTGATGGTCAGCTTATTCAACTGACGATAATCTATGCACATACGCATAGTTCTGTCCTTTTTCTTCACGAACAAGACCGGTGCTCCCCATGGAGACACACTAGGTCGGATAAACCCATGATCAAGCAACTCTTGGATTTGAGTCTTGAGCTCAACCAACTCCTTTGGTGCCATTCTGTACGGAGCAATTGACACAGGAACTGTACCCGGTAGCAAATCGATTCCGAACTCCACCTTCCTGTCCGGGGGTATTCCAGGTAATTCCTCTGGAAAGACATCCACAAAATCCCTTACTGTTCGAACTCTACTAACTCCCCCTTCTTTTGCATCCAACACACTAACGAAAGCCAAGAATGCCTTGCATCCTTTCCGAACCATCTTATCAGCCTTTAGTGTTGAAACTACGTTAGACAGGTAGTTTCTTCTTTCTCCTATCATAATTACCGCCTCATCCTCCGGCGTCCTTAAATCCATTCACTTAGCGGCACAATCCAATATGGCTCGATGTTCCACCAGCCAATCCATGCCAAGAATAAGATCGAATTCTCCGAAGGGTAGTTCCATTAAGTCAGCAAGGAATACTACTCCTTGAATCTCTAGAGGTACTTTCCGAAATATCTTATTCAACACTACAGTTTGACCTAACGGGCTCACTACAGTCATCTCCCTATCAGACAGTTCAGAGGTTATGCCTAGAGTTTCCACTACTCTACATGCAACATAAGAATGGGTAGAGCCCACATCAATGAAAGCAAAGTATGGATTGCCAAATATAAGGAACGTACCGGTTATGACTTCCGGTGCGTCTCCGTCCTCCCTCTGGTGAACTGCATACACTAGACCCGGTTGTCTTGCCTCTGTATTACCAACACCTCTGCCAGGTGTTCCTCGCCCCCTTCCAGCATCGTTACCTCTACCAATCGACCACGGCCCCGCTGAGGCTGCTGTCCACCTCTTCCAGCCTGATTAACACCCTGAGCTACTGGTCGATTCCCATCTGGTTTCATAGGATAGTCCTTAATCATGTGATCCTTAGACCCGCACTTAAAGCATCCTCCCGTTTTCTTCCAACACTCCCCTAAGTGCATTTTCCCACACTGAACACAAGTACGATACTGCCCTCCTGTCGCAGCCTGCTGACCTCGCTGCCCATCCGCTCTAGGCCTCTTTTGCACATTCCCCGACGACCCTACTGATCCAAAGCCTCTCTTGTGCCTATTCCGATCAGTGTTCTGCCTCACAGAGTCCTTAATTCCTTCGGCTACCTTAGCCTTCTCTACCAACACAGCAAATTCCCGCTCTTGCTGTGGGGCTATCAACAACCTCAGATCATCTCTCAGTCCGTCCTCAAACCGGACACATCGTTCATGCTCCGTAGCCACTATCCCTCGAGCATACTAGCTCAACCTTAAGAATTCAGCCTCGTACTCCGCTACGGACTTGTTCCCTTAAATCAGCCCCAGAAATGCCTTCCTCTGCGCCTCAATGTAGTTAGTACCAACATACTTCTTCTGGTATGCCGTCTTAACATATTCCCAAGTGAGTTCCTCAGCCGTAGCACCATCCCGAACTGTGAGCCACCATTGATATGACTCATCACGGAGAAGCGACACCATCCCTTTCAGTTTTTCCTCAGCTGTCAGATCCAGCTCATCCATAATCCGTTCTGTCGCCTTCAACCAATACTCAACCGTACTGGGTGCCACACTAGATACACCACGGAACACCTCAACTCCATTGGCTCGGAGTCGCTCGGGTACAGATTTTCGAGCTCCCATACCTTCACCTGCTCTGGCCACCATCTCAAGAACTCGCAGCACCGCCTGCGATACTGCATCATCCCCCGTCTGATCTTGCTACTCAACACCAACTGCTGGTGGTGGGGGTGGTGGTGGTACCTCATTTTCAGACCCTTGACCCGATCTAACGGGTTCCGATACGGTCATCCTGCCTCTACCACGTCCTCGCACATTACGACCACGTCCCCTAGAGCTCATTTCTACGATCGCGCTTTAATCTGATTTAAGAAAGTTTTATGCATTAGCCTTTATTCCACTGATTATCCGCGAAGAAGTTTTATGAAAAGAAGTTCAGTAGTAGTTCTTTCGATTATTCAGAGTTTCAAGTCTTCTATCCTAATTCAAAGAAACACATCCATTCAGTAATATCTACCATACACATTCACTCTTCGAACATTTTTGTCTGTTCCTATCCCAGGGGTATTTTCGTCATTTGTCCTACAGGGGTATTTTGGTAATAAATTGGGGGAATTTCCAAAAATCTAAAAAGGCACTCCGAAAAAATCTCATGGGTATTTTTGAAAGATAAATTTTTCAAATCAAAGGTATTGCCAAACTTTTGGAATTCGGGGTTATTTTGGTAATTTCATAAACTAGGGGTAATTTAGTAAATTTTCCAAATCAAGGTATCTTGGTATTTTACAAAATAGAAGTTTTTGGTATTTTGTAAAGTGAGAAGATCTTAATAAAAATTGAGGGTAGTATGGTAATTTTATAAACTAAGGGTATCTTAGTAATTTACAAACCAGGGGTATTTGGGTAATTTTGTAAATCGGGAATATTTCAGAAAAATTTTATAAAATAGCTATTACAAATCAAAGGGGTAATTTAAGAATTTTTAAACTAGGGTTTTATAAAAAAATATGGCTAGTCCCTTTCGGGTTTTAATTATTGAGTTTAGCCCGTGAATAAGTCCTCTTAGTTAGGGTGAACCGTCATTACGCACCAGGTAGGATTTGAGTGGAGAGGAGGTGAGTCACTAGGACTGCTTAAATACCAAGCTCCCATCGAAACCAATCCTAGACATGCGCACAATGGTTGCCACACCCTAACTCGATGACTTAAACACAGGTTTGTTTAATTAGGCCCTTAAAGTTTTATGTAAGTCAAAGTTGGGGTAAACTAATCCTAGGGTTCAAGAACTTAATATACTAATCTACGTTCCCATTATACCCTTCTACAAATCATACTGTAAATCACACAACAGTTAGGGGTACTTACCTGGTGGACTTCGGGTCGGAGACTTACGTGCCATGCCTGAAAACCTGCTTATTTCCCAAAAGTTTTCATAAAATTCATTGGGCTCTATTTAAAAACATTGTGGGCTTAAACCCAAGGCCGAGAGTTTAAAACTGGGCTCTGATACCAAGCTGAAACACCCCAAACCCAGCCCACGAGCCTTGACCGGATCTGGTATGTTCCTGGAGAAAAACGTTCAAATACTTATTCGTTACCTTGGAAAGTTTGGGTGTTTTTGAAGAAAATTTGATTTGTGTTGGGTTCGAATTGAAAAGTCTAGGTTTTAATAAAACTTTATTTTCGTACTTGTAAGCAATAAGTTAAAAGTATTGTTGAGTTTTTACAGTTTAACATGAATTGAAAATCATTTGTGTTGAGGTGTTAAAACATTTGGAATTTCTTTTTAAGAAAAATTACTTAATATTTGATTCGATTTAAATCATTTCATACTTAAACAAATAAAACACATGCATAAACAGTCTAGTAGTAATGGCCTTATACATCAAAACAAAACCCGAAATAAATTTCAAAACTTAAATATAAAATAAAGTCTCAATAAAATAACTTTAAGCTGAGCATGGCCACCACCCAAGTTCCTGCCGACCCGGTCCATCTACTGAGCGTCACCTGAAAAGTATCCCACAACGGGGTGAGTCAAACAGACTCAGTGTATAACCACCAACACTAAGTCCCAACGATTTAGGCATAACAGATCATACATATACACGTAGCAGTTAAATTTAATGGTGCAATCCCGAACCCAAACCTAGATACCATCCGCTACACATCACCCGTACCAACCATCACACCGTGGGGACTACTAAGTCGACCCTCCATCCGCTACACATCATCGAAGGCAGTCACTGCAGACGACTTGCTCATCGCCCTTGTAAAATTGTGGCATAGCCACCAGATAATATTTTGTGACATAAGTCACCACATTCAGATATTGTGGTATAAACCACCAGATCACTTCCCCTTAACATAACACCCATATGCCCCATATATCATACATATCATGCAATCTCATGCCATAGGCCTTATTTCACATTCATAACATTTTCACATTTGTGTCATAACAGATATTCTTATTATTGACATAACTTTAGAGAATAACGTACCTGAGTACTCTGTACCATTTGTATGATACCTTTGGCCACTTCCATATTATTATTAACATACACATAATATTAGAACCATAAATTTATCAGGAAATAGTGCGGGGTTACACACCTGATTTACTTAGCGAGTTCACTGAATCCCGAAAATCTACCAAAACCGATTGCACTCCTTCCTAATACCCATAGGTGAAATCGATTAGGCACTAATATTAAAATATGGCCTTGGCCGAATGTGCATAGTCACTTACCTTGTGGATCTAAATCCTGAAAAGTGTTATTAGGTTGGGGTATCTGTCAAAATCACTATAGCATATGTTAGATCCAATTCTAACATTCAAATAAATGGCCTTCGACCTAATCTTATGCCTTGCTTACCTTAGATCTGAAATCCCGAATGGTCTCCTCCTTAGAAGTCGACTACACCAAAAATCCCGAAAAACCCTTCCAAGTTTCGGCAACCAAGAATAGAAGGGACTAAAGCCTCGATTTTCAATAGTCAGAGAAAGAAAATAACAGGAGTTCAGCATAGAAGAGATTCCTTACCAAAAAGATGACTGAAACGCACTGATCACTACCCTCAAGAAATCGGCAAGAGAGCTTGCAGGAGAAATCGATTCAAAGAGTGGCAACTTTCGGCTTTTGATGAATACTAAAGAGATTCGACTTCAACAAGGAAAGAAAAAAAAGGTGTAGGACTTAAGGAGAATCGGCAATGGTGGTCTTTAGAGAGGGGTTTCGGCTAGAACAAGAAAAAGAAGATAAAAGTGATGGCTTTGGAGAGAAAAGAGAAAACGAGAGAGAGAGAGACTAAATTGCTTAATGAAATTTAGCTATCCCCCTTACTAAACTTGGCCGAAAATCACCACAAAGGAGTCCCTAGGCCGGCCACACTCTTCCCCTATCTAATCCCTTATTTTTCTCTTTATCCCTTCATTTAGCAATTAATAAAAATAATCCATCAGTTATCCCTTATCCTAGCCAAATTTTAAGAAGGATTAAACTCATCCCTTAGTGCCCCATTGCCGTCCACTACTGCTCAATCTTGCAGCAAAATAAAACTCTTTTATTTGCTTCCCTTGCAGCTCGAACCTAGCCCCTTGCCCACTGCATATGGAGTCACTTACCAGGGCCCTAAGTGGGGCCTCCAAGCCACTTAGACAAGCCCATTTTTGTGTCATATTTCCCCTACTCATTTCCTTAAGGCCTATCAGGCTTAGCTCCCTCTTAGAATTTCAAAATCAAATAATTTTTAGGATATTCACCTACACACTTAGGTTTACAAAAATTCATAGAACACATCCACAACACACATAGGCATGCTACTTCATACAATTAAGCAAAAATGTACAAGCCATAATCCTGGATAGTACACAGTCAACGGTTTATAGATCAGAAACGTAAAGAGTTTCTTGAGATGAAATAGGGCCGTATGTCTGTTACGAAATATGTGTTGGAATTTGTGAGATTGAGCTAGTAAGCACGAGAATGTGTATCGACAGAAACTACCATGTGTAAACGATTCATTGAAGGGTTGAATGAATACATTAAACTTTTGGTCGGAATTCTTGATTTGAATGAATTTGTGGTATTAGTTGAAAGAGCTTGTAAATCCGAGGAGCTTAGTAAAGAAAAGAAGAAAGCAAATTTAGAAGCTAGAGACGAAAGAAAAAGGTCCATGAGTAAGTCATATCATTCTTCGTCAAAAAGATTCAGAGATGCAAACAATCGCTCAAATGTTTCGTTTGAACATTCGAGTAAAGATCGTGTGAAACAATATGTTGGTCCTAAAACTCAAACTCTAGTGGAATCGAGTGTTGGCAGTGTAACAGCCCGGTTTAAACCTTAGTCGGAACAGTGGTTTCGAGACCACAAATCCAAGGTCGTAAGAATATTTTAATAATATTTTTTGTGTGAATAGTATATGATTTAGCCTATGTGAAATTTCTGTATGATAATTTTATTGACTGTGTGTCAAATTGTGGGAAAGGACTTAATTGCATAAAGTGTAAAAATGTTGTGTGCTGATGGTTATATACTTATTTGTTGTTGGTTTTTTTTAAGGAGGAGGCCTTGTGTTGTTAATAACCCTTTAAGATAGTGAAGGGTTAAATGACATGATAACCATGATGATAATTTGTTTTATATGTGTAATGGAAGGCTATTTTTGTAAATGGATTAATAATATAATTTTTTTATAAACAAAAGGTTAAAATAAGATGAACATATTCATCTTTGTTAACCGAAAAACACAAAAGAAAGGAAGGAAGAAAAGCTTTGAAAATTTTGGCTAGGGTGAAGCTTGATTCAAGGTATGTTTGAGCTCGATTTTTGATAATTTTACAGTTTTGTAACGTTGCTTTGTGCTTTACAAAACCCATGCTCAAATTTTGTGAATTGATGATGTTTATAAAATGTTCCATTGATGAAATGGTGAGCTTTGTGATGAGTGTTAGTGTTAAATGAAAGATATGTGTTTAATGAGCATGTGTTGTTCTTGAATTTTTGATGAATTTAGCTAATTAGGGCTAAATTGTGAAAATAGCATTTTGAAGGACTAGAATGTGAAATAAATGGAATGTGTGAGTTCGTATAAGCATGGTGAGAATTCGGCTAGGTTTGAACAAAGTGAAATTATGTGAATTTGATGATTTTATGAATTAGGGACTAAAGTGTCGAAATGTGAAAATGTGAGGGCTATTTTGTAAAATGCCCTAAATGTGTGTGTGTGTACTAAAATGAATGATTTGGTAATTAAATGGATTGGATTTGAATGTGTATATACCAAGAGAGGAAAGGTTCGGATCGAGATTGAGGCAAAGATAAAGTGCTCGATTAGTCGACCGTATCGATAGTCCGACGTCCGAGGTAAGTTCAGACATAATACATGTATTTAGCTATGTTTAATGTTATGAAATGATTTGGTATGATATTATTGAAATGAGAATGCTATATGATAGCTTGAGTTATGTGGCACTAAGTGTGCGTATTCGAAAATGTGACCGAGATGAATAGCACTGTGTGTGCGATGTTATGAAAGCTTCGGTTATTTGATGTGGCACTGTGTGTGCGATATCGAGATAAGTCAGTTGAAAGATTAGGCACTAAGTGTACGATGACTAATATGTATCGACCATGTATATGGCACTGAGTGTGCGATTAAATTGAAAGAATATCAGAGGATGATCGATTTGTAATATCAAGCATTCAGTAGCTTGGAAATTGAATAACTATGTGTTAGCTAAGGTATGTGTTGAACCTTTGTGGTTGATGAGTTTATAGATAATGCTATGAATGGATGAATAAATAATTTTAGCTATGGATGATATGGTATGATTAGGAGAGAATTGATCTATGTGATGGTTGTTTTAGTTTAATGTTTTATGTTACGAATTTACTAAGCTTTATAAAGCTTACTATGTGATTTGTTTCTCTGCTTTGCAATGTCAATAAAGCTAGCTCGGATCCGGGAATCGTTAGCATCTCAATCACACTATCAGCATTCTATTATGGCACTTCTGGAAAGATGTACATAGTTGAAATATGGCATCTATAGGTCAGTTGTTTGGACTCATATTTGAGATGTGTAAATAGCCATGTGATATGGCTAGCTAAATGTTGGTAATGTGCATAAGTGAATATAGTATTTGGTGCATATTTTGATATAGCATGATGGTAATGAATTAGCTTATATATGGTGAGTTCAATGATGAATTAATGCCTTAGTGATTCAGTAAGGTTATGGATGATTTATTCCTAGATTTACATGTAATTTGGTTGTGTTAAATGGCATGCTTAGAAATGAGATTATATGTGATGATATGATGATTATTGGACATGAAATTAGTTGCCAAATTGTGTGTATAAAGATGCTCAAATGCGCTTGTAGGATTGACCCATATGGGTGGCATTTTGGCCTTGCAAATGGCCTATTTTTGCCACACGGTGGTGGCACACGGGCGTGCCTGGTGACCGTGGGCATAAGTCAGTATATAGCCTAAGAGCACACGGCCATGGCACACGGACGTGCCTAGTAGCCGTGTTGTTTTCAACAGGATCGACCACGGCCAAAGTACACGGGCATGCTTGGTGGCCGTGGGAGCTAAATCAGTTTTGGCCACGGGGAGGACACACGGGTGTGTCTAGCAGCCGGGGGAGCCACACGGCCTACCCACACGGGTGTGTATCCCCTGAAACCTAGAAAAGTTTTAAATTTTTGAGAAGTTTCTGTTCGTGTTTCGATTTAGTCCCGACCCCTTCCTAACATGTGTTTAAGGTCTTATACTCCTTAATAAGGACTATTTGTTTATGTTTGATGTATTATGATGATGATTGACTTTGTATCGTAATTGGGTTGTAAATAATCCTATTGTCCGGTAATGCCTCTTAACCCTATTCTGGCAATGGATTTCGGGTTAGTGGTGTTACATTTTATTGGTATCAAAGCTACGGTTTAGTCCATTCTTGGACTAATGTAGCACGTGTGAGTCTAGCTATACATGCCATATTATGAAATTGCGATAGTGTGATGAATTCTGACAGTTGAAAATGTGATTTCATATAGTAATGGATCCCGATAGAGCAGTTGCTGACGATGTAGAGAGCAATGCGCCTGCTCCCGCTCGAGGGACAGCACCGGCCGTATCTAGGCCGAATGACAGTGGTGAGGGAGGAGAGGCTAAGCAAGCCTTCTTTCGAATGATGAGCGAGTGGTTTACAGAGTTTGTTCGAACAAATCCGGCTACTCCACCACCTCCAGCCCCACAAGTACCTGTTGTGCCACAAGTTGTAGATCCGATCAGATTGAATAAACCACCTGTAGACAAGATTCGAAAATACGGGGCCGAGGAGTTTAGGGCCACATCTGATGACGATGCTGAGCAAGCCGAGTTTTGGCTTGAGAATACAACTAGAGTATTCGATGAGATGTCGTTGAATTCTGATGAGTGCATTAAGTGTGCAGTTTCCTTATTGAGAGACACGACTTATAACTGGTGGAAAACATTGATATTTGTGGTTCCGAGAGAAAGAGTCACTTGGGACTTCTTTCAAACCGAGTTTAGAAAGAAGTATATCAGTCAATGCTTTGTTGATCAGAAACGTAAAGAGTTTCTAGAATTGAAATAGGGTCATTTGTCTGTTACAGAGTAGGAGCGGGAATTCGTAAGATTGAGTCAATACGCGAGAGAATGTGTTTCGATCGAAACTACTATGTGCAAACGTTTCATAGAGGGATTGGATGAAGACATTAAGTTGTTGGTCGGGATACTCAATATAAATGAATTTGTTGTATTAGTTGAAAGAGTATGCAAAGCCGAGGAACTCAATAAAGAAAAGAAGAAAGCCGATTCTGAGGCTAGAGAAGAAAGAAAGAGATCGATGAATAAATTTTCTCAACATTCTACAAAGAGATATAGAGATGCAAGCAATCGTTCAAATGCTTCGTTTGGACATCCAAGTAGAGATCGTTCGAGACAAAGTATTGGTTTACGAATTCAAGCTCCAAATGAATCAAGTGTTGGCAGTGTTAAGAGTAACAAGCCCGAGTGTAGACAATGTGGGAGACGACATGTGGGAGAGTGTTGGGGTAAGTATAACAATAGAACATGCTATAAGTGTGGATCCTGAGATCATTTTATTCGAGATTGTCCAAAGTTGGTCGAAGAAGAAAATGTTCAGAATGAAAGACCGAGTAATGTGACAGTCAGAGGTAGACCACCCAGAAACACCAGAAATGTGAGCGAAAGTCAGCGAGGGACAACTAATACAGCTGTGAGGTCAGATACGAGAGCACCTGCTCGAGCCTATGCTATACGTGCACGAGGAAGCATCATCTCCAGACATCATCACCAGTACTTTCACTTTATTTGATACTAATGTCATTGCATTGATAGATCCAGGATCAACTCATTCCTATGTGTGTATGAATTTAGTATTGAATAAGATTTTACCTGTTGAGTCTACTGAATTTGTGATTAGAGTATTGAACCCCTTAGGCAAGTGTGTTTTGGTGGATAAGGTGTGCAAGAATTGCCCATTGATGTTTCGTGATATATGTTTTTCAGTCAATTTGATGTTGTTACCATTTGATGAATTTGACATAATTCTGGGTATGGATTGGCTTACTCTGCATAATGTCATCGTGAATTGTAAAAGAAAGAGTATTGAGTTGAAGGGTCGAAATGGTGAGATAGTTCGAATTAAATCCAATGATATGAAAGGATTACCAGCTGTTGTATCTGCGATGGAAGCTATGAATTATGTGAGAAAAGGTTGTGAAGCTTATTTGGCGTATGTGATTGATACAAAAGTGTCAGAAAAGAAAGTTGAATCAGTGCCTGCGGTATGTGAGTTTTTAGATGTGTTTCCTGAAGAACTACCGGGATTACCTCCAATTCGAGAAGTGGAATTTGGTATTGAGTTAATGCCGGGAACTACTCCTATTTTGATAGCTCCATACAGAATGGCTCCAACCGAAATGAAAGAGTTGAAATCTCTGTTGCAAGAATTAACCGATAGAGGATTTGCACGACCAAGTTTCCCACCCTGGAGAGCTCATGTGTTATTTTTGAAAAAGAAATATGGAATTATGAGAATGTGTATTGATTATCGACAGTTGAACAAAGTGACGATAAAGAATAAATATCTGTAACATCCCGGGTTAGGGGGCTATTTTGTTGTTGCATGTTATTGCATGAGTTAGTGTGCTGTGTTGCTATTTCTATGTTTTAGGGGCTTAGTTGTAGGCTAGGAGTATGCCTGAGGGTATGGGGAAAATTTAGTTTTTGAGCCTTAGGTGTAGGGAGCTGAAAGAGTTGGGGTTTAAGAAAATAATTTGGAGTTTTATTGCACAAAAGAGGAGCTGGCAGGATGGCAAGGCATGCGCTACTTGGGAGCTAGCTGTGGCGTCAACTACATGGAGTGGAGGTCTAGTGTTCGAGCTGCAGAGTCCCCATTTTGGTTCCCATTTTGGACGGCATGGAAGGAGAGGTAGAAGGCAACTAGAATTCTACCTTGGACCAAGTCATACCATTCAAAAGAAAGGTGGAGAGCAATTGTAGGAGGGAGACTTGGTCATGCATGTTTGAATGTGTGGTATGGAGTGATTGGGGGGATTATGGCCGAATTTGAGGGAGTTTGGAGTGGGGGAGTGGACGGCTTTGTGTGGGAGAGGGGGGAGGCCGAATGTACTTTTGCTTTTTGGTACATTTTCGGTCTTCTTTTTGGTAAGCAAAAGTGTTCATTTTGGTTCTGTTAGCCGAAATTTTACCAAGGTTTTTCTCTCAATTTTCTTCATTTGTTAAAACCGAAATTCCAAGTGAGTTCTCCATCATTTCCTTCACAAACCGAAAGTCCAGGCAACTTTGCTGATTTTGTGCTTTGTTTTCTCTCAATTATTTTTGGTAGCCGTATGCTCTCTCTCTCCCTTTTCTTTTCATGTAGGTAAGCCGAAACTAGTTTCTTCCTTACTCAAATTCTCTTTTTCTTCTTTAAGCCGTGATAGCCGAATTACTCATTTGTTCTCCTCATTTCTTTGTGCCGAAACCACAACCACTTGCATCTCAAACCTTTACTTTCTTTTCTTATTCATTATTGCCGAAACTTCATTCTCATTTCCTATTTTCTTTTCCTTCCTTCTCCATTTAAAACCGAATATAAGTGTGTGTTAAACACTTAGGCAGAATCTCTCCTCTCCTAGTAGTCTCCCTTGGCCGAATCTTTTGTGGCTCTCTCCTATTGTAGTCTTGGCCGAATATCAGTAAAGTGTTGGGGTCTTGCTTTGATCGTTTGGAATTGGTAAGTGTTGGGCCGAATGGCCATTTCCCTTCTTCTTTTGCTTTGCCGATGTTGGTTAATTAAGAGCCGAATGTGGCCCTGTGGTTGAGAGTTAATCTTTAGTTTTGGAACCGATTTCATTATAGGTCATTCGGATTTTGGATACAATCAAGTGGAGCCTTCGTCCTTTGGTTAACCATTTGGGGTAAGTTTTGGTAAGGACCAGTTCTATTAGTTGATTCTTTTATCTCGTTAAGCCAAGTTAATTAGGGATTAATGGTTCTTCTTATTAGGTGGTGGCCGATTATCAAAAGAACCACTGTTGGTTCGAGGTTTGGTTGGAAACCAAATCATCTTCAAGGAAAGGGATGGATATTGACCCCCTTTGGTTATTTAGTCTTTGGCCGAATGGTCTTAGTACCTAACCCCTAAGTTTGGCCGATTCTAGGAGCAAGGAGTTTAAAGATTGTAGATCGGTTCTTTGGGATTAAGGCCTTCGTTATACCAGGTGTGTAAACTAACACACTCCTGTTCAGTAATATGATTGATAACCTGTGTGATAATTAATGAAACAGTGATGATTGATATGATACCCTAATGGGTATGATCTTGGACTCGGGTAAGTCAGTATTATTATTATTATGAGTTTACTGATGATCTATATGATACCATGGCTATGGATATATGTGATATGGGATATGAGGTTAAACATATTAGCATGATATGCATGGCTTGTATGGTATGCATGATCACATGAGTATGGTATGTTGATGGGTGATATGAGTGGAGGGGGCAGTGATATTTTGTGCTGACGAGCACCAGTGTTTTGGTAACACACTTTGTGACTTTGGGTCACCAGAGGTTTGGCACCTCCAGAGGTTTGGCACCTCATTGCGACTCGTCCCTGTGGTTTGACACCACCGTGGGTTGGCCCCACTTGAGATATGGGATCGTCTGCTAGTGATTGGGTATCACACGATGGGTTGGCCCCATCACTCGATTATTGTGACTACGGTCACCAGTGGTTTGGTACCACATTTGTGTCTTTGGGACACCAGAGGTTTGGCACCTCATTGCGACTCGTCCCTGTGGTTTGACACCACCGTGGGTTGGCCCCACTTGAGATATGGGATCGTCTGCTAGTGATTTGGTATCACACGATGGGTTGGCCCCATCAATTGATTTGTGACTTCGGTCACCAATGATTTGGTATCACAATCGTGTCTTTGGGACACCAGTGGTTTGGCACCACATTGACGGATATTGTGTCTTTGGGACACCAGTGTTTTGGTAACACATTGTGACTATATGTCACCAGTGGTTTGGCACCACCAGTGGTTTGGTACCACACGGGGTAGAAAAGGTGTACGGATGGTTAGGATCGGGTTGCATTAATTATGTTGCTATGTATGATGTGTGCTAGCATGTTGTTTTACCGGGAGCGGGATTTACGCACTGAGTCATTCGACTCACCCTCTCCTTTGACATTTCAGGTGACTCGTAGACGCGGACATGGAGCCGGGATGGACTCGGGGTACTCATGCCATGTTTAATAAAGTTTTACTCAGACTCTATCATTTGGGTACTTTAGTTTAATTACTTTTATTTGGGTTTTATTTTGGATTGTAAAAGGCCTTTAAATTATGTTTTATGATGTTTATGCTTTAAGATAGATTTTTTTTAACATGCTTTAACAAAATAAGTTGGTATGCATTTTACTAAAACTTGGAAAGACGACGTTTTCAAAACTGTAACGCAATGTGTTTTCAATTATACCATCGGGTATTATACAATGTTTTGATATTAAGTAAACTCAAATGATTTTCAAATCAAACTCGATTTTCTACCAAGTTAAAAATGTTTTAAGTAACACTAAGAAACTATTGAAGTTTTAAATGAAATCAACTCGCTTTTAACTACACTTATTGGTTAAGTTTTCAAAATTTTCGGGATTCAAATACACCATTTGATTTCAAACAAGTCTACTCAAATTTTCTTCCAATACACTATGTTCTCACCCAGCTTTTAAACGAAAAATCTTACCTCTCAAAAACGCTTTTCCCCGTAACATACCAGATTCGGACGTGGTGTCTTGTCCGGGTTTGGGGTGTTACAATTGTGGTATCAGAGCCAAGTTCAAAGGCTCGGCTGTGGGCCTAAGGCCCAAAACGTTTTAAAAGTTTGTTTGATAGTCTTTGTTTTTTAAATATATGGTTTGTAAGGCATGGCACCGAGTCTCCGGCACCAGTTCGCCCAGGTAAGTACCCCGTACGATTGCTTGTGATTTGGTTGGATGTGATTTGATTATTAGCAATAGTATACTACTTTAGAGATTGAAACTGATAGGATTCTGTGAACTCGCGAGAACAAATCTCCTTGAATATTCATAAGACTTGCCCTAAAACAGTGGAATAAATACTGATGCATAAAACTCTTAAATCAGATACGTAGAAAGTTTAGTCATGAGCACTCGAGGCGGACGTGGTCGTAATACTCGTGGTAGAGGTAGGGGTAGGATGACAGTTTCTGAGCCCGTAGGATCTGGTCAGGGTTCAGAAAACGAGATACCGGTTCCGCCACCAGTGGAGGTGGTGAGTTCCAAGATCAGACTGGAGACGATGCAGTGTCACAGGCGATGCTGCGAGTATTGGAAAGGGTAGCTGGAGTAGGTGGTGGCGCAGGAGTTAGGAAATCTGTGCCTGAGCGACTCCGGGCAAATGGGGCCGAATTCTTTCGAGGTGTATCTGGTGTTGCTCCCAGCACTGCTGAATATTGGCTGGAGGAAACTGAGCGGATCATGGATGATCTGGACCTGACTGCTAAAGAGAAGCTGAAGGGCATCATATCACTTCTCCGGGATGAGTCATATCAGTGGTGGCTCACGGTTCGGGACAGTGTGGCAGCAGAGGATCTGACATGGGATTATTTCAGGGCTGCATATCAAAAGAAATACATTGGAGCTAGTTATATTGACTCCCAGCGAAAGGCATTTCTGAGGCTTGTTCAGGGGAGTAAATCTGTTTCTGAGTATGAGGCTGAGTTCTTGAAGCTGAGTAGGTATGCCAGGGGCATTGTGGCCACTGAACATGAGAGGTGTGTTCGTTTCGAGGATGGTCTGCGAGACGAGTTGAGACTGCTGATTGCTCCTCAGTAGGAGCGCGAGTTTGCTGTTTTAGTTGAGAAGGCTAAGGTAGCCGAGGGTGTTAAAGAGTCAGTAAGGCAGGGCATGGACAGAAACAGGCATAAGAGGAGCTTTGGGTCTTCTGGGTCATCGGGTAATCTGCAGAAGAGGGCTAGACCGAGTGGGCCGAATCAGTCGGCTAGGTTTGTTGTTGTTAGGCAGGGACCACCGCAGTGTAATCAGTGTGGGAAATCTCATTGGGGTGGTTGCTGGACCGGAGGAAAAGGTTGTTTTGAGTGTGGTTCTCTGGATCATCGCGTGAGGGACTGTCCGCGTAGGTTGGCTAGGATTCAGTCTGAGAGTCAGGGCCGTAATCAGTTCAGGAGTAGTGGACCGCCACCGCAGAGGGGCCGTGGTAATGGCAGAGGTGGTAATGGTTCTGGTCGGGGCCGTGGAGCACCGGGCAGAGGTGCGGGTAGTTCTGAGGCTAGGCAGCCTGGATTAGTGTATGCTGCGAGGCGCCGAGAGGAGGGCGACGCACCGGACGTCATAACCGGTACGTTCTTGATCTTTGGTTCTCCATTTACTGCTTTGATTGATGTGGGTTCGATGCACTCTTATGTTGCTAGTAGTATAGTAGAGACCATGAATCTAGACTCTGAGATATCTTCTAGGCAGATGACTGTAATTAGCCCTTTAGGTCACTCTGTAGTAGTAGATAAACTGTTTAGAGATGTACCCCTAGAACTCCAAGGGGTAGTGTTTGCTGCTTTTCTGATGGAACTGCCGTTTGGGGAGTTCGATCTGATTCTTGGGATGGACTGGTTGGTCAAGTATCAGGCGAGGTTGGATTGCGCGGCCAAGCGCATGGTTCTTAAGACAGTTGATGGTGATGAAGTGGCTATGATAGGTAATAGGAGAGATTACTTATCTAATGTGGTATCTGCTCTGAAGGCGGAGAAGATGGTCAGGAAGGGCTGTGAAGCGTATGTGGTTCATGTGTATGCTTTGGAGGCTAAAGAGTCTGCTGTGGAGAGGGTTCGTACTGTTAAGGAATTTGCTGATGTGTTTCCTGAGGAGCTTCCGGGTTTGCCGCCGGATCGCGAGGTAGAGTTTGGGATAGATCTGTTACCCGGAACTGCGCCAGTGTCTATAGCTCCGTATAGGATGGCGCCAAAGGAATTGGTGGAGCTTAAGGCTCAGATCCAGGAGTTATTGGATCGGGGTTTTATTAGGCCAAGTGTTTCGCCGTGGGGTGCGCCGGTACTCTTTGTTAAGAAGAAGGATGGCACGATGCGGATGTGTATAGACTACCGCCAGTTGAATAAGCTGACGATTAAAAACAAGTACCCGTTGCCACGGATAGATGACTTGTTTGATCAACTGAAGGGGGCTGCGGTATTCTCGAAGATCGACTTGAGGTCTGGGTATCACCAGTTAAAGGTCAAGGAGGCTGATATCCATAAGACAGCGTTTCGGACTCGGTATGGGCACTACGAATTTCTGGTAATGCCGTTCGGACTGACTAACGCACCGGCAGCGTTTATGGATATGATGAATAGGGTGTTTCAGCAGTATCTGGATCAGTTCGTCGTGGTTTTCATAGACGACATCTTGGTGTACTCAAGGACAGAGGAAGAGCATGATAAGCATTTGTGAGTGGTGTTGCAGATTTTGAGGGAAAAGCAGCTCTATGCTAAGTTCAGTAAGTGCAAGTTCTGGCTTAGAGAAGTGACTTTCTTGGGTCATGTAGTGTCAGCTGAGGGGATTAGGGTAGATCCTCGTAAGATTGAGGCAGTTTTGGATTGGAAGCAGCCTAGGTCAGTGGCTGAGATTCGAAGTTTTCTGGGTTTGGCCGGATACTACCGAAGGTTTGTTGAGGGTTTCTCGTTGATAGCAGCACCTATGACCAAGTTGTTAAGGAAAGAAGTTCCGTTTGTATGGACTGAGAAACAGCAGGAAAGCTTCGATAAGTTAAAGAAGATTTTAACTGAGGCTCCGGTTTTAATTCAACCTGAGGTTGGTAAGGAATTCACAGTATACTGTGATGCATCACATACGGGATTGGGTTGTGTGCTGATGCAAGAAGGTAAGGTTGTGGCTTACGCTTCTCGGCAGCTGAGGCCACATGAGGTCAACTATCCGACGCACGATTTGGAGCTAGCAGCTGTAGTCTTCACCTTAAAGATTTGGAGGCACTACCTGTATGGAGAAAGATCAATAGTCTACACGGATCATAAGAGTCTGAAGTATCTACTGACTCAGAAGGATTTGAATTTAAGGCAGCGCAGATGGGTTGAGTTGCTGAAAGATTACGACTGTTCGATTGAGTATCATCCGGGCAAGGCTAACGTGGTGGCAGACGCATTGAGCCGTAAGGTTGTTTCGGACTTAAGAGCATTGTCTGCCCATTTGAGTTTGTATGACGACGGGAGTATTCTGGCAGAGCTGCAAGTTAAGCCTACTTGGGTTGAGCAGATCAGAGAGAAACAGTTAGAGGATGAGGTTCTGAGTGCGCGAAGGTTACAAGTGCAGGATGGTGGTTTGGAGGGTTACAGCTTGTCTAGTGATGAGGTTCTGTGTTTCCAAGGTAAGGCTTGTATGCCTAAAGATGTTGAGCTGAGACAGAATATTCTTCAGGACGCACATAGCAGTCCTTATGCTATGCATCCTGGAGGTAGTAAGATGTATAGAGATCTTAGAGAGCAGTTTTGGTGGCCTGGTTTGAAGAAAGAGGTGACAGAGTTTGTTGGGAAGTGTCTGACATGTCAGCAGGTCAAGGCTGAATATCAGTTGCCGTCAGGTTTGCTTCAGCCTGTGAAGATTCCTCAGTGGAAGTGGGAAAGGATAACCATGGATTTCGTCAGTGGATTACCGCTTACACCAAACAAGAAGGATTCAGTTTGGGTAGTGGTGGATCGTCTGACCAAATCAGCTCACTTTATTCCGGTGAGGGTTGACTACTCACTTCAGAAGTTGGCGAAGCTGTATGTGTCAGAGATAGTGAGGTTGCACGGTGTGCCAGTTTCGATAATTTCGGATAGGGATCCCAGATTTACGTCAAGGTTCTGGAAAGCGCTGCATCAGGCATTGGGTACTCGTTTGGATTTCAGCACGGCTTTTCACCCACCGTCTGACGGTCAGTCGGAAAGAGTTATTCAGATCTTAGAGGATATGCTGAGAGGTTGTGTCCTGGATTTCAGAGGTAGTTGGGAGGAGTTTCTACCATTAGCTGAGTTTGCCTACAACAACAGTTACCAAGCGAGCATCAAGATGGCACCATATGAGGCGTTGTATGGTAGGAAGTGTCGCTCACCTACGTGTTGGACGGAGTTGGGTGAACGTCAGTTATTGGGACCCGAGTTGGTTGCTGAGACAGAAGACAAGGTTAAGTTGATTCAGGCTCGATTGAAGGAAGCTTCGGACCGGCAGAAGTCTTATGCCGATCTTAAGCAAAGAGACATAGAGTTTGCTGTGGGGGATCGGGTTTTTCTAAAGGTTTCGCCGTGGAAGAAAGTGTTGAGGTTCGGAAGGAAAGGCAAGCTAAGTCCGAGGTTTATTGGGCCGTATAAGGTATTGAGGCGAGTTGGACCAGTAGCGTATCAGCTTGAGTTGCCAGCAGAGTTAAGTCAGATTCACGATGTTTTTCACGTTTCGATGCTTCGGCGTTATCGTTCAGATCCGTCACATGTGGTAGCAGTGGAAGAGATCGAGGTGAGTCCAGATTTGACTATGGAAGAAGAACCTGTGCAGATTCTTGATCGGGATGTGAAGGTTCTGCGTAGGAAGTCTGTGCCTTTGGTTAAGGTACTTTGGCGGAATCATGGCGTAGAAGAAGCAACATGGGAACCCGAGGATATGATGAGACAGCAATACCCGCAACTCTTCTGATCAGGTAATTTCGAGGTCGAAATTATTTTTAAGGGGGATAGAACTGTAACATCCCGGGTTAGGGGGCTATTTTGTTGTTGCATGTTATTGCATGAGTTAGTGTGCTGTGTTGCTATTTCTATGTTTTAGGGGCTTAGTTGTAGGCTAGGAGTATGCCTGAGGGTATGGGGAAAATTTAGTTTTTGAGCCTTAGGTGTAGGGAGCTGAAAGAGTTGGGGTTTAAGAAAATAATTTAGAGTTTTATTGCACAAAAGAAGAGCTGGCAGGATGGCAAGGCATGCGCTACTTGGGAGCTAGCTGTGGCGTCAACTACATGGAGTGGAGGTCTAGTGTTCGAGCTGCAGAGTCCCCATTTTGGTTCCCATTTTGGACGGCATGGAAGGAGAGGTAGAAGGCAACTAGAATTCTACCTTGGACCAAGTCATACCATTCAAAAGAAAGGTGGAGAGCAATTGTAGGAGGGAGACTTGGTCATGCATGTTTGAATGTGTGGTATGGAGTGATTGGGGGGATTATGGCCGAATTTGAGGGAGTTTGGAGTGGGGGAATGGACGGCTTTGTGTGGGAGAGGGGGGAGGCCGAATGTACTTTTGCTTTTTGGTACATTTTCGGTCTTCTTTTTGGTAAGCAAAAGTGTTCATTTTGGTTCTGTTAGCCGAAATTTTACCAAGGTTTTTCTCTCAATTTTCTTCATTTGTTAAAACCGAAATTCCAAGTGAGTTCTCCATCATTTCCTTCACAAACCGAAAGTCCAGGCAACTTTGTTGATTTTGTGCTTTGTTTTCTCTCAATTATTTTTGGTAGCCGTATGCTCTCTCTCTCCCTTTTCTTTTCATGTAGGTAAGCCGAAACTAGTTTCTTCCTTACTCAAATTCTCTTTTTCTTCTTTAAGCCGTGATAGCCGAATTACTCATTTGTTCTCCTCATTTCTTTGTGCCGAAACCACAACCACTTGCATCTCAAACCTTTGCTTTCTTTTCTTATTCATTATTGCCGAAACTTCATTCTCATTTCCTATTTTCTTTTCCTTCCTTCTCCATTTAAAACCGAATATAAGCGTGTGTTAAACACTTAGGCCGAATCTCTCCTCTCCTAGTAGTCTCCCTTGGCCGAATCTTTTGTGGCTCTCTCCTATTGTAGTCTTGGCCGAATATCAGTAAAGTGTTGGGGTCTTGCTTCGATCGTTTGGAATTGGTAAGTGTTGGGCCGAATGGCCATTTCCCTTCTTCTTTTGCTTTGCCGATGTTGGTTAATTAGGAGCCGAATGTGGCCTTGTGGTTGAGAGTTAATCTTTAGTTTTGGAACCGATTTCATTATAGGTCATTCAGATTTTGGATACAATCAAGTGGAGCCTTCGTCCTTTGGTTAACCATTTGGGGTAAGTTTTGGTAAGGGCCAGTTCTATTAGTTGATTCTTTTATCTCGTTAAGCCAAGTTAATTAGGGATTAATGGTTCTTCTTATTAGGTGGTGGCCGATTATCAAAAGAACCACTGTTGGTTCGAGGTTTGGTTGGAAACCAAATCATCTTCAAGGTAAGGGATGGATATTGACCCCCTTTGGTTATTTAGTCTTTGGCCGAATGGTCTTAGTACCTAACCCCTAAGTTTGGCCGATTCTAGGAGCAAGGAGTTTAAAGATTGTAGATCGGTTCTTTGGGATTAAGGCCTTCGTTATACCAGGTGTGTAAACTAACACACTCCTGTTCAGTAATATGATTGATAACCTGTGTGATAATTAATGAAACAGTGATGATTGATATGATACCCTAATAGGTATGATCTTGGACTCGGGTAAGTCAGTATTATTATTATTATGAGTTTACTGATGATCTATATGATACCATGGCTATGGATATATGTGATATGGGATATGAGGTTAAACATATTAGCATGATATGCATGACTTGTATGGTATGCATGATCACATGAGTATGGTATGTTGATGGGTGATATGAGTGGAGGGGGCAGTGATATTTTGTGCTGACGAGCACCAGTGTTTTGGTAACACACTTTGTGACTTTGGGTCACCAGAGGTTTGGCACCTCCAGAGGTTTGGCACCTCATTGCGACTCGTCCCTGTGGTTTGACACCACCGTGGGTTGGCCCCACTTGAGATATGGGATCGTCTGCTAGTGATTGGGTATCACACGATGGGTTGGCCCCATCACTCGATTATTGTGACTACGGTCACCAGTGGTTTGGTACCACATTTGTGTCTTTGGGACACCAGAGGTTTGGCACCTCATTGCGACTCGTCCCTGTGGTTTGACACCACCGTGGGTTGGCCCCACTTGAGATATGGGATTGTCTGCTAGTGATTTGGTATCACACGATGGGTTGGCCCCATCAATTGATTTGTGACTTCGGTCACCAGTGATTTGGTATCACAATCGTGTCTTTGGGACACCAGTGGTTTGGCACCACATTGACGGATATTGTGTCTTTGGGACACCAGTGTTTTGGTAACACATTGTGACTATATGTCACCAGTGGTTTGGCACCACCAGTGGTTTGGTACCACACGGGGTAGAAAAGGTGTACGGATGGTTAGGATCGGGTTGCATTAATTATGTTGCTATGTATGATGTGTGTTAGCATGTTGTTTTACCGGGAGCGGGATTTACGCACTGAGTCATTCGACTCACCCTCTCCTTTGACATTTTAGGTGACTCGTAGACGCGGACATGGAGCCGGGATGGACTCGGGGTACTCATGCCATGTTTAATAAAGTTTTACTCAGACTCTATCATTTGGGTACTTTAGTTTAATTACTTTTATTTGGGTTTTATTTTGGATTGTAAAAGGCCTTTAAATTATGTTTTATGATGTTTATGCTTTAAGATAGATTTTTTTTTAACATGCTTTAACAAAATAAGTTGGTATGCATTTTACTAAAACTTGGAAAGACGACGTTTTCAAAACTGTAACGCAATGTGTTTTCAATTATACCATCGGGTATTATACTATGTTTTGATATTAAGTAAACTCAAATGATTTTCAAATCAAACTCGATTTTCTACCAAGTTAAAAATGTTTTAAGTAACACTAAGAAACTATTGAAGTTTTAAATGAAATCAACTCGCTTTTAACTACACTTATTGGTTAAGTTTTCAAAATTTCCGGGTTTCAAATACACCATTTGATTTCAAACAAGTCTACTCAAATTTTCTTCCAATACACTATGTTCTCACCCAGCTTTTAAACGAAAAATCTTACCTCTCAAAAACGCTTTTCCCCGTAACATACCAGATTCGGACGTGGTGTCTTGTCCGGGTTTGGGGTGTTACAATATCTATTGCCCCGTATTGATGATTTGTTTGATCAGTTGAAGGGAGCTACAGTGTTTTCAAAGATAGACTTGATATCAAGTTACTATCAGTTGAGAGTTAAGGAAGCCGATGTGCCAAAAACTGCTTTCAAAATGAGGTACGAACATTACGAATTCTTAGTGATGCCTTTCGGACTAACAAATGCTCCTGCAGTGTTGATGGATCTGATGAATCAGATTTTCAGACAGTATTTGGATCACTTTGTAAATGTGAATTTTAGTTACATGAGGTTGGATTTCTGGGACATATTGTATCAGCTGCGAGAATAAGAGTTGATCCGAGTAAAATCTCTGCTATTTTGGAGTCGAAGCCTCCGAGAAATGTGTCTGAAGTCCGTAATTTTCTGGGCCTAGCGGGATATTATAGACGGTTTGTGAAAGGTTTCTCTATGATTGCGACTCCGTTTACAAAGTTGTTATATAAAGATGTTAGATTTGAGTGGTCAAAAAAGTGCCAGCAGAGTTTTGTTCAGTTGAAAGTGTTGCTAACGGAAGCACCAGTTTTGATTCAACACGAATCAGGCAAAGAGTTCATAGTTTACAGTGATGCATCATTAAATGGTTTGGGCTGTGTGCTGATGCAAGAAGGGAAAGTCATTTCTTACGCCTCGAGACAATTAAAACCGCATGAAAAGAATTATCTGATGCATGACCTTGAGTTAGCTACGATTGTGTTTGCGTTAAGATTTGGTGTCACTACTTATTCGGTGAGAAATGTCATATTTATACTGATCATAAGAGTTTAAAGTATTTGATGACTCAGAAAGATTTGAATTTGCGATAGAGAAGATGGTTAGAATTGTTAAAAGACTACGAACTTGTGATAGATTACCACCCGGGTAAAGCTAATGTTGTAGCTGATGCCTTGAATCAAAAATTGTTATATGCTTTGCGAACTATGAGTAATCAGATAGATCTGTGTGATGATAGTGCGGTTGTAGCTGAATTGAATGTAAAGCCGATGTTTATACAACAGATTTGTGATGCTCAGATAAATGATGTTGAAATGATGGCTAAACGAGCTCAAGGTGAATTGAATGCTGAATTAGAATATCGAGTTGGTAGTGATGATTGTTTCAGATATAGAGATCGAATTTGAGTTCTGAGAAATTCAGAGTTAATCTCAATGATTTTGAATGATGCTCACAATAGTCATTTGACTGTGCATCCGGGGAGTACAAAGATGTATAATGATTTGAAACAATTCTATTGTTTGCATGGCATGAAAAGAGACATTTCTGACTTCGTGTCGAAGTGTTTAGTTTGTCAGCAAGTTAAGGCTGAACATCAAGTTTCGTCTGGTTTGTTACAATCGATTATGATTCCTAAGTCGAAGTGGGAGAGAATTACGATGGACTTTGTGTCGGGTTTGCCCTTATCTCCGAGTAAGAAAGATGCAATCTGGGTGATAGTGGACAGATTGACGAAATCAGTTCATTTCATTCCGGTGAGAACCGATTATTCTTTAGATAAGTTAGCTGAACAGTATATCAATGAAATTGTGAGATTGCATGGAGTACCAGTATCTATAGTGTTTGACAGAGATCCAAGATTTACCTCACGATTTTGGAAGAAATTACACGATGCTTTAGGCACGAAATTGCATTTTAATACTGCTTTTCATTTGCAAATGGATGGTCAATCCGAGCGAATCATTCAGATCCTCGAAGACACGCTGAGATGTTGCATACTTGAATTTGAAAGTACGTGGGAAAAGCATTTATCATTGATTGAGTTTGCGTATAACAACAATTTTCAATCTAGTATTAAAATGGCACCATATGAGGCTCTTTATGGTCGAAAGTGTCGAACTCCATTGTATTGGACTGAGCAGAGTGAGAATAAGATTCACATGGTTGATCTGATAAAAGAGACTGAACATAAAGTGAGGGTAATTCGTGACAATTTGAAAGCAGCATCAGATCGTCAGAAGTCTTATGCAGATTTGAAACAAAAGGATATTGAATTTGAAATTGGTGATAATGTGTTTCTGAAAGTGTCTCTGTGGAAGAAAATACTTCGATTTGGCCGAAACGGCAAGCTGAGTCCGAGGTTTATCGGACCGTATGAGATTATCGAACGAGTTGGGCCGGTTGCTTATAGATTGAGATTACCATCTGAGTTAGAAAAGATTCATAACGTGTTTCATGTGTCGATGTTATGACGGTACAAATCAGACCCGTCTCATGTGATTGCTCCTACTGAGGTTGAGATTCATTCAGACTTGTCGTATAGTGAAGAACCGATCCGAATTTTGGCACGAGAGATTAAAGAATTGAGAAACAAAAGAATTTCCTTAGTGAAAGTGTTATGGCACAAATACGGGGTTGAAGAGGCTACGTGGTAATTTGAAAATGTTATGAGAGAGCAATATCCACACCTATTCACTGGTAAGATTTTCGGGGACGAAAATCCCTAAAGGGGGAGAGTTGTAACAGCCCGGTTTAGACCTTAGTTGGAACAGTGGTTTCGAGACCATAAATTCGAGGTCGTAAGAATATTTTAATAATATTTTCTGTGTGAATAGTATATGATTTAGCCTATGTGAAATTTCTGTATGATAATTTTATTGACTGTGTGTCAAATTGTGAGAAAGGACTTAATTGCATAAAGTGTAAAAATGTTGTGTGCTGATGGTTACATACTTTTTGTTGTTGGTTTTTTTTTAAGGAGGAGGCCTTGTGTTGTTAATAACCCATTTTTAAGATAGTGTAGGGTTAAATGACATGATAACCATGATGATAATTTGTTTTATATGTGTAATGGAAGGCTGTTTTTGTAAATGGATTAATAATATAATTTTTATACAAACAAAAGGTTAAAATAAGATGAACATATTCATCTTTGTTAATCGAAAAACACAAAAGAAAGGAAGGAAGAAAAGCTTTGAAAATTTCGGCTAGGGTGAAGCTTGATTCAAGGTATGTTTGAGCTGGGTTTTTGATAATTTTTACGTTTTTGTAACCATTACTTTGTGCTTTACAAAACCCATGCTCAAATTTTGTGAATTGATGATGTTTATGAAATGTGCCATTGATGAAATGGTGAGCTTTGTGATGAGTGTTGGTGTTAAATGAAAGATATGTGTTTCATGAACATGTGTTGTTCTTGAATTTTTGATGAATTTAGCTAATTAGGGCTAAATTGTGAAAAATAGCATTTTGAAGGACTAGAATGTTAAATAAATGGAATGTGTGGGTTTGTATAAGCATGGTGAGAATTCGACTACGTTTGAACCAACTGAAATTATGTGAATTTGATGATTTTATGAAAGGGACTAAAGTGTCGAAATATGAAAATGCGAGGGCTATTTTGTAAAATGCCCTAAATGTGTGTGTGGACTAAAATGAATGATTTGGTAATTAAATGGATTGGATTTGAATGTGTATAGACCAAGGGAGGAAAGCTTCAGATCGAGATCGAGGCAAAGATAAAGTGCTCGATTAATCGACCGTATCGATAGTCCGACGTCCGAGGTAAGTTCGAACATAATACATGTATTTAGCTATGTTTAATGTTATGAAATGATTTGGTATGGTATTATTGAAATGAGAATGCTATATGATAGCTTGAGTTATGTGGCACTAAGTGTGCGTATTTGAAAATGTGACCGAGATGAATAGCACTGTGTGTGCGATGTTATGAAAGCTTTTGTAATATCCCGGGTTAGGGGCTATTTCGATGTTGCATGTTATTGCATGTTGGTAGTGTGCTATGTTGCTATTTTTATGTTTTCGGGGCTTAGGGGTAGCCTAGGTGTATGCCTGAGGGAGTGGGTAAATTTTAGTTTTTGGGTGTTAGGTGAAGGGAGCTGAGGAAGCTGGGGTTTAAGTGTAATATTTGGGATTTTATTGCACAAAAAGAAGAGTGGCAGAGTGGCAGAGCATGCGCCATTTGTAGCTTGGGGTGGCGTCAACTTCAAGGAGCAGGAGATCCAGAGTTCAAGCTGTAGAGTTCCCATTTTGGCTCTTTTTGGGACGGCATATGAGGGAGAAGTTGGTTGGAATTCAAACTCTAATTGGACTTGGTCAAGTAGTGGCATGGAGGGTGGAGAGCTAATTAAGGAGGTTGACTTGTTCAAAACGGTTTGAATGTGTGAATGGGAGTGAATTAAGGGATATGGCCGAATGTTGGTGGGGTTTGGGGGGAATTGTGGACGGTTTGGTGATGGGAAAAGTGGGGTGCCGAAATGCACTTCTCACTTTGTGCATTTTCGGCCAAGAGCATTTGGAAGCAATTCTCTCTTTGTGCCTTACCAAAACCGAAAGTTTTAGCACTTGCCAAGTAGTTCTTTGCTCACTTTTGTTTCTAATTTTCCTTTGCTAGCCGAATATTACCTTGAAGACACACCCGTGGTTGTTCTTTTACTTTTACTTTTGGCCGAACCTAGCATTGCTCTTTCATTCTTTTCTTTTTCTCCTTTGAAACTCTAATAGCCGAAATCCATCCTCCAAAACTCTTTACATTTTCTTCTCTCTTCTTGAAGAACATTAGTGCCGAAACTTACCATTCCTTTCCAACCGATTTTTTTCCATTCTTCTTGTCCATCTTTTTGTGTGCCGAACCCATATCAACCTGCCAAACTTTCTTTTGTTCTCCTCAAAACCTGTTGCCGTAATCTCTAATTCTTCTCTTGTTCACACTCCTTTTCTCACCTTTGAAAGCCGTACATAGGTGGGTGTTAAACATCAAAACCGAATCCTCTTCTCCCTTGTGGTTCAAGGTCTTTGCCGAATTCCCTCTCCTTGTTCTGTGGGCCGAACATTGGTGGTTGGTTGGGTGCTGGTTTCCAATCGGTTGGAATTGGTAAGTCCATGGCCGAATGGTCATCTATTTCCCTTTCTTTTCTCAATCGGTTTTGGTGTAATTAAGGGCCGAATATGGTCATTTGGGATGGTTTCTAATTTCTTCGTTATAGGATCAGTGGATTGTGGAAGCAAGCAGGAGGAGCCGTTTCCTTCTATCAATTGTTGGTAAGGGGTAAGTGATTGGTTGTTGATTAGTTTAATCACCTGGTTTCGATTAGGCCGTGTTTGATAAAGGATTAACTGTTCTTGTTAGGGGTGGCCGATTGTTGGAAAGAGTATTGCTGTGGTTCGGGTTTGATAAGGAATCAAACCAATAGCAAGGTAAGGGTGATTCGACAATTCTTTTGGTCTATTGGTGTTGGCCGAATGGGCTTAGTGCCTAACCCCTAATGTTTGGCCGATTGTAGGATCTTGTAATCAAGGGGCTTAGATTGTTCTCGTTGGATTTTAGACTCGTAGCTATCAGGTGTGTATACTAACACACTTATATTTAGTAATGTTATTATTAAACCTGTATGCCTATTAAATTATGACAGTTGATGGATGGATATGATACCCATTTGGGTATGGGCTTGGATTCGGGTAAGTTATTACTAATATCATTATGAGTGATTGATGATTTATATGCTATCATGGCTATGGATATATGTGACATGGGATATGTGGTTAGACATTTTAGCATGATATGCATGATAGTATGATATGCATGATTACATGAGTTTGGCATGTTGTTGGGTGATACGAGAGGAGGGAGCAGTGATATTTTGTGCTGACGAGCACCAGTGTTTTGGTAACACACTTTGTGACTTTGGGTCACCAGAGGTTTGGCACCTCCAGAGGTTTGGTACCTCAGCGTCTCGTCCCTGTGGTTAACACCACCGTGGGTTGGCCCCACTTGTGAGATACGGGATTGACGCCAGTGTTTTGGTAACACACGATGGGTTGGCCCCATCACCAGATTTGTGACTACGGTCACCAGTGCTTTGGTAGCACATTGTGTCTTTGGGACACCAGAGGTTTGGCACCTCATTGCGACTTGTCCCTGTGGTTTAACCACCGTGGGTTGGCCCCACTTGAGATATGGGATCGTCTGCTAGTGTTTTGGTAACACACGATGGGTTGGCCCCATCATCATTAGATTTGTGACTACGGTCACCAGTGCTTTGGTAGCACAACTGTGTCTTTGGGACACCAGTGCTTTGGTAGCACATTGATGGATATTGTGTCTTTGGGACACCAGTGCTTTGGTAGCACATTGTGACTATATGTCACCAGTGGTTTGGCACCACCAGTGGTTTGGTACCACACGGGGTAGAAAAGGCGATATGGATGGTTAGGATTGGGTTGCATTAACCATGTTGCTATGTATGACGTGTGTTAGTATGTTGCTTTATCGGGAGCGGGATTTACACACTGAGTCACTCGACTCACCCTCTCCTTTGACATTTCAGGTGATTCGTAGACGCGGACTTGGAGCCGGGACGGACTCGGGGTGCACATGCCATGCTGAATAAAGTTTTTACTCCAACTCTATAACATTTGGTACTTTAGCTTATTACTTTAAATTGGGTTTTATTTCGGATTGTAAAAGGCCTTTTAAGTTAAGTTTTATGTTGTTTCTATTTTAAGCTGAATTTGATATGCCTTAACAAAATAACTCGGAACAAATGTTTATTAAAACCTGGAAAGATAATGTTTTCAAAATTATAACGCATTGTGTTTTAAATTATACCATCGGGTATCTCTCATTTGTTTTGATAAACAAATACAAATGGTTTTCTATTCAAACTTGTAGTTCTTCTAAGTTTAAAAGTGTTTTATGTATCACTAGGAAACTAATAAGGTTTTAAATGGTAATACCTCGTTTTAACTATAAATTCTGGCAAAGTTTTCAGAAATCCCTGGATTTCAAATGTATCAACTGTTTTCAAACAAGACTGCTCAAATCTGTTTCAAACACACTGTGTTTCCACTCAGCTTTTAAACGAGAAATCTAGTTTTCCAACATGGTTTTTCCCGTAGCATACCAGATTCGGACGTGGTGTCTTGTCCGGGTTTGGGGTGTTACATTTGTGGTATCAGAGCCAAGTTCAAAGGCTCGGCTGTGGGCCTGAGGCCCAAAATGTTTTTTAAAAGTCTGTTTAAGTGTGGTTTTGAAATACATGGTTTTGAAAGGCATGGCACCGAGTCTCCGGCACCAGTTCGCCCAGGTAAGTACCCCGAACTATTCTCTGTGATTTGATTGGAGGTTATATGATTGATGATAGCGATAGTGTGCTACCTTAGAGATTGAAACTGATAGGATTCTGTGAACTTGCGAGAACAAATCCTCTTTAATGTTCATAAGACTTGCTTTTAAACAAGTGAAATAAACACTGATGCATAAAATTCTTAATCAGATACGTAGAAAAATTAGACATGAGCACTCGAGGTGGACGTGGTCGTAATACTCGCGGTAGAGGTAGGGGTAGAATGACGGTTTCTGAGCCCGTAGGATCTGGGCAGGGTTCAGAAAACGAGGTACCGGTTCCGCCACCAGCTGGAGGTGGTGAGTTCCAAGATCAGACTGGTGATGACGCAGTGTCACAGGCGATGCTGCGAGTGTTGGAACGAGTAGCTGGGGCTAGTGGTGGTGCAGGAGTTAGGAAATCAGTTCCTGAGCGACTCCGGGCTAACGGGGCCGAATTTTTCCGAGGTGTTTCTGGTGTTGCTCCTAGCACTGCTGAGTACTGGCTAGAGGCAACTGAGCGGATCATGGATGATCTGGACTTGACGACGGAGGAGAAGCTGAAGGGTATCGTATCTCTTCTCCGGGATGAGTCATATCAGTGGTGGCTCACAGTTCGGGACAGTGTGGCAGCCGAGGATTTGACGTGGGATTATTTTCGGGCTGCATATCAGAAGAAATACATCGGGGCTAGTTATATTGACTCCCAGAGAAAGGCATTTCTGAGGCTTGTTCAGGGGAGTAAATCCGTTGCTGAGTACGAGGCTGAGTTCCTGAAGCTGAGTAGGTATGCCAGGGGCATGGTAGCCACTGAGCATGAGAGGTGTGTTCGTTTCGAGGATGGTCTGCGAGACGAGTTGAGGCTGCTGATTGCTCCACAGCAGGAGCGCGAGTTTGCCGTCTTGGTTGAGAAAGCCAAGGTGGCCGAGGGTATTAAGGAGTCCGTGAGGCAGAGTATGGACAGGAGTAGGCTTAAGAGGAGCTTTGGGTCTTCTGGTTCGTCTGGTAATCCGCAGAAGAGGGCTAGACCGAGTGGGCAGAATCAGTCTGCTAGATTTGTTGCTGCTAGGCAGGGACCACCGCAGTGTAATCAGTGTGGGAAAACTCATTGGGGTGGTTGCTGGACTGGGGGTAAAGGTTGCTTTGAGTGTGGTTCTTTGGAGCATCGCATTAGGGATTGTCCGCGTAGGATGGCCAGGATTCAGTCTGAGAGTCAGGGCCGTAATCAGTTCAGAGGTAATGGACCGCCACCGCAGAGGGGCCGTGGTAATGGCAGAGGTGGTTATGGATCTGGTCGGGGCCGTGGAGCACCGGGCAGAGGTGCAGGTAGTTCTGAGGCTAGGCAGCCGGGATTAGTGTATGCTGCGAGGCGCCGAGAGGAGGGCGACGCACCGGACGTCATAACCGGTACGTTTTTGATTTTTGGTACTCCTTATACTGCTTTAATCGATGTGGGTTCTACGCACTCTTATGTTGCCAGTAGTATAGTAGAGACCATGGACTTAGACTTTGAGATATCTTCTAGGCAGATGACTGTGATTAGCCCTCTAGGTCACTCTGTAGTGGTAGATAAACTGTTTAGAGAGGTACCCCTAGAACTCCAAGGGGTAGTGTTTGCTGCTGATCTGATGGAACTGCCGTTTGGGGAGTTCGATCTGATTCTTGGGATGGATTGGCTGGTTAAGTACCAAGCGAGGTTGGATTGCGCGGCCAAGCGCATGGTTCTTAAGACGGTTGATGGTGATGAGGTGGCTATGATAGGTAATAGGAGAGATTACTTATCAAATGTGGTATCTGCTCTGAAAGCGGAGAAGATGGTCAGGAAAGGCTGTGATGCGTATGTGGTTCATGTGTATGCCTTGGAGGCTAAAGAGTCTGCTGTTGAGAAGGTTCGTACTGTTAAGGAATTTGCTGATGTGTTTCCTGAAGAGCTTCCGGGTTTGCCGCCAGATCGTGAGGTAGAGTTCGGGATTGATCTGTTACCCGGGACTGCGCCAGTGTCTATTGCTCCGTATAGGATGGCACCAAAGGAATTGGTGGAGCTTAAGGCTCAGATCCAGGAGTTATTGGATCGGGGTTTTATCAGGCCAAGTGTTTCGCCGTGGGGTGCGCCGGTTCTTTTTGTCAAGAAGAAAGATGGTACGATGCGGATGTGCATAGACTACCGCCAGTTGAACAAGCTGACGATTAAAAACAAATATCCGTTGCCACGGATAGATGATTTGTTTGACCAGCTAAAGGGTGCTGCGGTATTCTCTAAGATTGATCTGAGGTCTGGGTACCATCAATTGAAGGTTAAGGAGGCGGATATCCATAAAACAGCGTTTCGGACTCGGTATGGGCACTACGAATTCCTGGTAATGCCATTCGGGTTGACTAACGCACCGGCAGCGTTTATGGATATGATGAATAGGGTGTTTCAGCAGTATCTGGATCAGTTCGTAGTGGTTTTTATAGATGACATTTTAGTGTACTCAAGGACAGAGGAAGAGCATGATAAGCATTTGAGGGTGGTGCTACAGATTTTGAGGGAAAAGCAACTCTATGCTAAGTTCAGTAAGTGCGAGTTCTGGCTTAGAGAAGTGACGTTCTTGGGTCATGTAGTGTCAGCAGAGGGTATTCGGGTAGATCCTCGCAAGATTGAGGCAGTTCTGGATTGGAAGCCACCTAGGTCAGTGGCTGAGATTCGTAGTTTTCTGGGTTTGGCCGGATACTACCGAAGGTTTGTTGAGGGTTTCTCGTTGATAGCAGCGCCGATGACCAAGTTGTTAAGGAAAGAGGTTCCATTTGTTTGGACTGAGAAACAACAGGAAAGCTTCGACAAGTTAAAGAAGATCTTGACCGAGGCTCCGGTTCTGATTCAACCTGAGGCTGGTAAGGAATACACAGTCTACTGTGATGCATCACATACGGGTCTGGGTTGTGTGCTGATGCAAGAAGGTAAGGTTGTGGCTTACGCTTCTAGGCAGCTGAGGCCACATGAGGTCAACTATCCGACGCACGATTTGGAGCTAGCGGCTGTAGTCTTCGCCTTAAAGATTTGGAGGCACTACTTATATGGGGAAAGATCGATAGTCTACACGGATCATAAGAGTCTGAGGTATCTACTGACTCAGAAGGATTTAAATTTGAGGCAGCGTAGATGGGTTGAGTTGCTGAAAGATTACGACTGTTCTATTGAGTATCATCCGGGCAAGGCTAACGTGGTAGCAGACGCGTTGAGCCGTAAGGTTGTTTCGGACTTAAGAGCATTGTTTGCCCATTTGAGCTTGTATGACGACGGGAGTATTTTGGCAGAGCTGCAGGTTAAGCCTACTTGGGTTGAGCGGATCAAAGAAAAACAGTTAGAGGATGAGGTTCTGGGTGCGCGAAGGTTACAAGTGCAGAATGGTGGTTTGGAGGGTTTCAGCTTGTCTAGTGATGAGGTTCTGTGTTTTCAGGGTAAGGCTTGTATGCCTAAAGATGTTGAGCTGAGGCAAAAGATTCTTCAGGACGCACATAGCAGTCCTCATGCTATGCATCCTGGAGGTAGCAAAATGTACAAGGATCTGAGAGTGCAGTTCTGGTGGCCTGGCTTGAAGAAAGAGGTGACAGAGTTTGTTGGGAAGTGTCTGACTTGTCAGCAGGTCAAGGCTGAACACCAGTTGCCGTCGGGTTTGCTTCAGCCTGTGAAGATTCCTCAGTGGAAGTGGGAAAGGATAACCATGGATTTTGTCAGTGGGTTACCGCTTACGCCAAGCAAGAAGGATTCAGTTTGGGTAGTAGTGGATCGTCTGACTAAATCAGCTCACTTTATTCCGGTGAGGGTTGACTACTCACTCCAGAAGCTAGCGAAGCTGTATGTTTCAGAGATAGTAAGGTTGCACGGTGTGCCAGTTTCGATAATCTCGGATAGGGATCCCAGGTTTACTTCACGGTTCTGGAAGGCATTGCATCAAGCATTGGGTACTCGTTTGGATTTTAGCACGGCTTTTCACCCGCAGTCGGACGGACAATCAGAAAGGGTTATTCAGATCTTAGAAGACATGCTGAGAGGTTGTGTCCTGGATTTCAGAGGTAGTTGGGAGGAGTTTCTACCGTTAGCTGAGTTTGCCTACAACAACAGTTACCAAGCGAGCATCAAGATGGCACCGTATGAGGCGTTGTATGGTAGGAAGTGTCGCTCACCTACTTGTTGGACGGAGTTAGGTGAACGCCAGTTATTGGGACCCGAGTTGGTAGCTGAGACTGAGGACAAGGTTAAAGTGATCCAAGCGAGATTAAAGGAAGCTTCGGACCGGCAAAAGTCTTATGCCGATCTTAAACGAAGAGATATAGAGTTTGCTGTTGGGGATCGAGTGTTTCTGAAGGTCTCGCCTTGGAAGAAGGTTCTGAGGTTCGGGAAGAAAGGCAAGCTAAGCCCGAGGTTCATTGGGCCGTATAAGGTTTTGAGACGAGTTGGGCCAGTAGCGTATCAGCTTGAGTTGCCAGCAGAGCTTAGTCAGATTCACGACGTTTTCCATGTTTCAATGCTTCGGAGGTATCGTTCAGATCCATCGCATGTGGTAGCAGTGGAAGAGATCGAGGTAAATCCGGACTTGACTATGGAAGAAGAACCTGTGCAGATTCTTGATCGAGAGGTAAAAGTTCTGCGTAGGAAGTCTGTGCCTTTGGTTAAGGTACTTTGGCGGAATCATGGCGTAGAGGAAGCGACATGGGAACCCGAGGATATGATGAGACAGCAATACCCGCAACTCTTTTGACCAGGTAATTTCGAGGCCGAAATTATTTTTTTAGGGGGGTAGAACTGTAATATCCCGGGTTAGGGGCTATTTCGATGTTGCATGTTATTGCATGTTGGTAGTGTGCTATGTTGCTATTTTTATGTTTTCGGGGCTTAGGGGTAGCCTAGGTGTATGCCTGAGGGAGTGGGTAAATTTTAGTTTTTGGGTGTTAGGTGAAGGGAGCTGAGGAAGCTGGGGTTTAAGTGTAATATTTGGGATTTTATTGCACAAAAAGAAGAGTGGCAGAGTGGCAGAGCATGCGCCATTTGTAGCTTGGGGTGGCGTCAACTTCAAGGAGCAGGAGATCCAGAGTTCAAGCTGTAGAGTTCCCATTTTGGCTCTTTTTGGGACGGCATATGAGGGAGAAGTTGGTTGGAATTCAAACTCTAATTGGACTTGGTCAAGTAGTGGCATGGAGGGTGGAGAGCTAATTAAGGAGGTTGACTTGTTCAAAACGGTTTGAATGTGTGAATGGGAGTGAATTAAGGGATATGGCCGAATGTTGGTGGGGTTTGGGGGGAATTGTGGACGGTTTGGTGATGGGAAAAGTGGGGTGCCGAAATGCACTTCTCACTTTGTGCATTTTCGGCCAAGAGCATTTGGAAGCAATTCTCTCTTTGTGCCTTACCAAAACCGAAAGTTTTAGCACTTGCCAAGTAGTTCTTTGCTCACTTTTGTTTCTAATTTTCCTTTGCTAGCCGAATATTACCTTGAAGACACACCCGTGGTTGTTCTTTTACTTTTACTTTTGGCCGAACCTAGCATTGCTCTTTCATTCTTTTCTTTTTCTCCTTTGAAACTCTAATAGCCGAAATCCATCCTCCAAAACTCTTTACATTTTCTTCTCTCTTCTTGAAGAACATTAGTGCCGAAACTTACCATTCCTTTCCAACCGATTTTTTTCCATTCTTCTTGTCCATCTTTTTGTGTGCCGAACCCATATCAACCTGCCAAACTTTCTTTTGTTCTCCTCAAAACCTGTTGCCGTAATCTCTAATTCTTCTCTTGTTCACACTCCTTTTCTCACCTTTGAAAGCCGTACATAGGTGGGTGTTAAACATCAAAACCGAATCCTCTTCTCCCTTGTGGTTCAAGGTCTTTGCCGAATTCCCTCTCCTTGTTCTGTGGGCCGAACATTGGTGGTTGGTTGGGTGCTGGTTTCCAATCGGTTGGAATTGGTAAGTCCATGGCCGAATGGTCATCTATTTCCCTTTCTTTTCTCAATCGGTTTTGGTGTAATTAAGGGCCGAATATGGTCATTTGGGATGGTTTCTAATTTCTTCGTTATAGGATCAGTGGATTGTGGAAGCAAGCAGGAGGAGCCGTTTCCTTCTATCAATTGTTGGTAAGGGGTAAGTGATTGGTTGTTGATTAGTTTAATCACCTGGTTTCGATTAGGCCGTGTTTGATAAAGGATTAACTGTTCTTGTTAGGGGTGGCCGATTGTTGGAAAGAGTATTGCTGTGGTTCGGGTTTGATAAGGAATCAAACCAATAGCAAGGTAAGGGTGATTCGACAATTCTTTTGGTCTATTGGTGTTGGCCGAATGGGCTTAGTGCCTAACCCCTAATGTTTGGCCGATTGTAGGATCTTGTAATCAAGGGGCTTAGATTGTTCTCGTTGGATTTTAGACTCGTAGCTATCAGGTGTGTATACTAACACACTTATATTTAGTAATGTTATTATTAAACCTGTATGCCTATTAAATTATGACAGTTGATGGATGGATATGATACCCATTTGGGTATGGGCTTGGATTCGGGTAAGTTATTACTAATATCATTATGAGTGATTGATGATTTATATGCTATCATGGCTATGGATATATGTGACATGGGATATGTGGTTAGACATTTTAGCATGATATGCATGATAGTATGATATGCATGATTACATGAGTTTGGCATGTTGTTGGGTGATACGAGAGGAGGGAGCAGTGATATTTTGTGCTGACGAGCACCAGTGTTTTGGTAACACACTTTGTGACTTTGGGTCACCAGAGGTTTGGCACCTCCAGAGGTTTGGTACCTCAGCGTCTCGTCCCTGTGGTTAACACCACCGTGGGTTGGCCCCACTTGTGAGATACGGGATTGACGCCAGTGTTTTGGTAACACACGATGGGTTGGCCCCATCACCAGATTTGTGACTACGGTCACCAGTGCTTTGGTAGCACATTGTGTCTTTGGGACACCAGAGGTTTGGCACCTCATTGCGACTTGTCCCTGTGGTTTAACCACCGTGGGTTGGCCCCACTTGAGATATGGGATCGTCTGCTAGTGTTTTGGTAACACACGATGGGTTGGCCCCATCATCATTAGATTTGTGACTACGGTCACCAGTGCTTTGGTAGCACAACTGTGTCTTTGGGACACCAGTGCTTTGGTAGCACATTGATGGATATTGTGTCTTTGGGACACCAGTGCTTTGGTAGCACATTGTGACTATATGTCACCAGTGGTTTGGCACCACCAGTGGTTTGGTACCACACGGGGTAGAAAAGGCGATATGGATGGTTAGGATTGGGTTGCATTAACCATGTTGCTATGTATGACGTGTGTTAGTATGTTGCTTTATCGGGAGCGGGATTTACACACTGAGTCACTCGACTCACCCTCTCCTTTGACATTTCAGGTGATTCGTAGACGCGGACTTGGAGCCGGGACGGACTCGGGGTGCACATGCCATGCTGAATAAAGTTTTTACTCCAACTCTATAACATTTGGTACTTTAGCTTATTACTTTAAATTGGGTTTTATTTCGGATTGTAAAAGGCCTTTTAAGTTAAGTTTTATGTTGTTTCTATTTTAAGCTGAATTTGATATGCCTTAACAAAATAACTCGGAACAAATGTTTATTAAAACCTGGAAAGATAATGTTTTCAAAATTATAACGCATTGTGTTTTAAATTATACCATCGGGTATCTCTCATTTGTTTTGATAAACAAATACAAATGGTTTTCTATTCAAACTTGTAGTTCTTCTAAGTTTAAAAGTGTTTTATGTATCACTAGGAAACTAATAAGGTTTTAAATGGTAATACCTCGTTTTAACTATAAATTCTGGCAAAGTTTTCAGAAATCCCTGGATTTCAAATGTATCAACTGTTTTCAAACAAGACTGCTCAAATCTGTTTCAAACACACTGTGTTTCCACTCAGCTTTTAAACGAGAAATCTAGTTTTCCAACATGGTTTTTCCCGTAGCATACCAGATTCGGACGTGGTGTCTTGTCCGGGTTTGGGGTGTTACAGCTTTGATTATTTGACGTGGCACTGTGTGTGCGATACCAAGATAAGTCGGTTGAAAGATTAGGCACTAAGTGTGCGATGACTAATATGTATTGACCATGTATATGGCACTGAGTGTGCGGTTAAATTGAAAGAATATCAGAGGATGACCGATTTGTAATATCAAGCATTGATTAGCTTGGAAATTGAATAACTATGTGTTAGCTAAGGTATGTGTTGAACCTTTGTGGTTGATGAGTTTATAGATAAAGCTATGAATGGATGAATAAATAATTTTAGCTATGAATGATATGGTATGATTAGGAGAGAATTGATCTATGTGATGGTTGTTTTAGTTTAATGTTTTATGTTACGAACTTGCTAAGCTTTATAAAGCTTATTGCGTGATTTGTTTCTCTACTTTGCAGTGTCAGTAAAGCTAGCTCGGATCCGGGAATCGTCAGCATCTCAGTCACACTATCGACATTCTATTTTGGTACTATGGCATGTATAGGTTACTTGTTTGGACTCATATTTGAGATGTGTAAATAGACATGTGATATGGCTAGCTAAATGTTGGTAATGTGCATGAGTGAATATGGTATTTGGTGCATATTTTGATATAGCATGATGGTAATGAATTAGCTTATAAATGGTGAGTTCAATGATGAATTAATGCCTTAGTGATTTAGTGAGGTTATGGATGATTTATACCTAGATTTACATGTAATTTGGTTGTGTTAAATGGCATGCTTAGAAATGAGATTATATGTGATGATATGATGATTATTGGACATCAAATTAGTTGCCAAATTGTTTGTATAAAGATGCTCAAATGTGCTTGTAGGATTGACCCATGTGGGTGGCATTTTGGCCTTGCAAATGGCCTATTTTTGCCACACGATGGTGGCATACGGGCGTGCCTGGTGACCGTGGGCGTAAGTCAGTATATGGCCTCAGAGCACACGGCCATGGCACACGGACGTGCCTGGTAGCCGTGTTGTTTTCAACAGGATCGACCACGACCAAAGTACACGGGCGTGCTTGGTGGCCGTGGCAGCTAAGTCAGTTTTGAACCCAGGGAGGACACACGAGTGTGTCTAGCAGCCGAGGGAGGCACACGGCCTACCCACACGGGCGTGTATCCCCTAAAACCTAGAAAAGTTTTAAATTTTTGAGAAGTTTCTTTTTGTGTTTCAGTTTAGTCCCGACCCCTCCTTGACATGTGTTTAAGGTCTTATACTTCTTAATAAGGGACTATTTGTTTTTGTTTGTTGTATTATGATGATGATTGACTTTGTGTCATAATTGGGTTGTAAATAATCCTATTGTCCGGTAATGCCTCTTAACCCTATTCCGGCGACGGATTTATGGTTAGGGGTGTTACAGGCAGTGTCAAAAGTAATAATCCTGAGTGTAGACAGTGTGGGAGACGTCATATCAGAGAATGATGGGGCAAGTATAATAATAGAGTTTGCTATAAATGTGGATCACGAGATCACTTTATTCGAGATTGTCTGGAGTTGGTTGAAAAAGATAATGTTCAGAGTGCGAGACCGAGTAACACGGCAGCTAGGGGTAGACCATCCAGAAACACCGAAAATGTGAGTGGTATTCAGGGAGGAACAACTGATACAGCTATGATGTAACACCCCTTACCCGAAACCCTTTGCCGGAATCGAGTACGTGGCATTACTAGACTTGACTATTAACTCAGGGTGTAAAATTTTAAAGCTGTCTAACTGCGTCACGCTGACTAAATCGATCATAACTCAAGTTACAAAACTCAAAATTTAGATCCGTAATTTTTCATTGAAACTAGACTCATATAACGTTTCACCATAATTTTTCCAGAATTTTTCTTGTGGCCAATTAGTACAGTTTATATATTAAAGTTAGCCTCATTACACTGCTTGACAAATCTGACCTGTCCCTAAAAAAATACAATTATCTCGTTGCACAAATTTCCTATAATGTTCTCGTTTATACCAATGAAAAATAGACTCATTAAGGTTCTACACATATAAACCATGCTTCTTAATTATTTTTTTACAATTTTTGACAATTTTTCCAAAACAGAACAGTGACTCACGAATTCATTCAGAGCAGGTCTCACTAAAACTTAATTATCTCATAATATATAAATCTTTTGCCTACTCTGTTTCTTTCATTTAAAACTAGACACAATAAGGTTTAATTTCATATTTCATTCACCTTCTAATTCAAGGTATCCTATTTTTGATGATTTTTCAAAGTCACACCATTTCTGTTACTACAAGCTGTTTCGTTACAATTCATGAAAAACTAACTTCTAACCGGACATGTCCATATACCTAATTCAAGGATACATTTCGTATACATACAATTTCTTATCAAAAACGATTAAACTTCAACTAAGAATTCATAAACATTGCCAACATAAACCAACATACATATCAAAAACACAACTGCATATTTAACCAAAAATTTAGCCATATTCGCATGGCTATTATATACAAGAACCTTAAAATTTCATCAAGACAAAGACCAAGTCCTTCCTATACATGCCTTCATTTAAAACCAAAATAAAAGAGTACCCAAAATGTAGATTGATAGTGTGAGCGACTTTCCGAACGATCCCGACGAGCTTGTAGCTTGCACCTAATCTAAAAAAAACAGAGAAACACTTCACACGATAAGCTTACTAGCTTAGTAAGTCCTAATTTCATAAAAAAATATAACGTTTAAAAATCAACGATTTAATTACTACAATTTAACTTGTAGGCTTATACTCGTATTTATTTTCAAACTTTAATTTCATACCCATATAAGCAAGTATGAATTCGTAAGAAAAATATCTCTTTACCCACATGTTCATAATCGAATTACTTATTTATATTCAAATCTTTCGAAACCCAAAATATCATCATGTAATCATAGGTACAACATTTATACACTTAAATGTCAATTACTATACCATGGCATCAATTACACTACCACTCATGTGGCCGAATACCCAGTCATGTATCCACATACTAAAAGACCAAGGTACAACATCATGAAATTCATTAGTAAAGCCGAGAACACATATATTAGAATCATATATATATATATATATATATATATATATATTCCACACTCGTAACACATGCCAGTTGTAATAAATCACTGATTTACCTTGTCTTATATAAGTAAGAAGTTCATTCCTACTTTACATACTCACCTGAGCAGTTAACTTGATAAGTTTGCTTTAATTCGCCTTGAACACAAATTTCAATTTCTATTTCATAAAATACATCACCGGCATTAAGCCTGCTAGGCATAAAAGCCCGATAAGAATCACCGGCACAAGGCCTGCTAGGCATAAAAGCCCGATAAGAATCACCGGCACAAAGCCTGCTAGGCATGAAAGCCCGAATAGAATCACCGGCACAAAGCCTGCTAGGCATGAAAGCCCGAATAGAATCACCGGCACAAGGCCTGCTAGGCATAAAAAGCCCGAGTCATGTCAATACAATTAAACATTCCCAACACACTTCATAACTATTATATATTCGTCTAATTCAATCGGGTATGCTTACATTGAACCATCAAAACCATTTTATCACTATACAATCTAACAATTCCCCATCACATACTCAACAAAATCACCAACCTAACATACCAATATACATTCGGCCATGGTGAAAAAGAATACTACAATTCCTCAATTTTCAATATTCATGATAACCATAATTAATTCTTTGACATGATTTAACTAAAGGACTTACCTCGGTTGTCGATAGTCCGTGCGAATCGGCTATTCGAGAACCTTCGTCTTTCCCCGGTCTAATTCCGTTTTTCTTTGCTCTTGATCTAAAACACATTAAAATTTAGCTCATTTAATTGCATTTCATCTCAATTTAGTCCCAAAACACACAATTGGGCAATTTACCATTTTGCCCCTAATATTTTCCATTTTTACAATTTGGTCCAATTTTGTGTAACACAAAATATGCCAAATTTTCCAACACTATAGCTTGGCCGAATATCCCCCATAGCCATATGTGTCCATGCATGCCATTTATTTTATGTTTTAGTCCTTCAAACTTTTTATTTTTTTCAAATAAATCCCTAGCATCCAATTTCATCACAATTTCAAATTCAAAAAGGATGATTTAACATATACTAATTGAAATCTACTATCAAACATTTCAAGTCATGCATATACAACCATAGCCGAATTTAATGTGCCAAAATCTCAAAAATTTCTACATGGGTTGTATAGGATTCAAAGCAACCATTCCAAAAATGCAAAAATTATCAAGAACTAAGCAAAATACATACCCCTAATTAAGCCCCAAAGTGCCGAAATTTCAAGCTCCAACAATGGAGTTTCTTCTTCAAACTTTCGGCCAAGAAGATGAGCAAGATAAGCTTCTCTTTCTTCCCACTTGTTTTTATTATTTTATGCTAAAACAAGCATATATTTTAACATTTATTAACACACTAATATAACATATAATCATACTAAAATAACATCAATTTTGTGATTAAAAAGGCCCATTGCCGTCCCTCTTTATAGCACATGGGCTAATTTCCCTTTTAGTACACCCACTTAAAAAGCCACAATCAAATTAGTACCTTTCACTTTAGCATGCAACTTTTACACTTTTCTCGATTAAATCCTTTTTATCAAATTAAGTACTTAAACGATAAAATTTTTCTACGAAACTTTCACACATTTTCATTCACATATAATAGACATGAAATAAATTATTAGAACATTTCTCGGGCTCGGATTCGTGGTCCCGAAACCACCGTTCCGATTTGGGTCAAATTTGGTCTGTTACAACTCTCCCCCCCTTAAGAATTTTCGTCCTCGAAAATTTTACCGTTAAACAAGGTCGGATATTGTTGTCTCATTGACTCCTCAGGCTCCCATGTAGCCTCTTCAACTCCGTGTTTATTCCATAATACTTTCACTAATGGAACCTTCTTATTTCTCAACTCCTTCACTTCTCGAGCCAAGATACAAATCGGTTCTTCATCATATGTCAAATCGGATCGAATTTCAATCTCTGACGGTGTAATCACATGGGACGGATCCGATCTATATTTGCGAAGCATCGAAACGTGAAATACATTGTGTATCTTTTCTAAATCAAGGGGCAATTTCAATCTATAAGCAACAGGCCCTATACGCTCGATGATTTCATACGGTCCAATAAATCTCGGACTCAACTTGCCTTTCCTACCAAATCGGAGTATTTTCTTCCAAGGAGAAACTTTTAAGAACACCCGATCTCCAACCTGAAATTCGATGTCTTTACGCTTCAAATCGGCGTAAGACTTTTGTCGATCCAAAGCAGCTTTCAAATTATTCCTAATAAGAACCACCTTCTGTTCTGTTTCTTTAATCCAATCAACCCCGTGTATCTTATTTTCACTGAGCTCAGTCCAGTACAACGGTGTGCGACATTTTCGCCCGTATAAAGCTTCGTAAGGTGCCATTTTTATGCTAGATTGGAAACTGTTATTGTAAGCAAATTCAACCAAAGGTAGGAATCGTTCCCACGTACCTTCAAACTCGAGAACGCAACACCTCAACATGTCCTCAAGTATCAAAATAGTTCGCTCAGACTGACCGTCTGTTTGCGGATGGAAGGCTGTACTAAAATGAAGTTTAGTACCTAAAGCATCTTGCAATTTCTTCCAGAACCGCGATGTGAATCTTGGGTCCCTATCTGAAACAATGGAACTCGGTACACCGTGCAACATTACAATCCGTGACACATACAATTCGGCAAGCTTATCAAGTGAATAGTCGGTACGTACCGGCACAAAATGAGCTGATTTAGTCAGTCTATCAACGATAACCCATATGGCATCTTTCTTGCTCGGTGTCATAGGAAGACCGGATACAAAATCCATTGTAATTCTATCCCATTTCCATTCAGGTATCATGATTGGTTGAAGTAATCCGGACGGTACCTGATGCTCAGCTTTTACTTGTTGACAGATTAAGCACTTAGAAACAAACTCGGATATATCCCGTTTCATGCCAGGCCACCAATAGAATTGCTTCAAATCGTTATACATTTTAGTGCTACCCGGGTGTATCGATAGTCGACCACTATGGGCCTCACACAGGATCATCTGTATCAAATCTAAGTTCTTTGGAACACACAATCGGCCTTTATAATTCAAACAATCATTTGCATCAATCTGAAAATCAGATTCTGTACCACTTCCACACTGACTCCGAATAGCAATCAACTTTTTGTCAACTTTCTGTACATCACAAATCTGCTGAAAAAACATCGGTCTTGCTTGTAACTCAGCTAAGATCGAACCATCATCAGACATAGTCACCCGTGCATTCAATGCACGAAGAGTAAAAAATGATTTTCAACTTAACGCATCCGCAACAACATTAGCTTTCCCCGGATGGTAGTCAATCACTAATTCATAGTCTTTCAGCAATTCTAACCATCTGCGTTGTCTCAAGTTTAAGTCTTTCTGAGTCATCAAATACTTCAAACTTTTGTGATCTGAATAAATATGACATTTTTCGCCAAATAAGTAGTGACGCCAAATTTTTAATGCGAACACAATGGCTGCTAACTCCAGATCGTGAGTTGGATAATTTTTCTCATGCGGCTTCAATTGTCTCGAAGCGTAGGCTATCACCTTGCCTTCTTGCATTAAAACACAACCCAACCCATTCAAGGAAGCATCACTAAAAATAGTAAATTCTCTACCCGATTCAGGCTGAGTTAACACTGGGGCTTCGATCAAAAAGGCTTTCAACTGCTCGAAACTTTTCTGACACCTTTCCGACCACTCAAATTTGACATCTTTCTGTAGTAGTCTCGTTAACGGTGTAGCTATAACAGAAAAACCTTTTACAAACCGTCTGTAATACCCCGCCAGGCCTAGGAAACTTCGGATCTCGGAAACATTCTTTGGTGGTTTCCAATCGAGTATGGCTGCTATTTTGTTTGGATCCACCCGAATACCTGACACCGAAACAACATGACCCAAGAAATTAACTTCATTCATCCAGAACTCGCACTTACTAAACTTTGCATACAATCGTTGATCCCTCAAAGTTTGTAGTACTAATCTCAAATGCTCAGCATGTTCCGTTTCATTTTTGGAGTAGATCAGTATATCATCAATAAACACTACTACAAACCGATCCAAAAACTGTCGGAAGACCCGGTTCATTAGATCCATAAAAACAGCAGGTGCATTAGTGAGTCCAAAAGGCATAACCAAAAACTCATAGTGTCCGTACCTCGTTCGGAATGCAGTCTTTGGCACATCTGAATCTCTGACTCGCAACTGATAATAGCCCGATCTCAAATCTATTTTCGAAAACACTTAAGCCCCCTTCAATTGATCAAATAAATCATCAATCCGAGGTAACGGGTACTTATTCTTTATGGTTACCTTATTTAGTTGTCGGTAGTCGATACACATTCGCATAGTTCCATCTTTCTTTTTCACAAATAAAACCGGTGCACCCCACGGAGAGAAACTCGGTCGCGCGAAGCCCTTATCTGTCAGCTCTTGCAACTGCGCTTTCAATTCTTTTAACTCAGTAGGTGCCATCCGATACGGAGCTATCGAAATCGGAGTCGTCCCCGGTACTAATTCAATGCCGAACTCAACCTCTCGTACTGGGGGTAAACCCGGTAGTTCTTCAGGAAACACATCGGGGTATTCACATACAACTGATACAGATTCAATTTGTTTCTCGGACATTTTATTATTCAATACATAAGCCAAATAAGCTTCACACCCTTTTCTCACATACTTCCGGGCTAACATTGAAGATATTACTGTAGGCAACCCATTTACATCACAAGATTTAATTCTGATGGTCTCACCATTTCGACACTTCAAATCAATAAGCTTTCTTTTACAATCTACTACTGCCTCATGTGAAGTTAACCAGTCCATACCCAAGATTATATCAAATTCGTCAAAGGGCAACAACATTAAATCAGCTGGGAAGCAATAATCCTGAATCATCAACGGGCAATCTCTACACACTTTATTAACAAGCACACACCTACCCAAAGGGTTGGACACACGAATCACAAACTCGGTAGACTCAACTAGCAGAGTCTTTCCGAATTCTAAAGTTTCACACACATATGAGTGAGTCGAACCAGGATCAATTAATGCAATTACAGTAGTGTCATAAAGGGTGAAAGTACCGGTAATGACATCGGGGGAGGAAGCATCCTCTCTGGCTCGTGCAGCATAAGCTCTAGCTGGAGCTCCAACCTCAGATCGAACTGTAGTGTTCTTCGTTCCTTTCTGACTACCACCTACATTGCCTGAATGTCTAGGTGGTCTACCTCGCATTGACGTGTTGCTCGGCTTAGTATTCTAAACTGTATTCTGCTCAGCTAACCTCGGACACTCTCTAATAAAATGATCTGACGATCCACATTTATAGCAAGACCGATCATGAAATCTACATCTCCCTGAGTGCCATTTCCCACAGTGCTCGCATTCAACTCTATTCTGAGGAACGTTACCAACACTGGCTATCGAGGTAGCTCAAGAGCTCATAGGAGGAAGATCCCGTCTAGGTGGATCTGTAGTAGCTTTATATCGGCTGTAGTCATCTCTGGACTTCTTGGTGGTGGAATGAAAGACCTTACCCGAAGATCTTTTACGAATGTCTCTAGCTTCAGTCTCAGCCTTTCTTTTCTCTTTTCCGAGCTCTTCAGCTTTGCAAGCTCTCTCAACTAAAGTCACAAACTCTTGAATTTCAAGAATGCCAACAAACATCTTTATATCCTCATTCAGGCCATCTTCAAATCTTTTACACATAATAGCTTCAGTAGAAACACACTCTCTAGCATATCTGCTGAGCCTGACAAATTTTCGTTCATATTCTGTCACGGTCATTCGTCCTTGTTTGAGCTCAAGGAATTCTTTTCGTTTTTGATCAATGAATCTTTGGTTGATATATTTCTTGCGGAATTCATTCTGGAAGAAATCCCAGGTCACTTTTTCTTCCGGGACCACTGATACTAGTGTATTCCACCAGTGATATGCCGTGTCCTGCAGTAAGGATATAGCACACTTCACGCATTCATCCGGAGTACAAGATAGCTCATCAAGTACCCGAATAGTGTTATCCAGCCACATTTCGGCTCTCTCTGCATCATCATCATCATTGGCTTTAAATTCTTCGGCCCCAAATTTTCGAATTTTATCAACTGGGGGCCTACTAGATCTCATCGGATCTATCATCGGGGGTGCTGAAGGAATTGGAGTTGGATTATTCGGGGGTGGAGGTTGGTGTACAGCCGGGTTATTTTGAATAAATTGGGCAAACCACTCATTCATCATCTGATAAAAGGCTCGTTTAATCTCTCCTTCGTGGCTACCCGAAACAGGTCGAGAGTCTACCGGCGCTGATCCATGTGCACGGTCAGGCGCTACACTCTCTACATCATCAGCTACGGCTCTTTCAGGATCGGTATCCATTTACTATATAAAACAAAGTTCAGGCTGTCAGAAGTCACCACACTATCAATATATGATAAAGGCATGTATAGCTAGACTCACACGCGCTACGGTAGTCCTAGAATCGACTAAACTGTAAGCTCTGATACCAATCAAATGTAATACCCCTTACCCGAAACCCTTTGCCGGAATCGAGTACGTGGCATTACTAGACTTGACTATTAACTCGGGGTGTAAAATTTTAAAGCTGTCTAACTGCATCACGCTGACTAAATCAATCATAACTCAAGTTACAAAACTCGAAATTTAGATCCGTAAATTTTCATTGAAACTAGACTCATATAACTTTTCACCATAATTTTTCCAGAATTTTTCTTGTGGCCAATTAGTACAGTTTATTCATTGAAGTTAGCCTCATTACACTGCTTGACAAATCTGACCTGTCCCTACAAAAATACAATTATCTCGTTGCAAAAATTTCCTATAATGTTCTTTTTATACCAATGAAAAATAGACTCATTAAGGGTTCTACACATATAAACCATGCTTCTTAATTATTTTTGTACAATTTTTGAAAATTTTTCCAAAACAGAACAGTGACTCATGAATTCATTCAGAGCAGGTCTCACTAAAACTTAATTATCTCATAATATTTAAATCTTTTGCCTACTCTGTTTCTTTCATGTAAAACTAGACACAATAAGGTTTAATTTAATATTTCATTCACCTTCTAATTCAAGGTATCCTATTTTTGATGATTTTTCAAAGTCACACCATTTCTGTTACTACAAGCTGTTTCGTTACAATTCATGAAAAACTAACTTCTAACCGGACATGTCCATATACCTAATTCAAGGATACATTTCGTATACATACAATTTCTTATCAAAAACGATTAAACTTCAACTAAGAATGCATAAACATTGCCAACATAAACCAACATACACATCAAAAACACAACGGCATATTTAACCAAAAATTTAGCCATATTCGAATGGCTATTATGTACAAGAACCTTAAAATTTCATCAAGACAAAGACCAAGTCCTTCCTATACATGCCTTCATTTAAAACCAAAATAAAAGAGTACCCAAAATGTAGATTGATAGTGTGAGCGACTTTCCGAACGATCCCGACGAGCTTGTAGCTTGCACCTAATCTAAAAAAAAACAGAGAAACACTTCACACGATAAGCTTACTAGCTTAGTAAGTCCTAATTTCATAAAAAAAATATAACGTTTAAAAATCAACGATTTAATTACTACAATTTAACTTGTAGGCTTATACTCGTATTTATTTTCAAACTTTAATTTCATACCCATATAAGCAAGTATGAATTCGTAAGAAAAATATCTCTTTACCCACATGTTCATAATCGAATTACTTATTTATATTCAAATCTTTCGAAACCCAAAATATCATCATGTAATCATAGGTACAACATTTATACACTTAAATGTCAATTACTATACCATGGCATCAATTACACTACCACTCATGTGGCCGAATACCCAGTCATGTATCCACATACTAAAAGACCAAGGTACAACATCATGAAATTCATTAGTAAAGCCGAGAACACATATATTAGAATCATATATATATATATATATATATATTCCACACTCGTAACACATGCCAGTTGTAATAAATCACTGATTTACCTTGTCTTATATAAGTAAGAAGTTCATTCCTACTTTACATACTCACCTGAGCAGTTAACTTGATAAGTTTGCTTTAATTCGCCTTGAACACAAATTTCAATTTCTATTTCATAAAATACATCACCGGCATTAAGCCTGCTAGGCATAAAAGCCCGATAAGAATCACCGGCACAAGGCCTGCTAGGCATAAAAGCCCGATAAGAATCACCGGCACAAAGCCTGCTAGGCATGAAAGCCCGAATAGAATCACCGGCACAAAGCCTGCTAGGCATGAAAGCCCGAATAGAATCACCAGCACAAGGCCTGCTAGGCATAAAAAGCCCGAGTCATGTCAATACAGTTAAACATTCCCAACACACTTCATAACTATTATATATTCGTCTAATTCAATCGGGTATGCTTACATTGAACCATCAAAACCATTTTATCACTATACAATCTAACAATTCCCCATCACATACTCAACAAAATCACCAACCTAACATACCAATATACATTCGGCCATGGTGAAAAAGAATACTACAATTCCTCAATTTTCAATATTCATGATAACCATAATTAATTCTTTGACATGATTTAACTAAAGGACTTACCTCGGTTGTCGATAGTCCGTGCGAATCGGCTATTCGAGAACCTTCGTCTTTCCCCGGTCTAATTCCGTTTTTCTTTGCTCTTGATCTAAAACACATTAAAATTTAGCTCATTTAATTGCATTTCATCTCAATTTAGTCCCAAAACACACAATTGGGCAATTTACCATTTTGCCCCTAATATTTTCCATTTTTACAATTTGGTCCAATTTTGTGTAACACAAAATATGCCAAATTTTCCAACACTATAGCTTGGCCGAATATCCCCCATAGCCATATGTGTCCATGCATGCCATTTATTTTATGTTTTAGTCCTTCAAACTTTTTATTTTTTTCAAATAAATCCCTAGCATCCAATTTCATCACAATTTCAAATTCAAAAAGGATGATTTAACATATACTAATTGAAATCTACTATCAAACATTTCAAGTCATGCATATACAACCATAGCCGAATTTAATGTGCCAAAATCTCAAAAATTTCTACATGGGTTGTATAGGATTCAAAGCAACCATTCCAAAAATGCAAAAATTATCAAGAACTAAGCAAAATACATACCCCCTAATTAAGCCCCAAAGTGCCGAAATTTCAAGCTCCAACAATGGAGTTTCTTCTTTAAACTTTCGGCCAAGAAGATGAGCAAGATAAGCTTCTCTTTCTTCCCACTTGTTTTTATTATTTTATGCTAAAACAAGCATATATTTTAACATTTTATTAACACACTAATATAACATTTAATCATACTAAAATAACATCAATTTTGTGATTAAAAAGGCCCATTGCCGTCCCTCTTTATAGCACATGGGCTAATTGCCCTTTTAGTACACCCACTTAAAAAGCCACAATCAAATTAGTACCTTTCACTTTAGCATGCAACTTTTACACTTTTCTCGATTAAATCCTTTTTATCAAATTAAGTACTTAAACGATAAAATTTTTCTACGAAACTTTCACACATTTTCATTCACATATAATAGACTTGAAATAAATTATTAGAACATTTCTCGGGCTCGGATTCGTGGTCTCGAAACCACCGTTCCGATTTGGGTCAAATTTGGTCTGTTACATATGAGAATAGAGGCAAGAGCACCTGCCAGAGCCTTAGCTATTCGCACTCGCGAAGAATCGTCATCTCCAGACGTCATTACTGGTACTTTTACTCTTTTTGGTACTGATGTGATTGCATTGATAGATCCAGGATCTACTCATTCTTATGTGTGTGTGAACTTAGTATCTAGTAAGACTCTGCCTGTTGAGTCTACTGAGTTTGTAATTAGAGTATCAAACCTCTTAGGTAAGTGTGTTCTGGTTGATAAAGTGTGCAAGGATTGTCCGTTGATGTTTCGAGATCTTTGTTTTTTGGCTAATTTGATGTTGCTACCTTTTGATGAATTTGATATAATTTTGGGTATGGATTGGCTAACTTTGCATAATGCTATTGTGAATTGCAAACGAAAGAGTATTGATTTGAAAAGTCAGAATGGTGAGATAGTTCGAATTGAATCCAGTAATTTGAATGGGCTACCGGCTGTAACATCATCGATGATAGTTCGAATTGAATCCAGTAATTTGAATGGGCTACCGGCTGTAACATCATCGATGAAAGCTTTGAATTATTTGAAAAAGGGATGTGAAGCTTATCTTGCATATATGATAGATACAAAAGTGACAGAAAAGAAAGTTGAATCTGTTCCTGTGGTTTGTGAGTTCCCTGATGTGTTTTCTGAATAATTACTGGATTACCAGTGATACGAGAAGTTGAGTTTGGCATTGAGTTAGTGCCGAGGACGACTTCTATCTCAATAGCTCCGTATAGAATGGCACTGACAGAATTGAAAGAGTTGAAATCTCAGTTGCAAGAGTTGACAGATAGAGCATTTGCTTGACCAAGTTTCTCGCCCAGGGGTACCCCTGTGTTGTTTGTGAAAAAGAAAGATGGTACTATGAGGATGTGCATTGACTACTGACAGCTGAATAAAGTGATGATAAAGAATAAGTACCCTCTACCGTGAATTGATGATTTGTTTGATTAGTTAAAAGGGGACGCAGTGTTTTCAAAAATAGATTTGAGATCGAGATATTATCAGTTGAGAGTTAAAGAATCAGATGTGCCGAAAATTACTTTCAGAACGAGGTACAGGCATTTTGAATTTTTAGTTATGCCTTTCGGACTAACAAACACTCCTGCAATATTTATGGATTTGATGAACAGAATATTTAGACCGTATTTGGATCTATTTGTCATTGTGTTTATTGACGATATTTTGATTTATTCTTGTGATAAGACGCAACATGCCGAGCATTTGAGAATCGTGTTACAGACTCTACGTGAGAATCAATTGTATGCAAAGTTTAGTAAATGTGAGTTCTGGTTGTGCAAGGTTGGTTTTCTAGGACATATAGTGTTAGCAATTCTAGATTGGAAACGTCCAAGAAATGTGTCTGAAGTCCACAGTTTTCTAGGACTAGCGGGATATTATAGACGTTTTGTAAAAGGTTTCTCAATTATTGCAACTCAGTTGACGAAATTGCTATAGAAAGATGTTAAGCTTGAGTGGTCAAAAAAGTGTTAGCAGAGTTTTGAATAGTTGAAAGCACTGTTGACAGAGGCACCAGTGTTAGTTCAACCTGAACCGGGTAAAGAATTCATAGTTTACAATGATGCATCGTTGAATGGTTTAGGCTATGTGTTGATGCAAGAAGGCAAATTTATAGCCTATGCTTAGAGATAGTTAAAACCACCTGAAAAGAACTACCCGACACACGATATTGAATTAGCAGATATTGTATTTGCATTGAAGATTTGGCATCACTATTTATTTGGTGAGAAATGTCACATTTATACTAATCACAAGAGCTTGAAATATTTGATGACTTAGAAAGAATTGAATTTACGACAGCGGAGATGGTTAGAATTGCTAAAAGATTATGAATTAGTAATTGATTATCATCTGGGAAAAGCTAATGTTGTTGCTGATGCTTTGAGTCAAAAGTCTTTATTCGCTTTACAAGCAATGAGTACTCAGATAAAATTGTGTGATGATGGTTCGGTTTTGGCTGAGTTGAAAGTAAGGCCAATGTTTATATGTCACATTTGTGATGCTCAAAAAATTGATGCTGAGATGATGGAAAAACGAGCTCAGTGTGGTTTGAATTGTGATTTAGAATTTCAGGTTGATGATGGTGGTTGTTTAAGATTTCGAGATTAGATTTGTATTACGAGAAATTCTAAGTTGATTCCGTTGATTTTGAATGAGGCTCATAGTAGTCGTTTGTTTGTTCATCCAGGAAGTACGAAAATGTACAATGATCTGAAATAGTTTTACTGGTGGTATGGTATGAAACGGGATATCTCATAGTTTGTTCCGAGATGTTTAGTTTGTCAGCAAGTCAAAGCTAAACATCAGGTGCCATCCGGTTTGTTACAACCGATCATGATTCCTTAGTGGAAACAGGAGAGAATCACGATGGACCTTGTGTCGGGATTGCCCCTATCTTCGAGAAAGAAAGATACAATCTAGGTGATAGTTGACAGATTAACGAAATTAGCTCATTTTATTCCGGTGAGAACGTCTTATTCACTTGATAAGTTAGCTGAATTGTATATTTCCAAGGTTGTGAGATTGCACAGGCTACCATTATCCATTGTGTCTGACAGAGATTCGAGGTTCACTTTACGATTTTGGAAGAAATTGCAATAGGCTTTAGGTACGAAGCTGCATTTCAGTACTGCATTTCATCCGCAAACGAATGGTCAATCCGAGCGAATTATTCAGATTCTCGAGGATATGTTGAGATGTTGTATTCTTGAGTTTGAAAATACGTGGGAAAAGCATCTGGCGTTGATTGAATTTGTTTACAATAATAGTTTTCAATCAAGCATTAAAATGGCACCATATGAGGCTCTTTATGGTTGTAAATGCAAAACTCCATCATATTGGATTGAGCTTAGTGAGAATAAGATTCATGTGGTTGATTTGATAAAAGAGACTGAACAAAAAGTGAAAGTGATCCGTGACAGTTTGAAAGTGGCATCAGATCGTCAGAAGTCTTATGCAAATTTGAAACGAAAAGATATTGAATTTGAAATAGGTGATAAAGTATTTTTGAAAGTGTCTCCGTGGAAGAAAATACTTCGATTTGGCAAAAAAGGCAAATTGAGTCCGAGGTTCATCAGACCGTATGAGATTATCAAACGTATCGGGCCAGTTTCGTATAGATTGATGTTGCCACCTGAGTTAGAGAATATTCATAATGGGTTTCACGTATCGATGCTTCGACGATACAGATCTGACCCATCACATGTGATCACCCCTACTGAAGTTGAGATTCAGTTTGATCTATCGTATAACGAAGAACCAATCCGTATTTTAGCTCGTGAGATCAAAGAGTGGAGAAATAAGAAAATTGCTTTAGTGAAAGTGTTGTGGCACAGACACGGGATTGAAGAGGCTACGTGGGAGCCTGAGAATGCAATGAAAGAGCAATATCCGAATCTATTCAATGGTAAGATTTTCGAGGACGAAAATCCCTAAGGGGGGAGAGTTGTGACAGCCTGGTTTAGACCGTATTCAGAAGAGTGTTTTGGGGACCACAAATCCGAGGTCGAAAAAATATTTTAATATTATTTTTAGTGTTTACAGTATGTGATTAAGCATGTGTGAAAATTCTATGTGAAAATTTTATCGTTTGTGTGTCGATTTGCAAAAAAGGACTTAATTGCATAAAATGCAAAAGCTGTGTACTAATTGTTAAAGTGCTTAATTGGCATGGCTTATTAAATGATAGGTCCTTATGTTGATATTAGACCATTGATAGTGGAATTTGACATAAATGGTCATTAAATGAATGATTTTATAATGTTTTAATCAAGGGATAAAATAGTAATTTGATCATTAATGATTATTAATTAAAACAAAACATGAATTAGTGGCATTTTATGCTCATCCCTACCCAAATTACTAAGGAAAAAGAAAATAAAAAGAGTTTTAGGGTTCGGCTAGAATTTGGCTTGATTGAGGTATGTGTTTTATTCCGTTTTTGATGATTTTTATGTTTTTGTGATCGTTGCTTTGTGTAACGCCCCGAATTTGGACCTTGTAGAATTGGGCTTTGGGCTTTGGGTCTCAGAAAATTTTTAAGTGAGCGAGAAAATGACAATTGGCATGTGGGCTTTGAGGGTTATTTGAAGTCTTAGGGATAGGGAAGGCCATAGGGAAAATTTTAATTTTTGCCTTAATGGACCCTAGTCTCAGGTATTAGGCCTCTTAAACTGATTAAGGGGAATATGTGACACAATTGGGCCTTTGGTCCAGTGGCAAGGTGGAATCACTTGGGGAGCTACAAGGTGGCGTTACTATCAGGTGAAGAGGTCCAAGGTTCGAGGCTTAAGAGTGGTAAATTGAGGGGTTTTATTTTTGCACATGAAAGAAAGGTAGTGGCGCTAGAGTGGACTCTGGAAGGGATTGTTCAGGAGAGAAATTTAAGGTAAAGATAAGAGAGAAAAGATAGGGGAGTGAGGTGTGGATATGTTCGTTCCGAATTGGACTGTGGGGGAAAGTAGGATTTAGCTTTGGCTATGAAAAGGGGGTGCCGAATTCATTGAAAGGTTCATTGGGTTCTATAATTTCTTCTTTTTCTTCCCCCTCATTCTTTTCTCCCATTACTGAATTCTCCCATTGCCAAATTCCCTTGAGAGGTTTTTTGAGTTTTCGTACTTTCTTTTTCTTCTTTTCTCCCCTTTCAATCAGTTTCTTCCATTGCCGAATTACCACCACCCTCTTTGCCAAAATCCTTATTTGTGCCGATTCTTTGTTGTTTTCCTCCATCACAAATCTGTTGATCAAGTGTTAAAAGCCGGATCTCGTTTGGTAGCTATCTAGGCCGCAGGATCAAAGGTTGGATTCGGTAAGTACTTAGTCAACCTCCTTAGTATGTTTTGTTAAAAGCGAAAGGGCTATCTAATTTCTCCTTTTCGTTAACCTTGTATTAACAAGGGTAGGGTGCAAAGATCGCAAGCGTGATAAGGATCGTTAGCAAAGAGGTAAGTGTACTCGTCTTAGTTGTTGATTAGTGGGTGGCCGAATGTAAGAGGTGACTTGTGCGGAATATGAGTCACTCAATTTTTGATAGTATTTGTGTGGGTGCAGATCTACGTGAATAGTAGCTAAGGAAGGGCTACTTGAACTGGTGGCGCACGGTAAGGTTATGGTAAGGTTTCGGTTTTTGGGTAAATACTGTAGTTAAGTGTGTATTGATTGGAGATTGGTATTGATTGTAGGTTCAAGGCTGAGGATAGTATATCACATCGCAGTAACCAGGTGTGTACATACACTTCACACACGACAAATCGACAAAAGCCAAAATCCCGAAAAGCCGAAATGCCGAAATGCCAAAAAAAAGCCGAAAAGCCGAAAGGTTGGAGCCGGTAACCACACGAGCGTGCGAACAATCGTGTGGGAACACCGATACGATTACTATGGCCAAGAGAGTGATATCATTGTCTCGGGCACTATTTGGCCGACCGGGCCAAAAGGGGCTAAATGGCCTACCGAGCTTGTGGGCCTAAATTGACAAGAGTAGATATGTGAAAATTGAATGAGGGATTGTTATGGTTGTATGACTTGAATAAGATTGGGCCTAATGAGCTATATAAGCATGATGGGGTTTAAAGGGTCATATGGACATGAATGGGCCCAGAGGGCTTTATGGGGTTTTAGAAATGTGTGCTAGGGTTTTGTGGGCTACAGGCCTAGTTCTGATAAATTCTTAAATCTTATAAAACTTAATCTAATAATCAAAGATGTCTGTGGACAAGTCGCTAGGTTGGAGTGCGGCAATGGACATATGCATATCTAGGATTGGATCTAGGGAGAGCTTGGTACTTAAGCAGTCCTAGCGACCCACCTCCTCTTCTCTGGGATCCTACCTGCTGCATAGTGTTTATTCACTTTAGCCACAAGGACTTGTTAATGGGCCAAAGTTCTTAACTAAACCTGATAGGGAACAAAATACCCCTGATTTGCAAAATTACCAACATACCTTTGATTTGCAAAATTACCGAAACACCCTTGTAGGGTAGAATTACGAAAATACCCCTAGGTAGTGAAGTGGCTAAAATACCCCTAGGTGCTTAATGTGGGAAAATATGTATGTTGCATTCATGAAATATATATGTTGCACTTGGGTGGCTTTGATGATACGGAGGAAGATATGTGAGGATCGCATAGTCGCTTGACGACCGTGGATCCACTGGTGGCTTTAAGCCCATTATATGCTTAGCAGCCTTGCTGAAACATTTGAGTAGTGCCGTTGTTGGTGCTACCTTTGGAGTGTAGGGATGGGTGGGTTGATATTTATATCCCCATAGGAGTGTAGGTGATACGGGCACGCCCGGGGCACCCACTGAATTTTCAAGTCGACGAAGCTCGACGCCAAATTTTAATTTTTATTGCTTTAAATAAATCGAGTCTTTGAATTTGTTGAAAATTAAATTGCTGAATTTTAATTAAATGAATTAAACATCTTAATTTATTTAATTGATTTTCTGTAGCAAATTAATTTTCCAAATAATTAGTATCATATTAAATATGTTTAGATGTCTATTGCTAATTTTATGAGCCAATGGGTTAATTTTAATTGTTGCACTTTTATGTTGCAATAGGGATATTCGGCCACACTATGAAGCTCTTCAAGTTGCTACACGTGGATGGGTTTTTAAGTAGGACAATCGGCTCTTCAAGCATGTGAATCACTTGGAATAAATTAAAATAAGCAAGTTGGATAATTGCTAAATGGAGAACCATGCGTGAACAACAAATGGGTGGATGAGCATGAATTAAATAAACAAAAGTCAATTGGAGATGACATTATGTTGGACGGCACAAAAGAATAATTCTTGAATTTTTTTTAAAGCATGCGTGAATTGCAAAGAACCATAAAGCATCATGGTGGAATTAAATATCTCCAAGGAATAAATAATTGAAGACCACCAAGGCATGGGTGAGTGCATGGACGGCATGGTGGATATAAACAATTGAAGAATATCTCCAAGGAATACATAATTGAAGACCACCAAGGCATGGGTGAGTGCATGGTCGGCAAATACATTTTAAAAAAAAAGATTGAAGCATCATCTAGTAGTGGACGGCAAGCTCATTTTAAGTTGGGATATTTTAATCAACCATGTTGGTAATTAAAAGGAGCACTTGTGGAGCAAATTATTCCCTTTTAAATGACTAGCATGGACGGCAAAGAGAGGGGAATGTGCAGCCAAAACAAAGCTTAAAAAAATTCACTTGAGTGGAGGCATGGGTTGTTTGACTTGAACATAATAACCCATTCGTTGTTAGTAGAAAAATGGGACGGCAAGAGGAGCATTTGGGATGAATATTTTATTACTAGATTCCTTTCTAATTGGACAACACTTGGTTATTATTTCTCAAAGCATGGGGAGGCGGCAAGATTAGAATTCATGAATTTAGGGGCATAAAAAAAATTGAGAAACAATTGTAAGCCCGGTAACCACCTACCTTATAAATAGGTGACCCCTTTGCCATTTGTAGGCACTTTTGAATTTGAATGAATGAAGAATTTCTTTGAGTGAGTTTATCTCCTCTTCGTTTTCGTACAAGTTTCGTTAGACTTATCAAGCTTTGCTTGTGGCGTCTTCGGCTTGTTTGAACTTATCACCAAATTTTGTTTGGTGTGGCGTTCATCAACCTATCTTCACCTATCCACCTTAACGATATAAGAAACGGGGTGACACTGTTATATAGTGTTGAATCTTTCTTAAGTTAAGTTCGTATTTCCATTTCCATCTTCGAATCCATTTATCCACCTTAAACATTATAGAACCCGGGGTGACACTCTTTAGTGTTGAATCGCTTCTCGTTTAAATTCTTTCATCCATTTCCATTAAATTATCCTTTTATCTATCTTATTTAATTTTTATTTTATCAAAACCGAACCAAATCCTATTTTTATTCACTTAAGCTTCCGCAAACTTATTTATATTTTCCGATTATTTTCTGAAGGCTTGATTCCTCCTCGTAGACGATTGGGTAACCCGTATACGTTTCGACTCATCCCGAGCCGGCCCGTATCAGTAGGCTTGGAAGGGAAATGGAGTCCAGGGTTGGATTTGGGATGGAAGCATTGCATTCATGTGATACTGATGTGATATGAGGTCATTGTGGGCTAAGGCCCAGGACCACCGATTTTAATAGGGCTTAGGACCAATGTGATAATTGCATGTTGATTGGTTACCAAGGGTCGTACACACTGAGTTTCAAGACTCACACCCTTTTATTAAATGTTTCAGGTGACCCTTAGTAGACGGCACGACATGGGACAGGACTCGGAGATGGCCACACTACAAGTTACTTAGAAGTTTTTGTTTATTTGTTTTCGAATGACTTATTGTTAATTATTTCATTTGTAATCAGGCCTTGTATCTCCAATTCGACTTTACGTTTGAGTTTCCTTATGTTTTCAACTGTTTAATTGTTAAACTTGAATAAATTTCTAAAGTTTAAACATGGTTTTTGAAATGCCTATAACATATGGGCATTTTCTTAAAAACATGGGCTTTTATCCTTACTTAACAAGTTGCATATATTTTGGGTTTCCAAGCTTTAAACTTAAGTTTTAATTAAGCGAAGTCATTTTTGAATTATTCTTTTGATGTGACATCACCGGATTCGACCATAACATCTGGGCCGGGTCTGGGGGTGTTACACTTTGAGTACTAGCTAGCCCATGCCTCAATTTTTGAAAGTCTTGATGATTTTGAAAGTTGACATTGATGAATTCATGAGTTTTATGATGCTTGATGATGAATTATGCAAGTTTAGCGTTTGATATACATGTTTTGTAAAGAGACTTTTTGACAAAAATGTCAATTAGGGATTAAATTGAGAAAAGTGTAAATTAAGAGGTTAAAATGTGAAATAAATGAAATAGAAGGTCTTATCTGAGGTGTCGTAACATTCGGTCTATCATGAGTAAAATGAAATTATGTACATTTGGTGATTTTATGCAAAAATGACTAAAATGTCAAAATGTGTAATTATGAAGGCTAAAGTTTAAAATGCCCTAACTATGTGTTTGTGAATAGTTTTGGATGAAAATATGATTGAATGAGTTGAATTTAATATTATATAGATCAAGAAAAGAGAGATTCGGATCGAGATCGAGGCAAAGACAAAGTGCTCGATTAATCGACTAGTGTTGTTATTTTTACGTCCGACGTAATTTCGTGTATAATACGAATTGTTTAAACAATGTTCACCTGTTATGAAATGAATGGAAAATGCGATTGTTGAATTAGTAATGCTAGATGTGAATTTAACGAAATGTGGCACTAAGTGTGCGTAAATATAATAGTTATTGCGATGAACTGCACTAAGTGTACGAGATAAAGAAATGCACCGACTATATTAGTTGGCACTGTGTGTGCAATATCGAGACATCTTCTGTTTAATGTGATGGCACTATGTGTGCAATACTATTGTAGCTTCGGAAAATTAAATGGCACTAAGTGTGTGAGATTATCGAACGTTTTAAGAGGATCGAACCAATTAGGGTATTGAGCATTGAGTGGAAAATGTGATTGATAAATATGTGATGGCACAGGTATTTACAGAACCTATGTGGTTGATGATATTGTATATGATATAAATGGATGATTATGTGAGTATTAGCTATGGGTGAGATTGAGTATTAACGTGAATTGAACCGTGTGATAGTTAACTTTGTATATTGAATTTTAATTATTGAGTTAAATGTGTTATATTACGAACTTACTAAGCTTTAAAGCTTGCTATGTGAAGTCTTTCTCTGTTTTACAGTGTCATTAAAGCTAGCTCGGCTCCGAGAATTGTCAGCGACTCAATCACACTATCGAACATCTATTTTGGTACTTTTGGAAGTTGTATCTTTAGTATATGGCATGTATAGGCTAGCAATTATGAAATGTTTTAGGATGTATAGATCTTGCCATGTGATATGGCTTAATAGTTTAATGACTTTAGTATATGTTTTGGATATGTGAAAATGATGGTTATAATGTGTATATGCGGCTTTATGTGAATGATCATTATGGTATGAATTGGTGAAGTGGAAGTGGTATGTTTCATGCTTGAATTGGTAGATGAGAATGGTGAATGAAATGTAGGTTTTTGATGTTGTAATTGAGCATGTAGGTTGACTCAAATTCTGAAGGGAATTTGGCCTTGTAAATGGCCTATAATTGTCCACACGGGCGTGTGTCTCGCCTGTGTCCAATACCGTCCATATTCGAAACAAGTCAGGAAGCCACACAGGCTAGACACAGGGGCGTGTGACTGGCCGTGTGAACAAGTCAGTAACCTCCCTAAATTTCACACGGTCTGGCACATGGGCGTGTCTGATGCCGTGTGAGGAACACGGCCTGCCCACACGGGCGTGTGACCTCTGTAACTTTGAAAAATTTTTAAGTTTCGAAAAGATTTTATATGTGCCCGATTTAGTCACGACTCCTTCTTAAGGCATATTTGAAGTCTCGTAAACCTTCTTGAGGGACTTCGTGTCAATGATTAATTATGATTTAACGATGTATAATTTATGGATGTTTAAATGTTATGATTTGATCGGTAATACCTCGTAACCCTAGTCCAGTGTTGGATACGGGTTAGGGGTGTTACATTTATTGGTATCAGTGCTACGATTTAGTCGATTCTAGGACTAACGTAGCATGTAAGAGTCTAGCTATACATGCCATATATATATGAAATAGTGTGATGATTCCTGACAGTTAAAAATGTGTTTTTATATAGTAAATGGATCCCGATCGAGGAGTTGCTGATGATGTTGAGAGTAATGCGCCTGCTCCAGCTCAAGGGACAGCGTCGGCGCTCAAGGGGCAGCGCCGGCTGAATCTAGGCCGATTGCTAGTAGTCATGAGGGAGAGGCTAAGCAAGCTTTCTTCCAAATGATGCGGTTCGTGCCTACGAGGCCTACGACATTCTTTATATGGGCCTTAAACATGCTTTAAAAGTGGTTCAGAATTAACTGATAATATACGAAAATTTCAGAAAAACTTAGTAATTCATTTAAACAGAGGTCACACGCCCGTGTGAACAGGCCGTATGCCTCACACTGCTAGTAGACAAGCCCGTGTGTCTAGCTTGTGTGCCCTTCGAAATAGCCACACACGTCCGTGTGCCAGCCCATGTGTCAGCCCATGCTAAACTTGTAGGGTATATTGACTTATGCAACACGGCCAAGTCACACGACCATATGCTAGGCCGTGTGCCAATTAGGGGGTATACTGACTTGTACCACATGGCCGGTCACACGCCCGTGTGTGAGACCGTGTGAAGTATACTGACTTCAATTTAATTTCAACACTAGGGGACACACGACCGTGTAGCATGACCGTGTGTCGCACACGGCTGAGACACACACCCGTGTGGACAAAAATAGGCCATTTACCAAGCCATTTTGCCACCCAATTTGCACATACCTACATAATCACAAATGGTACCATTTCAAAACACAATTGTGCAGCCAAATATCATCAACCAATACACAATCATACTAAATCCATTTCAACCATTTCAACACTCAATTCAATACCATTTACCTATTCAAATTCCTATCAACTTCACTTGCTTTACTAAGCATAATTCACATGTATAATTCATCTAACTAAACCGATCCAAACATACATAATCATTTCAACCCTTTCACTCAATATAGGTCAATTACCAAACATTAAAATTAGAACTATTTGCATTTTAGAAACATCATCAAGTTTACTATTACCAGACAACTCAAATAGCCTAATTACATGATCAATAAACATACCAAAACAACTCAAGCCTATACATGCCATATATCATATATGCATAACTTCAAAAGTACCAAAATAGATGTTCGATAGTGCGATGAAGTCTCTGACGATTCCCGGATCCGAGCTAGCTTCGTAGAACTATAAAACATAGGAACAAATAAACAAAGTAAGCTTTAACTTAGTAAGTTCGTATGTGAACATGAAATAATCACAACATTCATTTGGCATTTCAAAATAGATAATATCATGAACAGTTAAAGGATCAATTCATGAGCTAACATAAAATTTATCCATATCGTCATTCATAAGTTCTCAACTTCATCTAACTCGATACTTGAATAGTTTTCAGTACATACCTGTACTGATACATGTCTATTTCTCATTAATACTCTTGTCAAACCACTTTGGTTTACAAATGATTACGATAAAAATTCATCGATTTTCTGATGCCATAGTCCAACTATGGTCTTACACACATATATTGCCAAGTCCTTGTCGTGGTCTTTCATTCATATTCCATAACCCGGTTATGGTCTTATTATTCGATTGCCATAGCCCAGCTATGGTATTATTCGGCAACTTGTATTACTTAATTTGTACATTTCATTTAACATATCAACATTTATCCAATAGAATAAATACTATCTCAATTTCATCCATCAACTAAATAGATACACATTTAAGTTCAATTATACGAACTTACCTCGTACTTGGAATTGACGAATCGGATCGACTACTCGATAACCTTGCTTTTCCCCCGATCTAAATCCGAATTCTTTCTTTCTTGATCTATATGAATTCAAAATTGACTTAGTCAATCACATATTCTTTCAATTTAGTCCAAAAATACACATTTGGGCATTTTTACACATTAGCCCCTAAACTTACGCATTTAATCAACTTAGTCCCTATTTCACAAATACACAAAATTCACATAATTTCTTTAAACCCAAGCTTGGCCGAATTACATATAGGTCCCCAGCAGCCCAAAACTTTCATTTATTTCACATTTCAACCACACATTTTCAACATTTCTCAATTTAGCCCCTAATTTACATTTTCACCAAAAATCACTTAACAAAACTTGTTTAACTAACACCAAATGTTCGTAATCTATCATCAAACATCAAAATACTCATATATTCATCAATGGCATCATCTAAAATCTTTAACAGTTTTGCAAATTAGTCCCTAGGCTGGCTAGATTGAGCTACAACGATTACAAAAACATAGAAATCATCAAAAACTAAGCTAAAATTGTACCTTAATCAAGCTAGGAGTGTGCCGAATGGAAAACCTAATTCCTTGGATTTCTTCTTCTCTAATTTCAATTCAAAAAGATGAAGATGATAAAAAAATTTAATTTGTTTTATTAATATATGCTTATTAATTTTATTACTAAATTAACCTTAGTTAATAAACATTAAAAACACATAAACCATGTCCATTAATGTCCATTAACACTACTAAGGGTCTTTTTTATTTATTAAATCATAGCAATTAAGCACTTTAAACAAATAGTATGCAACTTTTGCATTCTACACGATTAAGTCCTTTTTCTCAAATTGACCAATTAAACAATAAAATTAACTCATGAAATTTTCACACATATCAAATAACATGCTGTAAACACATAAAATAATATTAAATAATTTTTTGACATTAGATTTATGGTTCCGAAACCACTATTTCGATTTAGCTAAAATCGGGCTATTACATTCACGGGGTTGACTTGGTTAGAGAAACTGAAGAAAAGGTAAAGGTAATCCGCGATTGCTTGAAAGTAGCTTCAGATCGACAAAAGTTGTACGTATATTTGAAAAGAAAAGAGATCAAATTTCATATTGGTGATAAAGTATTTCTGAAAGTATATCCATGGAAGAAAATTCTGAGATTTGGCCGTACAGGCAAGTTGAGTCCATGTTTCATCGGGTTGTATGAAGTTATTGAAAGAATAGGGCCAGTGGCATATCGGTTAGCTAGACCGACCGAGTTGGAAAGAATTCATAATGTGTTTCATGTGTCGATGCTACGATTATACCATTCTGATCCTTCACATGTGATTTCTCCATCAGATATTGAGATTTGACCGGATATGACATATGGTGAAGAGCCAATCAAGATCTTAGCTCAGGAAGTTAAACAATTGAGAAATAAGAGTATAGAACTAGTGAAAGTTTTATGGCAAAGACACGGTGTTGAGGAGGCTACGTGGGAACCTGAGAAAGCAATGTGAAAACAGTACCCAAACCTATTTCCTGGTAAGATTTTCAGGGAGAGAGTTGTAACAACCCGATCTTGGGCCTAGTCGGAACAGTGGTTTCGGGACCACAAATTCGATGTATTAAAATACATTATTATTACATTTCTATGTTTAATAGTTTTACGAACTGATTTTTCAAAAATTTTGTTCGGAAATTTTGACGTTTGGGCACTCAATTTATTAAAAAGGACTAAATTGTAAAAAGTGCTAAAGTTGAGTTCTACATGCTAGAGGTGTTTAATTGCTATGAAATTTCAAATTGAAGGTCCTTATATGGTAATTAGACCATTTGTTAAGTTAGTGGACAAAAATGGGCATGGCGAGATAAAATTTCAAATTTTAAGTGAAGGACAATTTGGTCATTCGGTAAATAAATGAATAAAAAGGGAAAATCAAGCCAAAATCTTGTCCATCTTCTCCCCATTGTGCCGAAAATTAGAAGGAAGACATAGCTAGGGTTTGGCCAACTTTCAATCTCGATTGTAAGTCCGTTCTTGCCCTGTTTTTAATGCTCTTACATTTTTGAAGTCGTTATCACTCGATCTATCTATTTCTACCATTAATTTAAGGAATAATCAAGGTCTAGGGTTTGACCCATGTTAGACATTTGTGTATTTTAATGTCTAATTGTAGTAAAATGAATGTTTAGTGTTAGATAAATAACTTTTACTAAGTTATTTTTAATGAAAATGCTTAAAAGGACCTGGAAACACAGAAATTTATATACTTTTTCATGCCCTTTTTGACCCAAATTCATGTAGTTTCCAGTAAATTCTTGTCGGAAAATAATTAAATATTATAAAATAATTAAAGTGTGATAAAAATATGAGCATGATGAATTTTAATTAATTTTATAGTTAATTTTGTTTAATTTTGACTATTTTCGACAGATTCGCACAAAGGGCAAAAATCGGCTCGGTAGACCCTAGTTGAAGAATAAACCCGAGAAGCAATTTGAAGTATCAAGGAGAAATTATTTCCAGCCCAAGACGGTCCAATTATGAAGATTTAATCATAATATAATTAATTTTAATTTATTCCCAATTTAATTTGGGCTAAATAAATTGTTATTAATTAATTATGGAAAAAGGGTCCAGTTAAACCGCACTGGTTGAACCGAACCAGCCACCAATTGGGCAGCCCAAACCGTCCATAATGATGGCCCAAATCAGCTTATTAGCTGATTAATTAAGCTTGCAAAGAAGCCCTTGAAGCCCCATGCTATATTTAGCAAAGTTGAATTCTTCAACTTTGCCACATGGGATGGCTGGCTAAGGGAGGCCTCTTTTGCTGCTGCTAATTGCTATTTTTAGTAGCCTTGATCAGCTATAAATACACCCCTTTGCTGCTACTTTCTCTCAATTTCCATTTTTCCATTTCCCTTTGTGTGTTCTTGTGCCTATTTCTCCTCTTGGAAAAGAGGTGTTTTCCCAGCCATTTGGAGCAGCAATTGGAGTGTTCATAAGCCACCTTGATAGCCGAGGCCAATGAAGAATGAAGAACGGAGCAATCAGTCAAGCCGTGGAGAAACACCAGATTTGCTTCTTGTTCCTAATCTCTTTAAATTTTTTTGTTGTTTTGACGAACATGTTTATGAATATTTATGCTGTTGGAATGATTAATTTAATCAATTTAGCTTGAATTTAATTCGTGTTGGGTTGATTGCATTTCGATTTCTTAAATTGTTAAAATTGTGTTTATGCTGTTAAAGGCCTCGGTAAAATGTTTGATTAAGTAAAATCATGTTAACTTATCTGGCATTATAATTGTTTAGATAGCAAATGAATTAATTATTTAAACGCATTGAAATTATAATTAATGGACACAATACTTAATCTGTGCATGTTTAATTCTTCTAAGGTAGCTGAAGATTAAATTAGCATTGTATTTGATGATACATATGCCTTGCATAACTTGCAGGATTTTGTGATTAAATTGTTTCAAGGTAAAAATACTTTATTACTTCACATGATCTTTTATATGCTTACTAGGTTGAATTAACTGTTTGAATCGCCATAGGAATATGCGATAGATGGTTTAATTTAATGAGTATGTATGTGCAATAACATGTTTACTTTTAGAGCCTGTTTAATCGTTCGAATTTGCATAGAAATATATAAAAGAGATGAATGGATTTTTATTTGTAAGTATGTTCATAAGTTAGCAAATTACCGAGTTGCCATGTTTTAACAAGTATAAACACGAGCTTAATAATTCTAAGTTAAGAAATGCAATTGATCCGACACAATTATATCATCTTGATTAAAATCAGCTTTTGAAATTGTGCATTAGAACTTTGTTTATTTTCTTTTACTTTGTTATTCTTTAGTTTTTTTTTAAGTATTTTCAAAACCAAATATTTTTCCGTCACCAAAGTGTTTGAAATTATTTTCATAAATAATTCTATTACAGTCCCTGTGGGTACGATAACTCGACATTTACTTGTTACCTTATTACTTGTTACAATTGTGTAACTTGCACATTTCCACCATTCCAAGTTTTTGGCGCCATTGCCGGGGACTATTTTTCAAAGTCATTATTTGTAAATTTTTGTTTACATTTTGGTTTATTTATTTTCGTATTGAAATTTTTACTTAATTACTTTTTCTGTGAATGTTTCAGGTGTTTATGAGTATTGACCAGATTATTGATCTACTCCCTGTGGACCCTGAAATAGAATGAACCTTTCGACAACGAAGAAGACAAGCAAACCAGAGAAGGACTGAAGGAATGAATTTCGAGAATATGAACCAAGGAAACGGAGCAAACCCTACTTAGACTCCTATCCTTATTGCTGATGATAGGAATAGAGCCTTAAGACAATATGATGTGCTAGTGTTTAACGATCTTAATCCGGGTATTAGGAGACCCGAAATCGAGGCACAACAATTCGAGCTGAAGCCAGTCATGTTCCAGATGCTTCAGACAATGGGCCAATTCAGCGGAATGCCTACTGAAGATCCTCATCTTCACTTAAGACTATTTATGGAAGTGAGCGATTCTTTCAAGTTAGCCAGAGTTTCTGAAGATGCCTTACTATTGAAGTTGTTCCCATATTCGTTAAGGGACAGAGCTCGTGCCTGGTTGAATTCATTGCCACCGAACTCCATTTCTACATGGCAAGAGTTAGCCGAGAGATTCCTCATGAAGTATTTTTTTCCAAGCAAGAATGCTAAGCTAAGGAACGAGATCACTGCTTTCCACCAAATGGATGACGAGTCCTTGTATGAGGCATGGGAAAGATTTAAAGAGTTATTACGAAAATGCCCTCATCATGGAATTCCTCATTGCATTCAACTTGAGACATTCTATAATGGTCTCAACGCTCATACAAGGATGGTTGTGGACGTCTCTGCTAATGGTGCTCTCCTTTCTAAGTCTTATAACGAGGCTTATGAAATTATCGAGAGGATTGCCAGCAACAACTATCAATGGCCAACCAGTCGAGCAGCGTCAGGAAAACGAGTCGCTGGAATTCATAAAGTGGACGCTCTTACTTCACTCGCATCTCAGGTATCAACGATATCCTCAATGCTTAAAAATCTTACTACTAATGGGTCTAATAGTTTTGTAGCACAACCGCCTAATCAATTTGAAAATATAGCCTGTGTCTATTGTGGGGAGGGACATTTGTTTGAAGAATGTCCGTCGAACCCAAAATCTATATACTACATGGGTAATCAGAACCAAAACCGAGGAAGGCAAGGGTTGCAATCAAACTTTTATAACCCATCGTGGAGAAACCACCTGAATTTTTCTTGGAGTAACCAAGGGGCTGGAACCAGTACCACTTACACGCAACCTAGACCAACCCAGCTGCCTAATATTCCGCAACAAGTTCAAAAACCAGTTCAAGCTGAAGCATCCAATAGCCTGGAGAGTTTGCTAAAGACATACCTAGCAAAGAGTGATGCTTTAATCCAGAGCCAAGCAGCTACATTGAAGAATTTGGAGAATCAAGTGGGCTAGCTTGCAACTGAACTCAGGACCCGACCACAAGGTGCTCTACCTAGTGACACAGAAAATTCGAGAAATCCAGGAAATGAGCATTGCAAAGCGTTGCAATTGAGGAGCGGAAAGATAGTAGAGCCCAACACCGTCGAAATTGAAAAGGAGCAAGTTGATGCTCAAGACTCAGAAGAAGTTCAACCAAGTGTTGAAACCCCAGTTTTGCTAGAACCGAAATCTGCAGAACCATGCAAAGAAACCTCAGGACCAGTTAATTCTGATCAACCAACAACGTCATTAGAGGCAGAATTACCACCAAAGGCAAATCAACCAGAATCAGTTCCAGTAATGAAACTACCACCACCCTACCCTCAAATACTTCAGAAGCCGAAGCAGGAGATTCAATTCAAGAAGTTCCTTGACATACTCAAGCAACTTCACATCAACATCCCGTTGGTTGAAGCACTTAAGCAAATGCCGAACTACGTCAAGTTCATGAAAGATATCTTGTCTAAGAAACGAAGGCTTGGAGAATTTGAGACGGTAGCTCTGACAAAGGAATGCAGTGCAAATCTTCAGAACAAACTACCCCCAAAATTGAAGGATCATGGATGTTTCACCATACCATGCAATATTGGATCAACATATTGTAACACCCCTAGCCCGTATCCGTCGCCAGATTAGGGTTACAGGCGTCACTAAATCAAATTCTAAGTCTATGTATTTCATTCGAATTACCACATACAACTTTCATACCTTATTATGACGTCACAAATACTCTTATATAGGGCATCTATTATCACCTTATTTAGCTACATTAATTAAAGAAAGTACAAATGTATAACAATTAACATTTATTCCGTGACTGCACACATACTTCACATTCGACTATAAATTTCCTCATTCGATTATACCACAAATAAAATGCCCAAATCCTTTAGTTCATTAGCACCATCTTCTTACCATATTCGACATTGCTCATTATATATAAAAAAATTCATACCTGCCTTGAATACTCCATACTAGTTATTTCGTTAATTACTAAACCATTAGTGCTACAAGGCCGAACATATTACATTACTTCAAGAGAAATTTTATTTTCCATATAAAAATGATTCGTAGTCGAATGCACACCATAAAGCCCATTAATTTACTTACTACTATATTACCAATGGTTCACACATGCACAAGATACAATTCTTACCATCCATGCCTAGACACCTTGTTACATTCATCTAGACAAGCCAAAACAAATCATCATCATTCGAAAGTCACATAGATAACTAGACCATACACGATCCATTAATAATTTCCAAATTTAACATACACTTATTAAATTTTTGGTTTTTAAGACTAGTAACTTGACACTATTAGCTATTTCAACATTTAATCATACTAGATAGACAACCATCAAGTATTATATATCATGACATATAATTCCATGGTAAACTTTTACTATATCCGAATTCCCTTTAAAATTCTATTAAACAAGTTTAGCCATTTTTCGCATGGCTTCTATATACATCCTTAACCAAAAAGAACTCAAAAGGGTATTTAAGCTTATACATGCCATAATTTCCAAGGGTTTTATACGAAGTAAAATAAACGAGATAACAAAAGTTTTTGGTAATGTGATAGACTTCGACCAAGATCCCCGAATGCGAGCTTCAACTCTCATATCTAAAATAAACAAACAATACACAACCAGTAAGCTATGGTAGCTTAGTAAGTTATAAGTAAAGGAAATAAATAGAACCAAACATTATACAAGTTTCTATTAAACTCAAATTAATCAATGATCAACTTATGGCATCAATCCACATACCAAAAATTACAAACTCATCATACTTTAATTGTTCAATTCCCATAATATAACTTAATATCGACATATTAGTCCCTATATTTCAAAGGCTTACCTAACTTACCAATTTAACAATCCAACATTCAATGCGCATGTACCTGTCAATCACGTATACCTCATTGAAGAGTTTTCGTTAATTATAAAACCTGATAATCTACATACTTAGAGCAATTCCCGTAACGTATCGCTCACATAGAGCCGTTACATAACGCTTCGCACACTTAGTGCTAACTTCCAATAATGTGTCGCTCACATAGAGCCGTTACTCAACATTTCGCTCACTTAGAGCCAACTTCCAATAACGTATCGCTCACATAGAGTCGTTACTTAACAGTTCGCACACTTAGTGCCATACAACCGATTTCTCACACACAGTGCTCGGTTTAACAATCTGCACACCTAGTGCCCATTAATTTAAATCGCATTCTCTTAATCTCATTTTGCACATATACGAGATTTATAATTCCGTACATATATCATACACAATCTCCTACGTTCGAATTAAATTCTTCATCCTATATCTATCATCCCAATCGAACCCCTTTTCATATAGATACATGGATAAATAATCAATTTCATTCCTCACTTAATTGAAGGTTCACGTCTAGTTACTACCCATATATAATCATGTATCTCATCCAAGTATACACTACTATACATGATTCCTCACACATTCGATACATATATATATATATATATATATTGAATTCCATATTATGTCACATTCGGCAATTTATAACAATATACTCAATCCAACAACTCCAAAGATATAACCAACCAAATAAATGTACTCGATAACATTACAATTATCCAACACAATTTAGATTTCATAACATATTCGGCAATTGAAACTATACATACAAAGAATTCGATTGAGAGTAAGCATTTCGCTATAAGAATTAATTTACTTAAGTTCAATTACTTATAAACTTACATTGGTGATTGATGAGCTAAGATTTTCCGGCTAATCGTCCAATTTAGCTTTCCCCCGATCCTTTTCCGGTTCCTTACGTCCTTGATCTAAAATGGTTTCACAAAAAGCTCATTCTAATAAGGTTTCATTGTTTCTAGCTAAAAATACAAAATTGGAAAATTTTCTAATTTCTCAATCACTCGAAAATAGAACAACTTGCACTCTTTTAGGCTAAGGCCGAATGCTTCTCTTCTTATTCCATTCCCCCTATATCATTAAATTCTATCATACTTAAAATTTGTAAATTACCAATATGTCCCACAATTTTAACCTTTTTATAATTTAGTCCCCAAAGCAAGGAACACTCAAATAACATAAAATTTTGGATTTATTACATGAGGGCCAAATCTTCCTCTCCCTTACAGGAGATTATACAAACCAAGTATTTAACATTTTGACCTCCACTCATAAAATTTCTTTAAAATTCAAGCTACCATACATCCATTTCATCAAAATTTTCTACTCAACCATGTTAATGCCTAACCCATGCTTAACATACTTCCATCAAACTAAATAAATCCAACACATTCACCCATGGTCGAACATAGACCATGATTTAAATCCCAAATCTTTGACACGAGTTTAGTAGTACTAAAGATGACTAACTTAAAAGTGCCAAGATTCATAAAAATTAAGCCTAATTTCTTACCTCAATAAAACATGCAATGGCCGAATGAAGCAAAGGTTTTAGCTCCCCCTTTTTCTTTGTGTTTTTCGGTGATGGAAGAAGGAAGAAGATGATACTCTCTTTCTTCTCTTAATAATAATTTTTTATTAAAATGATATCACCCTATTAAAATTAGTATAACATAAAAGATGAATAAAAAAATCAATTTCCCCCTTATGCTTACCGTCCATTACTAGGTTTTTGGGCAATTTGACATGCAAAACCATTCATTTAAGAAATAATTCAATTAAACCCTTCCAGTAAATAATTACTACTTCTACCACCTAACAATTTAATCCTTTCACTTAAATTAGTTACCCAAATGCACAAATTATTAAATAATATTTTAACACATGCTTATATACATAGCATAGACATCAAATTAATAATAATTTATTTTTCTCTAATTCGGATTCGTGGTCCCGTAACCACCGTTCTGATTAAAGTCGTAATCGAGCTATTACAATTCCCCCCTTAAGGAATTTTCGTCCCCAAAAATCTTACCAACGAATAAGTGTGGATATCGTTCTTTCATTGATTCCTCGGTCTCTCAGGTTGCTTCCTCTACCCCGTGTTTATGCCATATCACCTTAACCAGCGCGATCTTTTGATTTCGCAGTTCTTTCACTTCACGAGCTAAGATGCGATTCGGTTCTTCTTCATAAGTCAAGTCGGGCCGAATTTCAATTTCTGATGGACTGATTACATGAGATGGATCGGATCTATATCGCCGAAGCATTGACAAGTGGAAAACATTATGAATCTTATCTAATTCATGTGGCAATCTCAATCTGTACGCAACCGGTCCGATACGTTCGATAACCTCATACGGCCCAATAAATCTCGGACTCAATTTTCCCTTTCGACCAAATCTAAGTATTTTTTCCACGGTGAGACTTTCAAAAATACTCGATCACCCACCTGCAACTCTATATCCTTTCGTTTCAAATCTGCGTACTACTTCTGTTGATCCGATGCGGCTTTCAAACTTTCATGAATTATTTTCACTTTCTGCTCTGTCTCCCTGATCAAATCAACCCCGTGTATCTTGCCTTCACTTAGTTCGGTCCAACATAAAGGTGTACAGCATTTCTGACCGTACAAAGCTTCATATGGTGCCATTTTAATACTTGATTGAAAGCTATTATTATAAGCAAATTCGATTAGTGGCAAGAATCATTCCCACGCACCCTCAAACTCAAGAATGTAGCATCTCAACATATCCTCGAGTATTTGAATAATACGCTCGGATTGACCATCCGACTGATGGTGAAAAGTCGTACTAAAGTGTAACTACCTAAAGCATCCTGTAGTTTCTTCCAAAACTGCGATGTAAACCTCGGATCCCTATTCGAAATAATAGCAACAGGTACCCCGTGCAATCGTACGATTTGTGATACGTACAACTCAGCTAGCTTATCAAGTGAGAAGTCAGTACGAACCGGAATAAAATGAGTCGATTTCGTCAATCTATCAACAATAACCCAGATTGAATCTTTCTTACTTGGCGTTAAAGGAAACCCGGATACGATGTCCATAGTGACTCGATCCCACTTCCACTCGGGTATCATAATCGGTTGAAGAAGTCCTGATGGCACTTGATGCTCAGCTTTTACTTGTTGGCACACTAGACACTTCGACACATAGTCTGAGATGTCTCGCTTCATACCGTGCCACCAGTAATGCTGTTTCAGATCGTTATACATCTTCGTGCTACCCGGATGAATTGAGTATCTACTACTATGAGCTTCATTGCAAATCATCTGAATTAAATCAGGGTTCTTTGGCACACATATTCGATCCTTGAACTGTAAACATCCTTTAGCATCTATCTGAAAGTCTGCATTCATACACGGATCACAATGGCTTTTCTTGAATTGTAGATCATCATCGACTTCTTGGGCTTCTCGAATCTGTGGTTCAAACAATGGTCTCACTTTCAACTCAGCAATGATCGTACCATTCTCATTCATAGTGATATTTGCATTCATTGCTCGTAGAGTGAATAGTGACTTTTGGCTAAGCGCATCGGCAACTACATTAGCCTTTCCCGGGTGGTAATCAATCACGAGTTCATAACCTTTTAATATCTCCAACCATCATCGCTGCCTTAAATTCAGGTCCTTCTGAGTCATTAAGTACTTTAGACTTTTGTGATCCGAATAGACGTTTCTCCGAAAAGATAGTGACGCCAAATCTTCAAAGCAAAGACTATGGCGGCCAACTCGAGGTCGTGCATCAAATAATTTCGTTCATGCGGTTTCAATTGTCTCGAAGCGTAAGCTATGACTTTACCTTCCTGCATCAATACACAACCCAGCCCAATTAAAGATGCATCACTAAAAATAATGAACTTTTTACCCAATTCTGGCTGAACGAGCATCGGAGCCTCCGTTAACAAAGTCTTTAGTTGATCAAATCTCTTCTAACACCTTTCTGACCATTCAAATTTCATATCCTTTTGTAGCAGCCTTGTCATCGGAGTTGCTATCATTGAGAATCCTTTCACGAAATGTCTGTAGTACCTAGCAAGTCCCAAAAAGCTATGTACATCAGAAACATTCCGCGGGGGCTTCCAATCTAATAGCAGATATTTTACTCGGGTCAACCCGAATACCCGATGTTGAAATCACATGTCCCAAAAAGCTGACCTCCTTCAACCAAAACTCGCATTTATTGAATTTTGCGTACAATTGCTTGTTACATAAAATCTGTCACACCAGCCTCAAATGCTCTGCGGGCTCAGCTTCGTCTCGTGAATAGATCAGTAAATCATCTATAAATACGACTAGGAACTGATCCAAATACGGTCTGAATACCCAATTTATCAGATCCATAAACACTGTTGGGGCATTAGTGAGCCCAAACAGCATCACTAAGAACTCATAGTGACCATATCTCGTTCGAAAAGCCGTCTTCGGTATATCCGATTCTCAAAATCGCAGTTGATAATATCCTGACCTCAAATCAATTTTTGAGAGCACAGATGCTCCCTTAAGTTGGTCGAATAAATCGTCAATATGTGGCAACGGGTATTTATTCTTTACGGTAACCTTATTGAGTTGTCGATAGTCAATACACATCCTCAAAGTTCCGTCTCTCTTCTTCACAAATAGGACGGGCGCACCCCAAGGAGAAAAACTCGGTCGAGCGAAACCCCTATCTGTCAATTCTTGCAACTGAGTCTTCAGTTCATTTAATTCAGTCGACGCCATCCTATAGGAAGCTATCGAAATCGAAGTGGTCCCTGGCATTAATTCAATACCAAATTCTACTTCACGAACGGGTGGCAATCCCGATAATTCCTCCGGAAACACATCTGGATACTCTCTAACAACTGATACTGATTCGATTTTCTTATCAACTATCTTGTTGTCCATCACGTATGCAAGGTAAGCTTCGCAACCCTTCCTCAAATACCGTCGAGCCCGTATCGAAGATATCACAGTAGGTAGTTCAAATCCACAGACTCAATTCGGATTATCTCGTTGTTCAGTCATCTTAAATCAATAGTCTTTCGCCTGCAATTTACTACCACATCATGAACTATTAACCAATCCATCCTGAGAATAATGTCAAACTCATCGAAAGGTAATAGCATCAAATTGGCCAAGAAACACCTGTCTTGAATCATCAATGGACAGCTCTTACATACTTTATCAACTAATACACATTGACCCAGGGGGTTGGAGACCCGAATCAAAAACTTCGTAGACTCAATAGGTAAAGTCTTACTAGATACTAATGTTTCACACACATACGAATGAGTCGAGCTGGGATCAATCAAAGCAATCACACTAGTATCTAGTAGAGTGAAAATACCAGTAATAACATCTAGCGAATAGGCCTCCTCTCTAGTACGGATGGCGTAAGCTCTAGCCGGTACTCGAGTATCTGATCGAACAATCGCATCTGTAGTCCCTCTCTGTGCACCACCCCTACCTCCCCCGAAATGAGATGATCTGCCTCTCACAGTATTGCCACTTAGTCTTGCACTCTGTGCAGTCCCCTTTTTAGTAGTTTTCGGGCAATCCCAAATAAAGTGATCCTGCGAGCCACACTTGTAACAAGTGCGAGAGATAGACTTGCCCCAGCACTCTCCGAAATGCCGTCTACCACACTGCTGGCACTCAGGTTTACTCAGTTTCTCATTGCCCACACTAGCAACAGATGTAGCCCGAGAATTCACTGGTGGTCGTTCTCATATAGAAATACCGGTGTTAGGTCTGGATCGACTACCATCATTCTTGAACTTCTTTGTTACCATTTACGAAAATTTACCCGCAGATCTCTTCTGAAAATCTTTAGTTTCAGGCTCAGCTTTCTATTTTTCTCTCCCCAGTTCTTCAGCTTTATAAGCTTGTTCAACTATACAACGAACTCGTTGATTTTGAGAATTCCAACTAGAAGCTTTACACCTTCATTTAAGCCATCTTCAAATCTACGGCACATAGTAGCCTCCGACGAAATGCACTCACAAGCATAGCGACTAAGTCGCACAAATTTACGCTCATATTCAGATACGGTCATGCGACCCTGTTTAAGCTCAAGAAACTCTTTACGCTTCTAGTATATGAAACGCTGACTTATATACTTTTTACGGAATTCAGTCTGGAAGAAATCCCAAGTCACCCTCTCTTTTAGGATAACCGACACGAGTGTATTCCATCAATAGTAGGCAGAATCTCGTAATAATAATATGGCACACTTCAGGCATTCATCAGGTGTGCAAAACAGCTCGTCAAAAATGTAACACCCCTTACTCGAGACCATCGCCGGAATCCAGTGAGAGGCATTACTAGACTTGACTACAAGTTCATAACCTAAAAATCTTAAAGCTGTCAAACTGTGTCGTGCCGACTAATTTGGCTATAACTTGAGTTACAAAATTCAAAATTCAGATCCGTAAATTTTCCTTGAAACTAGACTCTTATATCTATTCACCATAAGTTTTCTAGAATTTTTCATATGGCCAATTAGTACAGTTTATTCTTCAAAGTTACCCTTATTACACTGCTGGACAGTTCTGACTTGTCTCTATAAAACTGCAGTTATCTAATTGCACAATTTTCCAATGGTGTTCTTGTTTATACCAATGAAAAATAGACTCAATAAGGATTCTAGGCATATGAACCATGCTCCAAAATTATTTTTGTACAATTTTTGACAATTTTTCCAAAACCGGACAGTGACTGAAGGATTCATTCAGAGCAAGTCTCGTTTAAACTTAATTATCTTATAATATATAAATCTTTTGCCTATTCTGTTTCTTTCGTAATAAAATAGACACACTAAGGTTTAATTCTATATCTTAATCACTCTCTAATTCCATTTCTCCTATTTTTGGTGATTTCTCAAAATCACATTACTGGCGTTAACTAAAAACTGTTTCATTTAAACTCCAAACGTTAATCATACTTATACATAAAGTATAGCCATTTTCGCATGGCTTATACAAGTACATACACAACTTCAAACCAACAATAGTAAAACTAGACTATACATGCCATGTAACTAAATCTCCAAGCATTTATTAACCGAAACCACAATTGGATAGTGTGATGCGATCTCCTTTGACTTCCAACCCGAGCAAGCCTTGGAAACTCTATAGACATAGGAAAATTTCACAAAGTAAGCTTTGAAAGCTTAGTAAGTCATAAGCAAATAATTCACCATAGAAACATATTAATTCAATTTAAAAAAAAAAACTAAATTTAGCTAATCACATACACACATATTATCACCTTTCTCGTATAATCCATGTTCCTTGTTAAGAACTTCACTTACCTTATTTTTCATTTAACAAATAGACTCACACATACCTGAACATCGAGCTCATTTACCAGGTTTAAATTCCACATCATCAAAACCTCTTTAAGCATATACTTATAATAATTCCCCGGCGTAGCGCCTGCTAGGCGTAAAGCCTGAACACTTTCACCAGTACAAGGCTTGCTAGGCATCAAAGCCTGAAAGCTATATTAATTATACTTCTAAAATAACGATCCACCCAAACCACCCTTTAACATGTATACCAAATTTCGGATGATAAGATCTCATAATATCAACATACTGAATTCAATCCTTGAGGTCTCAATTGATCGCACAGATACTGCTCTTTAGCCGATTTCGCACACATAGGATTCAGACATTAAATTCGTACACTTAGTGTTCGGTGTCACAAAATTTGCACGTTACTCAAGCTTGTTACTTATTCACATTCATATATATATATATATATATATTCATAAAGCTTAAACCTCCACCACATAGGTACAGATATAGTACAGTGTTCATTACACGATTTATAATTTAATCGGGTGTATCATTTGCATGTATTTATACCTCACATTATACATATGGATCCTACCTAAAAATTCAATTGAAATCATACCAAGTATATCATCAATTTCCAACAATTAAACATGCCGTAAGTTATACAATGTATACATACTTTACAAGCCACATAACTCTAATCACATGCGTGTCACCTTAATAATATTCGAATACTCATCAAAATTTAAATACTTTACTTCATAAGTCTTTACATACTTATACACAACTTAACATCCGTAAACAATTACGACATTAACAATTTCGTATTATGAACAAGCATATCTCATTAACATAAAAATCTTATGCGCATTTGACTACATCAAAAGAACCATTCAAGTATGATCATGAATACATTTTGCCATCCTTTCCATGCCTTATTCGGCTAGCAAATCACTATATCCAATTTTATTGCTTTCATGCACTACTCAAGTACTAATATTATCCATATAAAAACATGCTTATAATGCACTCATGTGATCAATTCAAATCATCTTATTTATATAACCGAACACATATCTAGACATAACAAATTTTCACAATAAATAATCATATAATAATCCAACAAGAGCACATATGTATATATATATATTCATAACCGAATATACACATGCTCATAATTTGTTCTTATACTAAATAACAATCATGGCATTTAATTCATCATATATGGTATCACATGTACATTGCTCATACCAAATTCCAAATAGATCCAAACACTCAATGGAACCAATGTACCCTTAATTCGCTTGCATGTGCATAATCGAACCAAAAATAATTATATAACTTATTCATTAATTTGCATTCGCCAACCACTCCTAATTTGCAAATCATTCAAGCATGTTATAAGTGTACACATTTCCTTTACAATTGAATTAAAACAATCAATACAAAACCTTATATATATATATATATATATATATATTCATAACCGAATATACACATGCTCAAAGACAAATCATTCCAAGCATCAAGGTCATCAATTAGACGAATTCTTATGCAATATGAATTGCTTAAAAGCTTACCTCAACATCATAAACATTTACCCAAACCTTAGCCGAATGAAAAGGGGCATTTCTATGCTCAATTTGCAATAATTTCCATGACATTTCAAACAATTAAAAACCACTATTCTCTATTTCCTCCAAATCCCTTTCTCAACTTATCATGTATTTACTAACACAACAACAACAATTTCACCTTCATGGCCGAATCTAGGTGTACCAAATCTTAGAAATTTTAATATGGTTTTGATAAAAATTAAGATAACCAACTCAATTTAATAGGAATTTACTAAAATAAAACTCAACTACTTACCTTAGTACCACATGCAATGGCCGAATGAAGAAGATGAAGGTTCTTCCCCCTTCCTTGATGGTGTTTCGGGTAGATCATGAATAATGGAAGAAGAAAGAGATTTTTCTTTTTGTTTTAAATTCATATTCACCCCTTTTGCATGCTTATCATATAATAATACTTAAGATAAAAGAATACATAGAAAGCATAATATTCTTGCATGCTTGCCGTCCACTTGTTTAATTATGGGGAATTTGACATGCAAATCCCCATGTTTAATGGACAATTCACTTAGCTCCCCTTTTTATTAATGCCCACTACAATGGTCTTTCTTGCAATTTAGACCTTTTTAATAAATTAAACACTCAGATAGCTAAAATTTTCCACGAAATTTTCACACTTACTAAAACACACACATAACAAACACAAAACATAATCTTATAATACCTCTTAGGCTCGGATTCGTGGTCCCGAAATCACATTTCTGATCAGGTTAAAATCGAGTTGTTCTCAAGTGGGATTTTATTATAATTTAGTATTAAATCATAAAACAATTTTAATATAATCTTTAACATATAAAATAATACTTAAAAACATATTATAAGACCACATAGCTGTCCACTATAACTTAAAATAGTTATATTACCCTTTAAGGGCTTCACTAAAATAAAGCCACATCAATCTAACCATAAATCAAATAAAAGGTCACCTTTACTAGTTAAGCGATTTAGTCCTTTTTAACTAATTGAGCACCCAAACAGTTAAATTTTTATACGAAACTTCCACACACCTTAATTCGCATATAACTGACTCGAATTATAATATTAAAATATTTCTCGGACTCGGAGTCGTGATCCCGAAATCACATTTCCAATTAGGGTCAAATTCGGACTGTTACAAAAAATATGTACAGTATTATCGAGCCAAAATTCAGCTCTCTCAGCATCATCATCATCCTCGGCTCTGAATTCTTGAGCTCCGTGTTTTCTAATGCCATCAACAGGCGGCTTATTTCCTCTTTCAGATGGAACAGCCGGAGGTACTATAGTTGCTATAGGGGGAACGTTTGGATTTAAGGATGGTTGAACAGCCGGATTAGTTTGTAAGTATTGTCTGAACCAATCATTCATCACCGAATAGAAGGCTTGTCGAGCCCCCTCATCCGGATTACTCGTAGCCGGTCGAGATTCTTCTGGCGCAGTCCCTTGCGCAGGAACAGGCGCCACACTCTCAACGTCATCAGCTACTACTCGTTCCGAATTGGGATCCATTACTATATATAAAACAAAAGAGAACACATTTCATGGTCAGAAGTCATCACATTATCTTATTACAAATTATAGCATGTATAGCTATACACTCACACGCTACGTACGTCCGAGAACCGACTAAACCGTAGCTCTGATACCAATCAAATGTAACACCCCTAGCCCGTATCCGTCGCCGGATTAGGGTTATAGGCGTCACTAAATCAAATTCTAAGTCTATGTATTTCATTCGAATTACCACATACAACTTTCATACCTTATTATGACGTCACAAATAATCTTATATAGGGCATCTATTATCACCTTATTTAGCTACATCAATTAAAGAAAGTACAAATGTATAACAATTAACATTTATTCCGTGACTACACACATACTTCACATTCGTCTATAAATTTCATCATTCGATTATACCACAAATAAAATGCCCAAATCCTTTAGTTCATTAGCACCATCTTCTTACCATATTCGACATTGCGCATTATACATAAAAAAATTCATACCTGTCTTGAATACTCCATACTAGTTATTTCGTTAATTACTAAACCATTAGTGCTACAAGGCCAAGCATATTACATTACTTCAAGAGAAATTTTATTTTCCATACAAAAATGATTCGTAGTCGAATGCACACCATAAAGCCCATTAATTTACTTACTACTATATTACCAATGGTTCACACATGCACAAGATACAATTCTTACCATCCATGCCTAGACACCTTGTTATATTCATCTAGACAAGCCAAAACAAATCATCATCATTCGAAAGTCACATATAATTCCATGGTAAACTTTTACTATACCCGAATTCCCTTTAAAATTCTATTAAACAAGATTTAGCCATTTTTCGCATGGCTTCTATATACATCCTTAACCAAAAAGAACTCAAAAGGGTTTTATACATGCCATAATTTCCAAGGGTTTTATACGAAGTAAAATAAACGAGATACCAAAAGTTTTTGATAATGTGATAGACTTCGACCAAGATCCCCGAATGCGAGCTTCAACTCTCAGATCTAAAACAAACAAACAATGCACAACTAGTAAGCTATGGTAGCTTAGTAAGTTATAAGTAAAGGAAATAAATAGAACCAAACATTATACAAGTTTCTATTAAACTCAAATTAATCAATGATCAACTTATGGCATCAATCCACATACAAAAATTTACAAACTCATCATACTTTAATTGTTCAATTCCCATAATATAACCTAATATCCACATATTAGTCCCTATATCTCAAAGGCTTACCTAACTTACCAATTTAACAATCCAACATTCAATGCGCATGTACCTGTCAATCACATATACATCCTTTAATAGTTTTCGTTAATTATAAAACCTGATAATCTGCACACTTAGAGCAATTCCCGTAACGTATCGCTCACATAGTGCCGTTACATAACGCTTCGCACACTTAGTGCTAACTTCCAGTAACGTGTCGCTCACATAGAGCCGTTACTCAACATTTCGTTCACTTAGAGCCAACTTCCAGTAACGTATCACTCACATAGAGCCGTTACTTAACAGTTCGCACACTTAGTACTGTACAACCGATTCCGCAACACAGTGCTCGGTTTAACAATCTGCACACCTAGTGCCCATTAATTTAAATCGCATTCTCTTAATCTCATTTTACACATATACGAGATTTATAATTCCGTACATATATCATACACAATCTCCTACGTTCGAATTAAATTCTTCATCCTATATCTATCATCCCAATCGAACCCCTTTTCATATAGAAACATGGATAAATAATCAATTTCTTTCCTCACTTAATTGAAGGTTTATGTCTAGTTACTAACCATATATAATCATGTATCTCATCCAAGTATACACTACTATACATGATTCCTCACACATTCGATACATATATATATATATTGAATTCCATATTATGTCACATTCGGCAATTTATAACAATATACTCAATCCAACAACTCCAAAGATATAACCAACTAAATAAATGTACTCGATAACATTACAATTATCCAACACAATTTAGATTTCATAACTCATTCGGTAATTGAAAACTATACATACAAAGAATTCGATTGAGAGTAAGCATTTCACTAAAAGAATTAATTTACTTAAATTCAATTACTTATAAACTTACATTGGTGATTGATGAGATAAGATTTTTCGGCTAATCGTCTGATTTAGCTTTCCCCCGATCCTTTTCTGGTTCCTTACGTCCTTGATCTAAAATGGTTTCACAAAAAGCTCATTCCAATAAGGTTTCATTCTTTCTAGCTAAAAATACAAAATTGGAAAATTTTCCAATTTCTCAATCACTCGAAAATAGAACAACTTGCACTCTCTTAGGCTAAGGCCGAATGCTTCTCTTCTTATTCCATTCCCCCTATATCATTAAATTCTATCATACTTAAAATTTCTAAATTACCAATATGCCCCACAATTTTAACTTTTTTATAATTTAGTCCCCAAAGCAAGGAACACTCAAATAACATAAAATTTTGGATTTATTACATGAGGGCCAAATCTTCCTCTCCCTTACAGGAGACTGTACAAACCAAGTATTTAACATTTTGACCTTCACTCATAAAATTTCTTTAAAATTCAAGCTACCATACATCCATTTCATCAAAATTTTCTACTCAAACATGTTAATGCCTAACCCATGCTTAACATACTTCCATCAAACTAAATAAATCCAACACATTCACCCATGGCCGAACCTAGAGCATGATTTAAATCCCAAATCTTTGACACGAGTTTAGTAGTACTCAAGATGACTAACTTAAAAGTGCCAAGATTCATAAAAATTAAGCCTAATTTCTTACCTCAATTAAACATGCAATGGCCGAATGAAGCAAAGGTTTTAGCTCCCCCTTTTTCTGTGTTTTTTGGTGATGGAAGAAGGAAGAAGGTCATACTCTCTTTCTTCTCTTAATAATAATTTTTTTATTAAAATAATATCACCCTATTAAAATTAGTATAACATAAAAGATGAATAAAAAAACCAATTCCCCCTCATGATTACCGTCCACTACTAGGTTTTTGGGCAATTTAACATGCAAAACCATGCATTTAAAAACAATTCTGTTAAACCCTTCCACTAAATAATTACTACTTCTACCACCTAACAATTTAATCCTTTCACTTAAATTAGTTACCCAAATGCACAAATTATTAAATAATATTTTAACACATGTTTATCTACATAACATAGACATCAAATTAATAATAATTTATTTTTCTCTAATTTGGATTCGTGGTCCCGAAACCACCGTTCCGATTAAAGTCGTAATACACATATTATGGTAAAGCATTATGTGACTTAGGCGCGAGTACCAACCTAATGCCTATGTCAATATTTAGGAAGTTGGGGATAGGAGAAGTTAGACCAACTACGGTTACACTTCAACTAGCAGATCGATCCTTAGCACATCTAGAAGGAAAAATCGAGGACGTATTGGTACGTGTAGATAAGTTTATCTTTCCTGCTGACTTTGTAATTCTAGACTTTGAAGCAGACAAAGAAGTGCCAATTATCCTAGCAAGACCATTCTTAGCAACTGGAAAGTCCCTTATTGATGTGCAAAAGGGCGAGCTGACTATGCGTGTTCAGGATGATCAGGTAACATTCAATGTTTTTAAGTCAATGCGATTTCCTGACACAATGGATGATTATTCTACAGTAGCCGATTTAGAGAAATTAATAGTAGAGAAGGAACTTAACTGTGTTGATGACCCATTGGAAAGAATTTTGACATGGGATCCCCCATATGATGAAGAGGAGGACGAATACTTAGCTTTGCTAGAAGCTAATCAAAAGGGATTTAATCTGCAATCCCGTTTTGAATCTTTGGAACTAGAGAAAAGATATTACATACAGCCAAAAGCATCAATCGAGGAGCCACCTAAATTAGAACTCAAGGTATTACCTTCACACTTGAAATATGTTTATTTACGTAACGCCTCTACTCTACCTGTGATTGTTTCAGCAAAATTAACTACTGGACAAGAAGAGAAACTTATCATAATGTTGAAACAATTCAAGAAGGCCATCGGATGGACCATAGCTGATATTCACGGTATTAGCCCATCTGTATGCATGCACAAGATCATATTAGAAGATGGCGAGAGAGGAACGATTGATGGACAACGGAGACTGAACCCCATCATGAAAGATGTAGTGAAAAAGGAAATTATCAAGTGGTTGGATGCGGGTATAATTTACCCCATCTCAGACAGTTCATGGGTGAGTCCAGTCCAGTGCGTGCCGAAGAAAGGAGGTATCACAGTCGTGGAGAATGAGAATAACGAGTTGATACCAACTAGGATAGTTACGGGATGGAGAATCTGCATCGGTTACCGAAAGCTGAACAAGGCGACTAGGAAAGATCACTTTCCTCTTCTGTTTTTGGAGCAGATGTTCGATAGACTTGCAGGACGAGATTACTACTGTTTTCTCGACGGATACTCAGGGTACAATCAGATTACAGTAGCACTAGAAGATCAACACAAAATGACATTCACCTGCCCGTACGATACATTTGCATTTAGACGCATGACATTTGGTTTATGTAATGCACCAGATACATTTCAAAGATGTATGATGTCTATTTTTACTGACATGGTTGAGAAGTACTTGGAAGTTTTCATGGATGATTTCGCAGTATTTGGAGATACTTACGATGATTGCTTAGCCAATCTAGCTAAGGTGCTGAGGCGATGCGAAAAAGTGAATCTCGTACTCAACTGGGAAAAGTGCCATTTTATGGTAAGAGAAGGAATTGTTCTGGGGCATCGGATAATGAGACATGGGATCGAGGTGGACAAAGCAAAAGTAGACGTTATTGAGAAACTCCCACCTCCAACATCTGTAAAAGGTGTTAGGAGCTTTTTGGGCTACGCCTGTTTCTATCGAAGATTTATCAAGGACTTCTCCAAAGTGGCTAAACCCTTATGCAAGCTATTGGAGAAAGACTCGATATTCAAGTTTGATGAGAAATGCTTAAAAGCCTCCGACGATCTGAAGAGTCAATTAGTCACAGCACCCATAATCGTCACACCAGACTGGGATTCACCATTCGTGTTGATGTGTGACGCAAGTGACTTCGCCATTGGAGCTGCCTTGGGCCAGCGAAGGAACAAAGTTTTTCATTCCATCTACTATGCAAGTAGAACTCTAACCGGAGCTCAACTGAACTATACAATAACAGAAAAAGAGTTACTTGCTATTGTGTTTGCTTTCGACAAGTTTTGATCTTATCTTATAGGTACCAAAGTGATTGTCTATATGGACCACTCCGCGATTAAGTACTTATTAGCCAAGAAAGATGCTAAGTCGAGATTGATCCGGTGGGTGCTTCTACTTCAAGAGTTTGATCTAGAAGTTCAAGATCGAAGGGGAGTAGAAAACCAAGTAGCAGACCACTTATCCAGATTGGAGCCGCAAGAGAGAAATTCTTCACTTGTACTGATCCAAGAGACATTTCCAGATGAACATATACTAAAGGTAAATCATGTCCATAATATTTCTTGGTTTTCTGATTTTGCTAACTATTTAGCTTGTGGTTTGATGTCGATTGATAAAATTTATCAACAAAGAAAAAAGTTTCTTCACGATGTGAAGTACTATTTTTGGGAAGAGCCATATTTGTTTAAAAAGTGTGCAGATCAGATGATTAGGAGATGTGTGACAGAAGATGAAATACCAAAGATTTTATACCACTGTCATTCAGCTCCGAGTGGAGGACACTTCGGAGGTACTCGTACAGCAGCCAACGTATTGCAAGCCGGATTCTTTTGGCCAACACTATTCAAGGATGCATACACTTACGTAAAGAGTTGTGACAGCTGTCAGAGGGTTGGAAATGTCACCAACAGAAATGAGATGCCTCGAACAAATATCATTGAGGTAGAATTGTTCGATGTTTGGGGTATTGACTTCCTTGGTCCTTTCCCTCCGTCTTTTGGTCACAAATCCATATTGGTAGCAGTAGATTATGTGTCCAAGTGGGTCGAGGCTGAAGCTTATCCGACGAACGATGCTAAAGTTGTGATGAAGTTCTTGTAGAAACATGTGTTCACAAGGTTCGATACCCCAAGAGCTATTATCAGCGATGAAAGGACCCACTTTATGAACAAGTGGTTAAAATGGTTGGTAGATAAACATGGAGTAAAACATAAGGCTGCTATAGCTTACCATCCGCAGATAAATGGGCAAGCTGAGCTAGCAAATAAGGAGATCAAAGGCATACTTGAGAAGGTAGTTTGCCCGAACCGACGAGATTGGTCCAAGAGACTAGATGATGCTTTATGGGCTTATAGAGCAGCATACAAGATACCCTTAGGAATGTCACCCCACAGGTTGGTCTTTGGGAAAGCCTGTCATCTACCTCTGGAGTTAGAGCACAGAGCTTACTGGGCGCTTCGACAACTCAATCTAAACCTCAAGCTTGCTAAAGATAAACGAATGCTCCAACTCAACGAGCTAAAGGAATTTCGAATGTTCTCATATGAAAATGCCAAACTACTCAAAGAAAGACTCAAAAAATGGCAGGACAAGCATATTCGAGTTCGAGAATTTGAAGCAGGTCAGCAAGTCTTGTTATTTAATTGCAGATTGAAGTTCTTCACAGGTAAGTTAAAATCACGTTTGTCCGGTCCATTTATGGAGTTGTTGAACTCCAAGGTAAGGGAGGTAATTTTCAAGTCAATGCCCACGTTAGAAACATTATTACAGAGAAAAACCTGAACGGGATAAAATCCCGTTCAGTTTATCTGATCCTTAGATTTTCTTGCTTTCAATAAATTATTTAGGGAATATTTTCGGGTTTATTATGTTCAAATAAATTCTGTCTAGGAGATTGGAACTTAAGCGGGACCGCTTGTGACCCCTCCAATCTTTCCTGGGAATTGATTTTTGCATAATTTCCCAAGAAATTAGCCCCTAAATGACAAAATAAATTTTTGGTTGTTCAAATAAAAAGGTCAATTTTGAATCCAAGTATTAAATTGCAACTCAATTTCAAATTTTCATTAAGTCTAGGGACTTAATTGAATTATTTTCAAAATTTGGTTGCTATTTTCGTTAATAATAAAAACTAGGTTCCTCTTTTTGTAAATATTTTTAAAAGGCAGCTAAAATAAATATTTTTATTGATAAACTTTGATATATAATTATATTCATTATATATTACTTTTTATCAATTTAACTTAGGATTAGAATTAATTTTATTTTATATTTATCTTGGTAATTTAATAGCAATTGATAATTAATACATGTATATTTAATTATTAATTGTTGTTAATCTTGAGTAAAATTAGAATTGGACTCTTATTCTTTAATTGTTCTAAGAGTTCTACTCTAATTCATACTTTTCCCTCTATAAATTGCACCATTGTTTCTCCCTATTCATTCATCACTCACAACCCCAAACACCAACACCCAAGTGCTGCAAGTCCTTAGCCACAGCAACCATTCGGCCAGCAGCTTGCCCCAGCACATGCCGCACGCCAGCTCCAGCAGCTGCCCAGGTCGTGGCCCGCACTTCTGCTTCCTCCAGCCGCGAGCTTGTTGCGCACTATCGTCCCACACACCAGACTAGTCCAGGCGCTCTGTTGCGCTGCACCTTGCGCGCCACTCGCTCACAGCCCTCGCACCTTGCTGCCTTGTGCACCTATGCGCACACTTCTCCTTCACCCAACCTAAGCCAAAAACCTTCTTTAATTTTCCATCTTGTGTTCATTAGTTATTTTATTTTAAGAGTTCTTAATTTTTACGAGGAAGGTGGTAAGAAAATTTTTCTCTTTAAAATTTAATTTCTACTCAATTATTTAATTTTCAATTTATTGAAATATTAACAATTTGTATTAATTAAATTTTTAAGAAACTAATTTTTTATTTTTCTTTCCATCTTATGTTCAGGTTAATTATGACTCGCAAAAGAACTCGTGCTTCCACTCAAAATGACAAAACACAAAGCAAATTTCACTGTGAAGAAGCTAAAGTAAGATACGAAAGTATCTTCAAAAATCAACAGATGCATCTAGAGAAAGGCTTCACATTGAAGGAAAGCAACTACAGAGACTTTATGGCACGTATTCGACAAGTTGCTGAAGCCCTCAATTGGGAATTGTTTTGTGAAAAGAGACCAAGTGTGGATGAGGAATTAGTTCGTGAATTTTACGCGAACTTAACCTCAAGCAAATTGACTGAAGTTCCAGTCCGCGGAATCAAGGTACCAATAAATTCTAATGCTATTAATGAGTTCTTTGAATTACCTGATTTCGACAACGATGAATATTCCTCTCTGTTGAGTAATATTAAGCCTGAAAATCTGCAAGAAATCCTCGAAGAACTCATAGTTCTAGGTTCTAAGTGGGCTGTGTCAAAGCAAAGAATCCACACGTGCCGAAGAGAGTATTTGACACCACTTGCGAAGGTATGGTTTTATTTCATCCGTTTCAGCCTTATGTCTAGTTCACATGGGACTACAATTTCATTAGAGCGAATGGTCCTATTATCCTTGATTCTAACTGGAAAGACCATTGATGTGGGCAAAATCATCCTGAGAGAAATGCGAAATTGTGCTATTAGACGGTCTGGCCCTGCCTATTTCCCCTTTACGATCACAATTTTGTGCTTAATAGCAATACCCTTGCGGACGTAAAGAAGACAGAGTATAGTCAAGGCACAATCACCGATTGGGATTTTTACCGAGTGGCCGGAGATTCTGTTCTTCAGCAACGAATTGAAGAAAGCGAGGATCCCAAAGAAGCAGAAGATGAACCCACAGAAATCCCACCAGAGCAATCAACTGCAGTCCCTAGTGAGGCAGAACCAATGGAACTAGAAGCGGAGCCTGATATCGAACCCTCAATGTCTAGAGCTCCACCGCCTAGCTCAGATCGTCGTGATGAGCTATTGAAGCTGATGGACTTAATGCAACACATGCAATGGCAGCAACAAGCCTACTAGCGATACTCAAAAATAAGAGATGACTCGATGAGGAGTGCCCTCAAGAAAATTTATAATGACCCATTTAGTTTTTTTGCCTGAGTTTCCAGATTTCATATTTGAACCATGGGTGTCATCATCGAAGAGGGAGCAAGGCGATTCATGCAGAGGAAAATCTAATGAAGCAAAAGATGAGTCAAATTCGGAAGGATCGGCAAATAGATAAAAAAAAAGGGGGGAAGACTCCAACTTTCAGTTATTTTTTTAAAGTATTTTAGGATTAGGTTAATTAGGAATTTTTATTTTTGCACAATAAAATAAGAGATAGGAATCATGAATAAAATCTGAATAAGTCACAAAGGCTAAAGTCTGGCAATAGATATATACATGTCTAGGATTGGATTTTAGAAAGAGCCTAGTACTTAAGCAGTCAATTTGACTCACCTCCTCTTTTCTAATTATCCTACCTGCTGTATAGTATTTATTCACTTTAAACAATGAGGACATTGTTCACTTTAAGTAGGGTGGACCGAAAATTTGAATTCATTCCACTCAGAATAAAATTTTCTTTTAGTTATGATTAGGATGTATTTTTGTTCAATAATTTGAAATTTTGTTAATTAAGCTAAACTTCAGTATTAATAAAGTTCTATTATTTCAATAAGTTATTATGTTAGCTTAATAATGATATAAATGTATTCTTAATAAAGCATGCGAGTTCGTACCATAAAATTTTTAGTTCCCTACGAAAAAATTAGGCATGCATGAAAGCTTAAGTCTTTAGAATTGACTTAGTAATTTCTTGAGGCGAAATCCTAGGAAACATGGAATGTTGAAAATGATTTAGGCAACTGTTGTTTGGACCGTTTGAGCCTTTCAAGCTGACCTTGATAAAATTATCCTTTGAAACCCAATTTTGAGACTATATGGCCTAATTTTATTTGGACCTATGAAATATTTAGCCATCAATTTTCTCTTCATTACTTCCAAAATTGTCCCAAACACTAGACTTAGTACTATTCAGAAGATCGGTTGAAAATAAGTTTGGGGGAGTTGAAAAGAAGTATCAATTGCTCGAAAAATTGTAGTACATGAAGCAAGTGCTCGAGTTTTAGCTTGAAAAAAAACATGTACTCAAAATGAAATAAGTAGTCGAAATAGCATAAGTGGGGTATCAAGGGTGAAAATTCCGAAGGTTCAATTTTAAGCTGAGTCTAGGGTTTTTAAGCCAAAAATGTGTCTATCTTTTACCTACCCCTAAGCCCAGCCACGTTACAACCTTATTAAAGACCTATTGATTCAAAATCCCAATGTTACCTACATTAGTGGAGAGAAATTTCTCTGTTCAACATATGAAGACATTAGTTAAGCTTAATGATTGCAAAAAGACAAGTAAAGAAGAATCGTCCATAAATTTGTAGTCAATAGTTAATAGTTAATGGTTCGAATTTATTTGTCCTGAATTTTGACTTTTGTAACTGAGAATCCACACTTTCTTTTTTAATAGAAAAGAAAGGGAAAGTTTTTAGATATTGTGTGTCTTGAGATACTATAACCAATTGAAGGTATGGATCCGATCTAACAATGAAAAATAAAAGGGAGATACTCTCCTTTTTTTGTTTGTAGCCTTTTGGAAGTAAATATTCTCGCATTTATTGCTACAGCGCTGTTCATTCTAGTTCTTACCGCTTTTTTACTTATAATATACGTAAAAACTGTCAGTCAAAGTGATTAATTTGAATGAATGAATTAAAATCAAATTGGTAGCGAGCAACATGTCTTTATTAAGAAACATTTAGTCTAATTTTGCTTGTATAATAATTGCTGGAGGTAATTTGAACGATCTGAATGCTTAAGTAGCATAACTGTCAAATTTCTTATCTTTGAGCCTAAGTATATTCAATTCATAATTTTGAGAAGAAAGTTGTTCTGAAGGAGTTTTTCAAAGGTGTTTTCGAGAAAATTCTTTTCAAATTTGAGCATTACTCGGGACGAGCAATGAATTAAGTTTGAGGGTGTGGAAACACAGAAATTTATATACTTTTTCATGCCCTTTTTGACCCAAATTCATGCAGTTTCGAGTAAATTCTTGTCGGAAAATAATTAAATATTATAAAATAATTAAAGTGTGCTAAAAATATGAACATGATGAATTTTAATTAATTTTATAGTTAATTTTGACTATTTTCGACAAATTCGCACAAAGGGCGAAAATCGGCTCGGCAGGCACTGCTCGAAGAATAAACCCGAAAAGCAATTTGAAGTATCAAGGCAAAATTATTTCCAGCCCAAGACGGTCCAATTATGAAGAATTAATCATAATATAATTAATTTTAATTTATTCCCAATTTAATTTGGGTTAAATAAATTATTATTAATTAATTATGGAAAAAGGGTCTAGTTAAACTGCACTAGTTGAACCGAACAGATTGAACCGAACCAACCACAAATTGGGCAGCCCAAACCGTCCATAATGATGGCCCAAATAAGCTTATTCGCTGATTAATTAAGCTTGCAAAGAAGCCCTTTAAGACCTTTCAAAATTGCATTCAAACCCCTCCAAATATTATGGTTTTGTAGATTTGCCCCATGCTATATTTAGCAAAGTTGAATTCTTCAACTTTTCCACATGGGATGGCCGGCCAAGGGAGGCCTCTTTTTCTGCTGCTAATTGCTATTTTTAGCAGCCTTGATCAGCTATAAATACACCCCTTTGCTACTCATTCAAAACACACCTCAAGCATCCAACATTCTCCTCTCTCATTTTCTCTCAATTCCCATTTTTCCATTTCCCTTTGTGTGTTCTTGTGCCGATTTCTCCTCTTGGAAAAGAGGTGTTTTCCCAGCCATTTGGAGCAGCAATTGGAGTGTTCATAAGCCACCTTGATAGCCAAGGCCAACGAAGAACGGAGCAATCAGTCAAGCCACGGAGAAACACCGGATTTGCTTCTTGTTCCTTATCTCTTTAAATTCTGTTGTTGTTTTGACGAACATGTTTACGAATATTTATGCTGTTGGAATGATTAATTTAATCAATTTAGCTTGAATTTAATTCGTGTTGGGTTGATTGCATTTCAATTTCTTAAATTGTTAAAATTGTGTTTATGCTGTTAAAGGCCTCGGTAAAATGTTTGATTAAGTAAAATCATGTTAAGTTATCTGGCATTATAATCGTTTAGATAGCTAATGAATTAATTATTTAAACGCATTGAAATTATAATTAATGGACACAATAGTTAATCTGTACATGTTTAATTCTTCTAAGGTAGCTGAAGATTAAATTAGCATTGTATTTGACGATACATATGCCTTGCATAACTTGCAGGATTTTGTGATTAAATTGTTTCAAGGTAAAAATTGTAATATCCGGGATTTGGGAGTCATGCATTTTAATTTGTATCTGTGTGTTAGTGTGCTCTGTATGCTGTTTGAAAGTGTTTGGAGGCTTCGGGGAACCTTGGGCTTGGGTAGAAGCCATAGGAAAATTTTGGGTTTAAGCTGAGTAGAAGGGGAGCTAGGCCTTAAGAGAAATTAGGTGTGGATTGTGACACAAGAAAGGGAGCAGTGGAGTGGCAAGGTAACGCCTAGGAGTAAGGGGAGAGGGTGGCGTCACATGGAGTGTCAAGGGAGACAAGGTTCAAGCTGCGGAGTTAGCATTTTAACCTTTATTTTTGTGTCAAAGGGAGTGAAGAATTGGGTTCGGCTATAGCAGTTGGAAGATGGAATTTGACTGAGTCCAATCACTTTGAATGTGCGGCTAGAGAAGAGATGGCGGTTTGACTCATTCAAACTCATTTGAATGAGAGGAGGGGAGGAAAATGTGGAGAAAAATAAGGGATATGAGAGGAGAAAAGGTGGTGGCCGAATGTGGAGTTCTTAGGGGATGCATATTCGGTTGGGAGAGGGTCTTGGTATGCCGAAATTCAGTCTTAATGAGTGCCGAATTTAGTTCTCTCTTTTCTCTCTAGTGCCGTTCATTCTTTTGTGCAAAAGACACCTAGTATTCGGCTCTCATATTCTTTTGAGCTGTTGACTGAAACTTCAAAGACCATTAAGGTCACTAGCGTTTCTTTCTCCTTTTCCTTTACTTGCTTTCTTGGCCGAATCTATCTCTCTTTCCCAACTTCTTTTCTTTTCTCTCCATAACTCTCTATAGCCGAACCTCTATTGAGCCTCACCATCATTTATTTTCTTCTCTTGTTTTCTTCAAAGCTGAAAGTACCATTGGCCGAAATCTGCTCCAATCATTTCTAAATAGTTGGTAAGGGTTCTCTTCTATTCGATTTCCTTCTTTCTCTTTTGGGTTGTTGAAGTTAGAAGCCTAACTCTGTATTCTGTGTGTGGCTGAATCTATACAAGTCCTTAGGTTCGTGACTCCTTTGTTGTAGCCAACGTTAGGGGCAGTGGAGATTTTCCGGGATTTGGACATTAGAGGTAAGCAAGATACAACCTTAGGCCGAAGGCCACTCCTTTTGGTTTATTGGTGTTAGAGCCGATTCTAACATGGCCAATATAGGGATTTCGACAACTCTCAAAAGCAGGTGAGAACCTTCGGGTCTTGGATCTACTTTGGTAAGATTATTCGATTTAGATGGTATTTAGTTTCGTATGGATTTATTCGATTTCTTAATGGGGTTTTCTGACTAAGATATTGTTGATGGATGCGAGTACCAGTCGAGGAGAAAAAGGGGTAGCCCCTACCCCTAAGTTTAAGAAGCGATCGGTTTCTGCAGTGCGGGATTGGCCACCGGGGTGTGGGCCAACGTCAGAACAGGAGCGTAGGCAGATAGCGGTAGTTTTGGTTAGTGACAGCGTCAATTTTGAGAGCGTAATACTTCAGGTTATCAGGTGTGTGGTTATTTCGCAACTTCCCGAATATGTATAAAATAATTGTATGTGTTATAAGTATGATGACTGACGCAGTGGCAATAGTGAGTTGGTTACCCTAATGGGTATGTCGATAATCAGGTTAGTGTTAAATGCCGATGAGATTGTGATTATTGCTGTGAATATGTGCTGTGTGCATATAACCTGTTCATACATTATTTTATCATATCATTAACGTATGCTGCAAAATCATGGGGAGGGATTTGTATATTGGAAAGAAGGACAGGGTGTACATTTATGTACGTGGTTTAGTGATGGCTACGAGCCTCACGTGGATTGATGATCGGCTCTGTGCCTCATCGTGGTTGGTATCGGCTTTGTGCCATATCGTGGTTGGTGATGGCTATGTGCCTCATCGTGGATTGATGCTAGTTATGGGCTACATTGTGGATTGACGTTGACTACGGTCACGTTGTGGATTATATTGTGATTTAATCACGTGGACCAGTGGCTAGACCACTTGGTGGATGGCATTCATTGCCAAATTGGTGTGTAGAGGTTGGAGGGTCGATTTAGTAATCCCCTGGTGTGTGGTGGCTGGATACGGGGCTGTGTAAAGGATGGACCCTAGGCTGGGTTGGGTGCATTTTGCATTATTATCTGATATGTGGACTGGTGTGGTTTTGGACTAAGCCCATACGTGGAAATTTGTGGACTAATTACACACTGAGTCTGTTGACTTACCCAAATATTACCAAACAATGCAGGTGATTCGTGATGGTTGGATCGGGCTTGGATGGGATTTCGAGATGGCTATGCTGAAGCAGCTTTCATGTTTAGAACCATTTGCTTTTAATTTCGGTTTATTTCGGGTTATTTTATTGTAATAAGGCCATTTAACCATTTTGGGTTTTATTATGGTTTATGCTAGATCCAACATGAATTAGTAATTGCAACCAATTTAAATAATGACAGTTGATTATTCTAAAAACTTAACTAAGGTTTTCTAATTGAGATTTTCGTAATCACTCGGATTCTTTTATAGTTTTTAAAAGGACACGTTTTCATCTACCCGTGAGCTTCAAATTGTTTTTTTCCAAATTAAACGTTTCTCTAGAAATTGAATCCTGTTTTAAAACCTAATCTTTAGAGAAGTGGTTAAGCACCTGTTCTCATTTCACCTCTAATACTGCTACAAGTTTTATCATCACTTAGCCGATTTCAATCTAAAGTTTTCCAGTAGCATTCCGAATTCGGCCGTAGTGTTTTGGGCCGGGTTCAGGGTGTTACAAAAATACTTTGTTACTTCACATGATCTTTTATATGCTTATTAGGTTGAATTAATTGTTTGAATCAACATAGGAATATGCGAGAGATGGCTTAATTTAATGAGTATGTATGTGCAATAACATGTTTACTTTTAGAATCTGTTTAATAGTTCGAATTTGCATAGAAATATGTACAAGAGATGAATAGATTTTTATTTGTAAGTATGTTCATAAGTTAGCAAATTACCGAGTTGCCATGTTTTAACAAGTATAAACACGAGCTTAATAATTATAAGTTAAGAAATGCAATTGATCCAACACAATTATATCATCTTGATTAAAATCAGCTTTTGAAATCGTGCATTAGAACTTCGTTTATTTTCTTTTACTTTGTTTTTCTTTAGTTTTTTAAGTATTTCTCAAAACCAAATATTTTTCTGTCACCAAAGTGTTTGAAATTATTTTCATAAATAATTCTTTTACAGTCCCTGTGGGTACGATAACTCGACATTTACTTGTCACTTTATTACTTGTTACGATTGTGTACAATTGCACATTTCCATCGTTCCAAGACCTATTTGTAAAAGTTATAAAATATGTAGTAAAGGTGTGTTTTAATGGAAATTGTGGGCTATTATAGTTATAAAAACGGTTCGACTAGGCTTGTATATTACAGAAATTGAACACATTTCATTTTACGAGCCTAGGGACCGGAATGTAAATATGTCAATGTTTAGGGGCAAAAATGTAATTTTTCCATAATAAGATTTTTGGATTGAATTGAATCATGTGAATAATAAATGTGTTAAATTTGCTATTATAGATCAAGAGAAACGAGGTTCGGACCTAGATCGGGGGAAAAATAAAGTATTTGACGATTAGATCCCATTTCTACTATTTTTGTACCGAGGTATGTTTGTGTGTACATAATGCATTTTTATTTATGCTTTAATTGCTTTAATATTGTAAGAATTGTGATTTACTCTTTGAACGTAATTGAAAAAGTTCAATAAGCGACAAATCTCGGTTGAACCTTAGGAATAGTTAGAATACAAATGTCATGACATTTGTGTTGTTTGAGATTACGTGTAAGACCATATATGGGATATGGCATCGATATGAGACTTCGTGTAAGACCATAGGTGGGCTATTTGCATCGATAAGAGATCCCATGTAAGACCATATCTAGGATATGGCATTGGTATGGTATTGTGTGTGCGAGATGTCTCGAGTTTCCTTTAGTATTCTAAGTGGTTCAACGGGAAGTTCAACGAGTATGTCAAAGTTGTAAAAGGTTATGGTTATGTTGCAAGTTGGTATAGGTATGTACGTAAAACTCATTTACTAATGAGCTCGATATGTGATGAACCCTCTGTAAGGTTATGAAAGAGTAAGTTATGATTAGAAGACCTAAATACTATTTAAGCCAAGTTTATCATGTTATTTGTATGTTACATGTGTGAGTATAATGCTTATTATTTGCATAGGAACTTACTAAGCTATATAGCTTATTCCCCTTTTCTTTTCCCTTGTCTTATAGTGTCACCAAGCCAGCTCAGGGATCGAAAACTGTCGGAGAATTGGTCATTTTTGATATTTTGGGTACCATTGATTTCGATATTTTGAGTTGTGGCATGTATAGGGAGTTGGTCATTTTGTTATGTGTCATAATTGATTTAGCCAAATGTGTTCGTTTTTGGTGGTTGATAATTCATTTTGTAAATGGCCATTGAAATTGGCTAATATTGGTTTTAAGTATATATATATATATATATATGATGATTCTTTTCATGGATGTGGGAAATTTGCATGGTTTGAGTTGATAAGTATGTGGTTGTTGTATGTGATAAATGATAGCATGTGAATGATGTATTGATATCTTGTTTGTGGCTGATTTGGTTGTATGTATATGCTCGGTATGGTTCTATGTTTGTTGTGTAGGTTTGTGCATGGAAGGGTGACAAAATGGCTTGGTAAATAGCCTTATTGTTGTCCACACAGGTAGATACACGGGCGTGTGTCTAGGCCATGTGTGACACACGGCTTGCCCCATGGGTGCGTGTTCCAGCCGTGTGTCCTTTGCACCTTAATTGTTGCAAAATAGAATGCTTAGTATTGAGCACACGGGCAAAGATATGGTGTAACATCTTGAATTGGCGGGGCTTTGCATTTAATGTGTTGTGATGTGTGTTACGCTTAATGTGTTAATTAGAGTGTTTAAGGGGTTCAGATTGGGCTCAAGGTTAGGCCGAGGCCTTAGTTAAAATTTTCTGTTTGGGCACTCTAGTAGAGAGCCAGGTGGGATAGGGCTTAAAGGATATTATCTGTGAATTAAGACACAAAATGGGCTTGTGGCCCAAGGGTTAGTGGCGTTACTTAGGGGCTTTGAGGTGGCGTGATAAGCAGTAAGGATGTTCAAGGATCGAGTCGCATGATACCCTTTTTGTTTTAATTAATTTTGGCGTCAAAGGAGAGGAGAGTTGGGGGCGGCTAGGATGCTTAAAAATAGGGAGTATTTGAGTTGGATAATGTGGATAATGTGGTTGATAAAGTGACTGGTAAAAGGGAGGAAGAGGTGGTGTTATCCATGTCACTTGAGGATGAGTGATTAGAAGAAGATAAGGGAGAAAATTTAGGAGTTATCTGTTGATCAAAGTGGTGACCGAATCTCGAACTCTAAGGGGGAGGGGGAATCGGTTTTGAGTGGCTAAGGGGTACCGAAATTTTCCTATTGGTAGGATGGGTTTTTAGTTTTCATAGGGGGCATTTTTGGCTTTTGTGTAGTAAGTGCCGAAATTGTGTTTAAGTGAGGAGATTATCTCTTCAATTTCGGCATTTGGGTCTTTATTCTCCCATTCTCTTTTCTCATTATTCTGCTAAAGCCGAACCTACCTTTAGTCTGTCGAAATTCTCTTTTCTTTGCCGTTTCTATTGCTTCTTTTCCTTCCATTCTACTCCTCTCTTCTCAATCGTTTCTTTCTCAAAAAGTCGAAACCCTTAATTTCAATTCTCTTTTCCATTCTTCTCCTATAAGCCGAAGGTTCATTGTTCTTTTCTTTTTCTCTTTGTCGATTTCTTCAGTAAGCCGAACCTCCATAGATCTCTCTGCACCATCTTTCTTTTGATTTCTGCAGAAACTGGAACCAGTTAGGAGTGACCGAATCTGTTGGTGTTAAGGTGAGTGCCGATTTCTTCTATTTTTTTCCCTTCTCTTTCGGTTTTTGGAGGCCAAAGCCGAAAGGCTAATTGATGAGGCAAGGTTATCTTTTGAGTTACATTTTGATTGTTCTTGTGTTCACATCTTGGGGCGACATTTTGGGAAATCGGAGTAGATCGAATCATCTAGATTCCAAAAGCCGGAAACCGCTAGTCTCTAAGTCCCATACCTCTTTTCGGGATTTCAAGGTAAGGGGTTCTCTTTAGATTTTCATTAGGATCGATGATTGTATATGTGATCTTAACCATACGTTATGGATTAACAACCATATGTTGTGATGGTAGCAACTGATAAGGTCTTTTGATGGAATCAAATGTCGATCAAGTGAAGGAGGGGATTGGATCTGTAAACCCAATCCCTAAGTTTAAGAAACGAGCGGTGTCAGCGGTTCGGGATTGGCCATCGAGTTGTGGACCGGCTTCAGAACAAAATCTTAGGCAGTTAGCAGTCGTATCGGCTACTAACAGTGTCGACATAGAAAGTATCATCTTGACTGTAATTAGGTGTGTAGATCTTTATCACACTAATTAATCTGTACTATATATGTTATGGGCTAAAAGCCGGAAAAAGGCTATATGGACAGTCGTATTACCCGAAAAGGGTAGGCAAGGGATGCCAGGTACGTAATCATAGAAACTTCTCTATGTGTATCGATGCATGTGATAGTCTGTGATCTTTTAGGTAGTATATTGTTTTGATTCTGCATGGATGTATGCATGGGATGGGGTTAATATGATGAAGGGGAAGAGCATGTTAATAGGTCACTTGGTGATCAGTGGTTAAACCACGAATTGTAAAGTTAGGTCACAATAGTGATCGGTGGCTAAGCCACGTTAAATTTATTCTGAATTGATAGGAATAAGTAGCATGACTGTCGATATAGTGTGTAGCGGTTGGTGGGTTGATTGTAGAAATCCCCGAGGTGTGATGGCTGGTACGGGCTGGTGTGTAGAGGATGGACTATTAGGTTGGGTGGGGCCATGTAGCATGTAAATATTTTGTTGCTATTGTGTATGGGCCAAGGCCCATAATGTGTTTGTGGGCCTCAAGCCTTTTATGTGTTTTCGGGTTTTGCACACTGAGTCTTGGTGACTCACCCTTTTATTTCCCTGACTTTTCAGATGAGCGGTAGATCGTGGAAATGGGAGCCGAGGCGGACTCGACGGGCCATCAAGTCTTTTATTTTCATAAATTATTTCCGGTTTTCCTTTAAGTTTTAATTTTGGGACTATTTATGTAATAAGGCTTCCATAGCTTAGGTTATCAATTTATATTTGTTAATGTTTACATTTATAAATTTATGTTCAAAGACTTATTTATAAGAAGAAATAAAATGGGATTTTCAAACAAGTTTTAAATAAAAAAAAAAACCCACAAAGGTTTTCTGCAAATACCACTTATTTAACGAATACCTACATAAACAAACCGAGATTTCAAATCCCTTCAAAGAAAAGTTTTTAACATTTAACCCGTAACATACCAGATCTGGTCATGGCGTTTGGGCCGGGTTTGGGGTGTTACACAAGGGCGTGTGTCTCAGCCATGTGGATGGCATAGCCTCAAACACGGGTGTGTGCCCTAACTATGTGAAGTCTGCACCTATTTTATGAAAAATCATGAAAACTAAATCGACCACACAGCCTAGCACACGGGTTTGTGGCACAAGTCAGAGAGCTCCCTATTTTGAACACAGCCTGTAGCACGGGCGTGTCTAAGGGTCACATGGGCGTGTCCCTTAGACCACACGGGCGTGTGAAAAATTTTCTAAGTGTTGTATGATTTTCTAAAGTTCCTGGTTTAGTCCTGAACTACTTCTAATGTATGTATTGAGCCTCGTAGGCTCGTATTAGGGACGATATGAACGTATGTGAAAGGTTTTAAATTTTGGATGGAAATTACGTCTTGGTTTTTTATGTTTGCTTGTGTTTAAGTCCGGTAATGCCTCGTACCCTGTTTTGACGTCGAATACGGGTAAGGAGTGTTACAATATTTATGTGATGATATACATAATGGAATAATTACAAGTTGGAAATATTGATAAAATATCATGTCTCGATTGAATATTGAAATTCGATGGATTATAGTGGTTTCTTGAAACGAGTATAATAATGGCAATGGTTTCAAAGAGGATTTAGCCCGAACAGGTAATCCTGAATTTAAGCTTCTCGAGCATATGTTAGAGATTGGTTTTATCCCAGACGGGTAACCCTAATTAAGCTCTTTAGAGTACAAGTAACTAATAGGATTTAGCCTAGACTGGCAATCCTAAATGACTCTTGTGAACGTTGGGTGAAAATCGGGAATTAGCCTGGACTGGTAATCCTGTTGTAAAATATGTGGCTCGAGAATGTGCTATTCGGACATATGTTCAATAGGTAATAATGAATACAAATTGATAGATAATTCATATGTATACGTTATGTACATGACCGAATGTCCATCGAAATTTCATTACTTCAACGGGAAAGACTCTCGAAATATGGAAAGGTGGAATTAATGGAAGTTTGTATATAATGAGCTCATTTATTTTTAATTGATATTTATATGATGTTATGTGACTAACTTGTTTGATTAAGTGTATATGTTTAGGTGAACTACCTATAATGGATGAAATTTATGTTTATGTATGCTAGTTTGAATGGATATAATTGGTTAGTTTATTTTTTGTTATACGAACTTACTAAGCATGAAAATGCTTACCCCATTTAATTTTCTCTTGTTTTATAGTGCTCGTAAGATCGTGAAGGTTGGAGGATCGGTCGGAGCATAATCACACTATCCACTATCTCCATTTTGGTATATTTAGAAATCTCATTTTAGTATAATGGCATGTATAGACTTAATTGGTCAAATGATGACTTGTAAGTAATATTTTGTAGTCTAGACATTGGAATGGATAGTACGGATTTATTTGGTATGTTTAAATGTTATTCTATGTTCAATGCTTATGTGTTAAGTGTGGATGAATGGAGTATGTTTATCTTGTATATACATTAAAGGTATGCTTATAGACATGTATTGCATGTGATATTTTTCCATGATAGATGTTAATTTAGGCTCGGTTTTAATGCTTGATTTGGTTGGTATATACATGCAAGTATTGGTGTAGGTTGTTGGAAAAATTGGGTGAGAAAATGAAGCTAATAAATAGCTTCATTTTGTCCACATGGGTAGAAACACTGGCACGGTCGAGCATACGGGCGTGTAGCCAAGTCGTGTGTCCCCTGCACCTTAATTTCGAGAAAACAAAACGCTTAGAATTGAGCACATGGGCAGAGACACGGGTGTGTGTCTCAGCCGTGTGGGAGACACGGCCTAGAACACGGGCGTGTGTTTTGGCTGTGTGAAACCTACACCTAATTCAAATTAAATGAATTATCCACACGACCTAGCACACAGGGTGTGTGGCATGGCTGTGTGGCGCAAGTCAGAGAGCACTCCAAATCGAACACGGCCTGCAACACGGGCGTGTCCCAGGGTCACACACGCGTGTCCCTTGGACCATGGGCGTGTGAGCCCTGCATCTTAGAAAAATTTTGAAATTTTGCAAAAAATTCTTAGAGGTTCTGATTAAGTCCCGATTCGATTTTAATACTCGTTTTGAGCCTCGAGGGACCATTCAAGGGACAATAAATAAAAATTTTGAGTATGGATGGTATTTTAATACAAATTGCATGTGAATGTTCTGTAAACTTCGGTAATACTCTATGACCCTGTTTCGGCAACGGGTATGGGTTAGGGGTGTTACAGTACCCATGAATATGAATTGACGGATCCTGATTTGTACAGATCGAGTGTACTATCTGTGTATCCATCGATATTTCGAATAAATTCAACGAGAAAAATCCTGACATGAGAATATATGAATAAGAAATGAGTTATTACACGTATTTTCTTGAAAGACAAGAAAATGAGTATACATGATAATTGATATATGGAAACATGAGATGATGATAATTGTACATGGAATTTATTTGATGAATATGTTCATTCTTGATTCTAGATTTGTACACCTTGAGCGTATTACTAGTGTGACATGAATATTTCACTTACACTATCCATCAGCTCATTGGATTCGAAGTTTGGCAGAGATCGCTTACACTATCCATCAGCTCATTTCGGTACATATGGTAAAAAAATAGTGGCTATAATTGCATGTATAGGTTAATTGGCCATATTGGCATGTAAATGTAAATGGTTATTGTAATCTAGCCATTGGAATGGCTAGTGAAGATTATGTATTGATATATATATATACATATTAAGATTATTTCATGGTGGTAACATAAGTGTTTATTATTGATTGATTGAAAAAGGTTAAACGAGTATGCTTAATAAGGTAAGATTAAAAGCATGAAAGCATGTAACGATATACCATGTTAAATGGTAGAATTAGCTTGATTAAAATGCTTGGATTGGTTGGTTTATGAATGCAAGTTTTGGTGTAGGTTTATGGCAAGGTTTTGGGTGAGAAATGAAGCAATAAATGGCTTTATTTTGTCCATATGGGTAGACACACGGGCGTGTGTCTTGACCGTGAGTGACACACGGTTTAGCACATGGGTGTGTGGTCTGGCCGTGTGTCCCCTACACCTTAAATTTGAGAAACAGAATGCTTAGAATTGAGCACACGAGCAGAGACTTACACGGCCTAGCACACCAGCGTGTGGCCGGCCGTGTGGCACAAGTCAGAGAGTTACATGGGGTCGAACACGGCCTGCAACACGAGCGTGTGTGCCCTGTGTCTTGGAAAAATTTTAAAATTTTGTAAAAGTTTCTCTGAGTTCTTGATTTAGTCCCGATTTGATTCTAATACTCGTTTTGGGCCTCGAGTGTGATAGACCAATTTCAGTGAAATCGGAACAGTGGTTTTGTAAACGAAAAAATATATAGGATTTTTCCTATACAATTTATCACCTTTTTACTTAAATTTGTTGTTAAAACTAAGTAATTGTTTAAGAAATTAATGAAATATGTGAAAAATATGAAATTAGGACATATAAATTATTAAAAAGTGATTTTATGATTTATTATATAGTTTTCATGCATAAAATGGCTTATTTTATATTAAATTAAGCATATTATATTTTTCAGACATGAAGTGGGCCATGCGTGATTAAATTAAATAATAAAATATAAAATTATATTTAATATTCATTTTTAGATATTTCATTAATAATTTTGGTTATAATTAATTATTTAAATTGGATAAGTTTTATTCTTTGGTCCTCTAATTGGATTACAAAACCGTCCAAATTGGAGACCAAGTCAACCTAATTTTTGGCTACACTTGGTTGTCCACATAAACCATTTTTTGGTTTAATTGCACAAGGTCCTTGCAATGTTGAAGAAATTAGAGATTTTCCTGAAGATTTACACTTGATCGAGTCTCAGTCCTTAGTTGTTGTGGCACTTAAATTGAGCAAAAATCAAGCAATAATCAGCCCAATTTTCTCAATTCATGGCTGGCCACCCTTTGAAGATGCTTGAAGAGATGAAACCTCCTATTTTTAGTAAATTATCCCCCTCTCCTCACCTATAAATAAAAGCCCCTCATTTATTCATTCATCATCCCTCATCTTTCATCGTTCTCTCTTCTCTCTCAATGCTCTTAGCATTTTCCATTCCCCACGCCTAGCATCATCTCTTCATAGAGATTTTAGCAATTAAGCCTCTTAAAGAGCCATTGGTCGGCCACCTTGGAGAGCCATCAGCAAAGGAGCAAAGTGAAGGAGTGAAGGAGCCTCGTCGATTAGAGTCTTGGGTGACAGCCACTTTGATTTTGGTTTAATCTTTCCTTTCTTTAATTTAATCTGAAAATGTTTGCTACGTGTTCTTTGTTCTTGTTTGCAACAATGTTAGCTTCATTTTATTTAAGCTAGGATGATTGCTTTGATTAAATAATATTTATTTGATTCATGCTTATAATGTTTGTGCCTCAATCGATCATATTTTCAATTAAAATCAAGTCTTATTTTGTTCATACGTGATTGAAATGCACCTAAATTAGCTGAGCGATCCTGACCACACGACGACTAGTGGACACATAATTGAAATGTGCATACTCAATTTAGATCCTAACCCGATTAAATTGCAGGTTGCATAACAACTCTGACCAAGCTCTGTTATCTGCATGGTTTTTAGATTTTTGTGATTATACCATTTTTGTTTAAACAGTGTGTAGATAATATAATCCGAAAGTGAGATTGGTGAGATCTTGTATCATTTCCATTCATCTCCAAGTGGAAGACACTTTGGTGGTTCATGTACTGCAGCAAAGATTTTGCAAGTAGGTTTCTTTTGGCCTACGCTATTCAAAGATGCTTATGCTTATGTGAAAAACTGTGATAATTGCCAAAGGATTGAAAATATATCAAGGAGGAATGAGATGCCCTTGACAAACATTTTGGAGATTGAATTGTTAAACGTATGGGGCATTGACTTCTTAGGCCCATTTCATTCTTTGTATAGGAACAAATACATCTTAGTTGTTGTGGGACTGTGTATCCAAGTGGGTTGAAGCTGAAGCATACCCTACAAATTATGCTAAGGTAGTCATGTGATTCCTACATAAGCATGTGTTTAAAGGATTTGGGACACCAATAGCTATTACTAGTGATGAAGGTTCTCACTTTGTGAGCAAATGGCTTAAGTGGTTGCTTGACAAATATGATATGAAGCACAAGATTGCTACTGCCTATCACCCCCAGTCTAATGGGCAAATTGTGAGAGTGAATTGTGAAATCAAAGGTATCCTTGAAAAGGTAGTACTCCCTAGAAAAAAATATTGGTCTCGAAGGCTCGGTGATGCACCTATCGAACAACATTTAAGACACCGTTAGGAATAACTCCTTATCAGTTGGTCTTTGGAAAGGCATGTCATTTGCCATTATAGTTGGAGAATAAAGCTCACTGGGCTTTGAAACAGTTGAACTTTGATCTTAAGCAAGCCGGTGAGAGAAGGATGTTACAACTTGATGAGTTGGAAGAACTGAGGTTGTTTTCCTATGAGAATGCCAAAATGTGTAAAGAAAGATCAAAGAGATGGCATGATAGTCATATACAACCTCGCGTGTTTAAAGAAGGTCATAAGGTTTTGTTGTTTAATTCAAGGTTGAAGTTAGTTCCTGGGAAGCTTAAATCCCGATGGAAAGGACCCTATACCATCTATCGAGTTTATCCTTATGGAGCTATTGAATTATACAACAATTATGGAGGTACGTTTAAAGTTAATTATCAATGTCTCAAACACTACTGGGATGGTGAAATTGAGCGAGTTGAATCCTCGTTCAAATTAACAGACTCTTGATTTTTCATGAACTTGTTTTGTAAATAAATAAATAAATAAAACTTATTTTCTTAATTTATTACATTTAATTAATTATGTCTAAGGAGATTGGAACTTAAGCGGGACCACTGTGACCCCTCCAACCTTTCCTGGGAATTAATTTAATGTAATTTGTTAAGAAGAAATTTTCTAATTAAAACTTAAAATTTTTAAGTTTTATTTGTTCTGTTTAAATTTTAAATTTTTATGTTAATAAAGGGGGTCAAATTTGGCCCAAGTACTAATCAAATTTTTTTCTTAAGTAAGTTTATAAATACAGTCTGAGTTTGAGGCCCAAGACAGCAAAAAGGAAGGAAAAATCCATGCCTTACCATCACACCCATTACTTGTCGCCCAAGTAACCCTAATGTAGCTAAATTTTTGCTGATGGATAAATGTGATTTCCCTTATTGAATGAAGTCCTGCATTTGTTGCTGATAGGATTTTGCTCAGATGAGTAATCCTATTGACCTCATTACAGAAAGAATTTAACTTGCACTGGTAATCCTGATATAAGCCCTCTTGAGCATATGTACAGATATGATTTAGCCCGGAAGGGTAATCCTGATTAAGCTCTTGTAAGCATATGTTGGAAATAGGATTTAGCTTGGACAAGTAATCCTATTATATGATATGTGGCTCGAGAGTGTGCTTTCTGATTAAGTGCCCTAATGGGTAACCCTGAATATGAATTGACGGACCCTGATCTGTACACCTCTGTACTACCTATGTATCCATCGATATTTTGAATAAATTCAATGGGAAAAGTCCCGACATGAGAATATATGAATACAAAATGAGTTATTACACATATTTTCCTAAAAGACATGAAAATGAGAATGCATGATAATTGATATATGGAAACATGAGATGATGATAATTGCACATGGAATTTATTTGATTGATATGTTCATTCTTGATTATAGATTTGTACACCTTAAGTGTACTACTACTCATGTGACATGAATATTGCGAATGATGTGAATAAATTTCTAATATGAAATAATCCGAACTTGAGATGAATTATTATGAAAATATAATTGAAATATAAAGATATAATTTATACTTGTTATATGAATACGTGATATAGAAAGTATATATATATTTGGAAATCTGATTGTTGTTAAGTTCTTATATGTTTCTTCATGTTATTATGGAATATATGACTAACCAGGGCAATGAGGATATCTGTAGGGCTTGAGATAAAATTGATTGAATATGCCTCACATGTTATCTTGAAATAGAATGCATGGTAAATTAAGTACTTAGTTTTATTTCCCTGTTTTATAGTAAATCAAAAGCTCGTTGGATTGGAAGCTTAGCAGAGATCAGTTACACTATACATCAGCTCATTTCGGTACATATGGTAAAACAATTGTGGTTATAATGGCATGTATAAGTTAATTGGTAATATTGACATGTAAATATAAATGGTTATTGTAATCTAGCCATTGGAATGGCTAGTGAAGATTATCTATTGATATATATATACACATATTAAGATTATTTCATTGTGATAACATAAGTTTTTATTATTGATTGATTGAAAAAGGTTAAACGAGTATGCTTAATAAGGTAAGATTAAAAGCATGTAACGATATACCATGTTAAATGGTAGAATTAGCTTGATTAAAATGCTTGGATTGGTTGGTTTATGAATGCAAGTTTTGGTGTAGGTTTATGGCAAGGTTTTGGGTGAGAAATGAAGCTAGAAATGGCTTTATTTTGTCTACACAAGTAGACACACGGGAGTGTGTCTTGGCCGTGTGTGACACACAGCTTAGCATAGGTGTGTGGTCTAGCCGTGTGTCCTCTGCACCTTAAATTTGAGAAATAGAATGCTCAGAATTGAGCACAAGGGTAGAGACACGGGTTTGTGTCTCAGCCGTGTGTGTTACACGGCCTAGCACATGAACGTGTGGCCGGTCGTGTGGCACAAGTCAGAGAGTTACACGAGGTCGAACACGGCTTGCAACACGGGTGTGTGTGCCCTATATCTTGGAAAAAAATTAGAATTTCGCGAAAAATTCTCTAATTTCCCAATTTAGTCTCGATTCGATTCTAATACTCGTTTTGGTCCTCGAAAGCCCATTAAAGGGACAATATGGTTAGTATCGGACATGAATAGTAAATGATGTGAAATATCTATAACTATTCTGAAAAATTTTGGTAACGCTCCATAACCTTGTTCTGGTGATGGATACGGGTTAGGGGTGTTACAGTAACTCTTCTACTCTACCTTGGATTATTTAAGCTAAATTAACTAATAATCAAGAAGAGCAGATGGTTAATGTCTTGAAGAAATTAAAAAAGGCAATCGGTTGGATGATCGTTGATATTAGAGGTATAAGCCCATCTTTTTGCATGCACAAAATCATCTTGGAAGATGGTGAAAAAGGCACTAGTGATGGCTAAAGAAGGTTAAACCCCATCATGAAAGAGTTAGTCAAGAGGAGATCATCAAGTGGTTAGATACGGGAATCATTTACCCCATCAAATAACTCTTAGGTGAGTCTAGTCCAATGTGTGCCGAAGAAAGGTGGCATCATAGTTGTAAAAAATGAAAATAATGAGCTGATTCCAACTAGAACAGTTTCAGGTTGGAGAATTTGTATTGATTACCGTAAGTTGAATAAGGCAACTCAAAAAGATCATTTCTTATTGCCATTTTTAGATCGAATGCTAGACAAACTTGCTGGGCACGATCATTATTTTTTCCTCGATGGATATTCAGGATACAATCAGATCCTTTAGCCCCAAAGATCAACATAAGACAACCTTCACAAGTCCATACGGTACTTTCATCCGTATGCCTTTTGGTTTAAGTAACGCACCGCAACTTTTCAATGGTGTATTATGGTTATATTCATTGACATGGTTGAAAAATTCTTATAAGTATTTATGGATGACTTTTCTATCTTTAGAAACTCTTATGATAACTGTTTAGATAATTTGGCCAAAGTGCCAAAGATAGCAAAGAGACTTACAAGACAAGGAATAGAAGTTAACAGGGAAAAGGTAGATGTTATCAAGAAACTCCCACTTCTAGTGTTTTTGAAAGGCAGTAGGAGTTTTTTGGGACCTACTGGGTTTTATAGTAGATTCATTAAAGATTTCTCCAAAATCTCCAAACCACTTTGTAAATTGTTTGAGAAAGATTCAATATTCAATTTTGATGGTGATTGTTTAACAACGTCTGAGGAGTTGAAGAAAAGATTAGTTTCAGCACCAATCATTATTACCCCATATTGGAGTTCACCATTTGAACTGATGTGCGACGCAAGCTACTATGCTGTAAGAGTTGTGCTGGGACAATGGAGGAATAAGATTTTGCATCCCATCTACTATGCTAGCTGAACCTTGACATGAGCACAATTAAGCTATACGATAATAGAAAAAGAGCTACTTGCCATTAATTTTGCCTTTGAAAAATTTCGTTCATATCTTTTAGGTACAAAGGTGACAGTTTACACTAATCACACGATCATTAAATATCTAATGCCAAAGAAGATGTAAAACCACAATTGATTCGTTGGGTTTTGTTACTCAAAGAGTTTGATTTGGTTATACAGGATAGGAAGGGAGTAGGGAATCAAGTGGCAGGCCATCTGTCTAGATTGGAACAAGAAGATGATGCCCACTCCTCAATTTCTATTAATGCGGACGAACACATCTTTGAGGTAAGTCATTTTCATAAAGCTCCCTAGTTTATAGATTATGCTAACTTTTTAGCTACTGGTTTAATGCCGCCCAATTTGACATATCAACAAATGTTGAAATTCATTCATGATTTTAGATATTATTTTTGGGAGGAACCATTTTTGTTTAAGCAATGTGCAGATCATATGATTAGAAGGTGTGTAGTCGAGAGTGAAGTAGCTGATATTTTGCACCATTTCCATTAATCCCGAGTGGGAGACATGTTGGAGGAACATGAACTACAACCAAAGTATTACAAACCAATTTATTTTGGCCGACCCTATTTAAATATGCATATACTTATGTGAAAGAATGCGATCGATGCCAAAGAGTCAAAAATGTGACTAGAATGAAGAATATACCACTTACCAACATTCTTGAGGAAAAGTTATTTGACGTTTAGGGTATTGAATTTCTTGGTCCCTTTCCTTTTCTTATGGTAATAGATACATCTTGGTAGCGATTGACTATGTGTCCAAATGGGTGGAAGCTAAGGCATACCCAACTAATGATGTCAAGGTAGTGATGTTGTTCCTTCAAAACATATATTCATAAGATCTGGGACTTCTAGAGCTATAATCAGCGATGAAGGTTCCCATTTCATGAATAAATTGCTAAAGTGGTTGTTAGAAAAATATAATGTGAAACATAAAGTCACTACAGCTTACCATCCTCAGACGAATGGCCAAACCGAGTTTACGAATAAAGAAATAAATGTCATACTTGAGAAAGTAGTGTGCCTAACTTGAAGAGATTGGTCAAGGAGACTTGATGAAGCTTTATGGGCCTACCGAAAGGCATTTAAGACTCCTTTAGGGATATCTCATTACAAGTTAGTGTATGGTAAGACATGTCATTTGCCATTGGAACTTGAACATAAAGCCTATTGGGCTCTTAAATAACTCAATCTAGACTTGAAATCCGTTCGAGACACACAGATGTTACAACTCAATGAGTTAGAAGAGATGTGATTATTCTCTTACGAGAATGCAAAAAAATTTAAAGAAAAATAAAAAAAAAGATGGCATGATAAGCACATTTGTTCCAGTATGTTCAAAGATGGACAAGTCCTTCTCTTCAATTCGAGAATGAAGTTTTTCCCAAGTTAACTTAAATCCTGAATGTCAGGACCCTTTATGATTAATCAAGTTTTTCCTTATGGAGTAGTTGAACTCCAAAGCAATAAATAAGGTATGTTTAAAGTTATTGGTCAATGACTGAAATATTATTGGACCAGTAAAATCGAGCCAGAAAACACATCACCCATTTTAACTGATCCATGATATTTTTCTGTTAGAAAACTATTACTTTTGGAAATAAATAAATTTTATCTTATTATTTTAACTTTTATCCTAGCAGCAAACTTGTACACTCCCTTTTCGCACACCATCAACATCTGTCAGACACTTGTGGCAACCATCGCACACTATCAGTCTCTATCGATCAGGCACTATTGGCCTCTTTAGGGTAGAATCAACCACCACCAGACATTTGCAATAGCCATCAAGCACCTTTGGCCTCTGTCAACCAATTACCATCGAGCCCTGTCGATTACCACCGATAGAAATCGGGTCCTATCGAGCCGTGTGTGCCACCAGCTGATGACAACAACATATTTATTTTTTGTTTCCTTTTGTGGCTGACCACTCAACACTAGGAAAACCGTATTTGCAGCTCCTAACCCATCTTGAGGTATTTTTGGGATTGAATTTTTCTACTAAAGAGGGTTTTTGTCTTGATTATTTTTAAAGATGAATCAAAAGAAGAATAATTTGGAGATTCAAGATTAAGAGTTTCAACCTTGGTTTCGAACCTCGAGAATCAAAACAAGATACATCATATTTTTCAAAAGGAGACCCATGTTTCCAGAAAAGGGTTTTCAAAATGATAGTGAGTACGGTGTCCCAACAATAATCTGGGAAATCATTGAGAAAGGAGGATGGAAGTCTTTGTGTGATATGCAATCTTCTCCTGATGAAGGCATTGTCAGAAAGTTCTATGCTCACTTGAATTCGCCAACATTGACAACGTTCCAAGTGTAACAACCCTCTTTTAGTCAAATCGAAATAGTGGTTTCGGGACCACAAATCTGAAGTCATATGGCATGTATAGGGACTTTGGTCAATATGACATATATTTTGCTTGTGAATTTAGCCATTTGAATTAGCTCGTAAATGTTTATGTTTTGGGATTGTATATATAGCCATGTGAGTTGGCTTATGTTAGTGATTTTGATGATGTATATAAATGTGCAAATAACTTTTGTTTTGAGTTTGGTAATTGACCTATGTTGTGTGGTTGAGGTTGGATTCATGATGCTTATTGATAATAGGTAATTTGAATGTTAATTGGTTGATAATTGGGAAGCTATGTGCTTGTGAATTGGTGCATGATGATGCTGTTTGGAAAGGTTTAATTAGTTAACTTGAATATGTGAAGTTGGTATGATTTGAATGAGTAAAACATGAGATAATAAGCATGTTAGTTGTTGGTATTGAAATGCTATGTTTTAGCCTTTATTGTGGTTAATTTGGATGTCCAATTATACTATGAATGAGTACCATTTGAATTGTATAGGCGTGCACAAATTTGGGTGGCAAATTGGCTTGGTAAATAACCTATTTTTGTCCACGCGGGCAAAGACACGGGCTTGTGTCTTAGTCGTGTGTGACACACGGTTATGTTACACGGTCGTGTGTCCACTGGTGTTGAAATTGAAATCAATTCAGTATTCTTCACATGGCCTCACACACGGGTGTGTGACTTGGCTGTGTGGCATAAATCAATATACCCTACAGGTTTGACACTGCCTAGCACACGGCCTGGCACACGGGCTTGTGGTTGGCCGTGTGACCTAAGTCAGTAACCTTACTTGTTTGGACACGGAGTTAGACACGGGCCGGGACACGGCCATGTGCTTCTATTTCGAATGTCCACACGGCCTGTAACACGGGCATGTTTGTTGGCTGTGTGAGACACACGGTCGGGTCACAGGGGCATGTGTCCCCTATTTTTGAGAAAATTTCTTAAGTGTTCAAAAAGTTTCCTAAGTTATCAGTTTAGTCTTGAACCACCCTGAATGCATATTTAGGGCCTTGTAGGCTCGTATTAGGGACAAATTGTTTGATATTGATTGATGAATGAATGGATTGTGAAAATGTATGCTAAGTAAATGTTTAATTGTTTTATAAGTTTAGTAATACTTCGAAACCCTATTTCGACGTTGATACGGGTGAGGGATGTTATATTTATTGGTATCAGAGCTACGATTTAGTTAATTCTCATACTAACGTAGCGTGTGTGAGTGTCTAGCTATACATGCCATATATAACATGTGATAGTGTGATGACTCCTGAAAATTTAAACTGTATTTTCGTATAGTAAATGGATCTCAATCGAGCTATAGCTGATGATGTTGAAAGTAATGCGCCAGCTCTCGCTCAAGGGGCAGCGCCGTCTGATTCTAGGCTTGTGTCGAGTAGTCAAGGAGGAGATGATAAAGAAGCCTTTTTCCAAATGATGAACGAATGGTTCATGCAATTTGTTAGAACCAATCGGGTTGGTCAACAAACTCCACCCCCACCTAATCCTCAACCTGTTCCCGTAGCTCCTCAAGTTGTGAAACTTCAAAGATTGAATAAACCGCCAGAGATAAAATCTGAAAACATGGGGCTGAATAGTTCAGAGCTACCGTTGATGATGATCTCGAGCGACCTGATATTTGATGAATTGTCGAGTAGACCAGCCGAGTGTTTAAAATGTGTTGTATCAGTTCTGAGGGACACTGCGTATCAATGGTGGACTACCTTGACATCCGTGGTGTCGAGAGAAAGAGTTACTTGGGATTTCTTTCAAACTGAGTTCAGAAAGAAATACATCAGTCAGAGATTTGTTGATCAATAGCACAAAGAATTTTTAGAATTGAAATATGGTCGTATGACTGTAACTGAATATGAAAGAGAATTCATACGGTTGAGCAAGTATACTCGAGAGTATATTTCTACCAAAGAAATCATGTGTAAACAGTTCGTTGATGGGTTGAGCGAGGATATTAAAATTCTAGTTGGAATCCCAGAATTGAAAGAATTTGTTGTTCTGGTTGATAGAGCTTGGCAAGCCGAGGAGCTTAGCAAAGAGAAGAGAAAAGTTGATTCAGATGCTAGAGACTCGAGAAAAAGAACGATGAGTAATCCATATCAGTCTTCATCTAAGAAATCATGAGATTCGTATAGTCGATCCAATGTTTCAGTGGGATATCAGAATAAAGATCGTGGAAATCAATACATGAGTCCTAAAGCTCAAGTTACTTTAGTCTCGAGCGTTGACAGTGTGAGAAACAATAAACCCGAGTGTTAACAGTGTGGAAGATGGCATTTTGGAAAATGTTGAGCGAAATATAATAATAGAGTTTGTTACAACTGTGATGCGCGAGATCATTTTATTCGGGATTGTCCTAAGCTAATTGCGAAAGATAACTATCAAAATGAAAGACAGAGTAACACAGCCACTAGAGAAAGGCCACTGAGAAATGCTGGTAATGTGACCAATAGTAGAGGTACGATAAAAGACTCTGCTATGAGATCGAAGGCTAAAGCACCTGCTAGAGCTTACGCTATTCGCGCTCGCGAAGAAGCATCGTCACCCGATATTATCACTGGTACATTCTCTCTTTATGACACTAATGTGATTGCATTTATTGATCCTGGATCAACTTATTCATATATTTGTATGAATTTAGTGTTTAGTAAGAATTTTCCTATTGAATTTATTGAGTTTGTGATTAAAGTATCGAACCCCTTAGGCAAGTATGTTCTAATTGATAAAGTTTGCAAGAACTGCCCTTTAGTGACTCGAGGTTACTGTTTTCTGGCTGACTTGATGCTACTACCTTTTGACGAGTTTGATGTAATTCTGGGTATGGATTGGTTGACATTGCATGATGCCGTTGTAAATTGTAGATAAAAGACTATTGAATTGAAATGTCAAAATGGTGAAATCCTTTGAAATGAATCAAATGAGTCTAGTGGATTGCCTGTTGTGATTTGGTCCATGTCAGCTCTGATATATGTGAGAAAGGGTTGTGAAGCTTATCTTGCTTCTATACTGGATACAAAATTGTTTGAATCAAAGATTAAATCAGTACCGATAGAATGTGAGTTTCCAGATGTGTTTCCAAAAGAGTTGCCTGGCTTACCACCGATCAGAGAGGTTGAATTTGCTATTGAATTGGTACCGAGAACTTCACCGATATCAATAGCTCCATACAGAATGGCTCTGACAGAATTGACAGAGTTGAAATCTCAGTTGCAAGAGTTAATAGATAGAGGTTTTGCACGACTTAGTTTTTTGCCCTAGGGTTTGCCAGTATTGTTTTTAAAGAAGAAAGACGGGTCAATGAGAATGTGTATTGACTTTCGGTAGCTCAATAAGGTTACAATTAAGAAGAAGTATCTGTTATCGAGAATAGATGATTTGTTTGATCAGTTGAAAGGGACAACGATGTTTTCAAAGATTGATTTGATATTTGGCTATTATCAATTGCGAGTGAAAGATTCAGATGTGCCAAAAACTGTGTCCAGAACGAGGTACGAACATTATGAATTCCTTGTTATTCCTTTCGAATTGACTAATGCTCCTGCAAACTTAATGGATTTGATAAATCGGATTTTTAAACCGTATTTAGACAGATTTGTTGTTGTGTTCATTGACGACATTCTGATCTATTCATGAGATGAATCTGAGCATGCCGAGCATTTGAGAATTGTGCTTCAAACTTTGAAAGATAAGCAACTGTCTGCTAAATTCAGCAAATGTGAATTTGGGCTCTGAGAAGTCAAACTTTTGGGGCACATTGTTTCAGTGAAAGGTATTAGAGTTGATTTGAGCAAGATTTCAGCTATTGTTGATTGGAAACCACCAAGGAATGTATCCGAAGTTAGAAGCTTTCTAGAGTTAGCTGGTTATTATCGACGTTTCATTAAAGGGTTCTCGATGATTGCTACACCTATGACCAGATTGCTACAAAAAGATGTGAAATTTGAGTGGTCTGAAAAATGTCAATAGCGTTTCGATCAGTTGAAAGCATTGTTAACTGAGGCACCAGTGTTGGTTCAACCTAAGCTGGGTAAAGAATTCGAGATTTATAGCAATGCGTCATTGAATGGTTTGGGTTGCGTGTTGATGCAAGAGGGAAAAGTTATAGCTTATGCCTCCAGACAGTTGCAACTGCATGAAAAGAACTATCCGATGCACGATTTAGAGTTGGCTATTATAGTTTTCGCATTGAAAATTCGGCGACATCATTTGTATGGTGAAAAATGTCACATATTTACCGATCATAAAAGCTTAAAGTATATTATGACTCAGAAAGATCTGAATTTGGGACAACAGAGGTGGTTCGAGCTATTGAAAGATTACAAGTTAGTAATTGATTATCATCCGGGGAAAGCAAATATGGTTGCAGATGCTTTAAGTAGAAAATCTCTATTTGCTTTGAGAGCAATGAATACATGATTGACTTTGTCTGATGATGATTCAGTAATAACTGAATTAAAAGCTAAATTGGTTTCTCTTCAAAAATTATGAAGCTCAAAAGTGTGATACCGAGTTGCAAGCTAAAAGAATGCAATGTGAGTCAACTAGTTTTTCAGATTATCAGATCGGAGTCGATGATTGTTTAATGTTCCAAAATAGAATTTGTGTACCAAAGAATTCTGAGCTCATTCAGAAAATTTTGTATAAAGCACACAGTGGTTGTTTATCTGTTCACTTAGGAAGTACTAAAATGTACAATGATCTGAAAAAGTTATATTGGTGGTCGAGCATGAAACGAGATATTTTAGAATTTCTATCGAGGTGTTTGATTTGTCAGCAAGTGAAAGTCAAGCATCAAATGCCTTCAGGTTTGCTTTATCCTGTGTTGATACCAAAGTGGAAATGAGATAGAGTTACGATGGATTTCGTATCGGGGTTACCCCTGACTCTGAAATAGAAAGATGTTGTTTGGGTTGTAGTTGATAGACTGACCAAATTGGCACATTTTATACTAGTACGTACAGACTATTCACTCGATAGATTAGTTGAACTGTACTTTGTTGAGATCGTTAGATTATATGGGTTGCCAATTTCGATTATTTCGAATAGAGATCTAAAGTTTACATCGCGATTTTGGAAGAAATTGCAACAAGCTCTGGGTACGAAGTTGAATTTTAGTACAGTTTCTCCTCCGAAGATATGCTCCGATGTTGTGTTTTAGAGTTCGAAGGCAATTGGAAGAAATATTTGACGCTGGTTCAATTTGTATATAACAACAACTTTCAATCGAGTATAAAGATGGCATCGTATAAAGCTTTGTATGGTCGAAAATGCCAAACTCTGTTGTACTGGACTGAGTTGAGGGAGAAAAAAATTCACGGGGTTGATTTGATCCGAGAGACGGGAGAAAAAGTGAAAGTAATTCGTGATAGTCTAAAAGCAGCTTCAGATCGACAGCAATTTTATGCAAATTTGAAACTAAAAGACATTAAATTTTATATCGGTGATAAAGTATTTCTGAAAGTATTTCCATCGAAGAAAATACTTAGATTTGGTCTCAAAGGCAAGTTGAGTCCGCGTTTTAACAAGCCGTATGAGATCATTGAAAGAAGAGGGCCAGTGGCTTACTAGCTAGCTTTACCAACTGAGTTAGAGAAAATCCACAATGTGTTTCATGTGTTGATGTTGAGTCGATACAGATCGAATCCTTCACATATAATTTTTCCGACAGAGATTGAAATTTAACCCGGTATGACATACAATGAAGAACAGATCAGAATTTTGGCTCGAGAGATTAAAGAGTTGAGAAATAAATGAATAGATTTGGTGAAGGTTTTTTGGCAACGGCACGGTGTTGAAGAAGCCACGTGGGAACCCGAGGAAGCTATGAGAAAACGGTACCCTAACCTATTCACTGGTAAGATTTTCGGGGACAGAAATCCCTAAGGGGAGGAGAGTTGTAACAACCAGTTTTTAGTCAAATTGGAATAGTGGTTTTGGGACCACAAATCTGAAGTCAAAATAATTATGTTATTATTTGTTTAATATCTACAGTATGATATTATGTTGGTGTGAAAATTTCGTTAAGAAATTTTATCGCTTGAATGGTCAATGTGAGAAAAAGGACTAAATCGCATAAAGTGTAAAAGTGAAGTTATATTAGCTAAAAGTATCTAATAGCTATAGAACCTTAAAGTGGAAGTCCTTATGTGGAAATTAGACCATTACTAATGGTAATGGACATTTATGGACATCATTAGTGCATTTTATTAAAGGTTATATTTGTAAATTATTAAATAAACTAAAATAAGTAAAATCAAAATCAAAATTTTGTCCATCTTCCTCTCAATTGCCAAAATTTGAAGTTAGGAGAAACCATTTTGGTGTTTGAAGCATTCAGCACTTGTAAGCAGAATTGTAAGTTCATTTTTGTCCCTTTTTTAATGATTTCTATGTTTTTGAGATCGTTGCAACTAGGTCTAGCTAGCCCAAGGACTATTTTGCAAAATTGTTAAAGCTTTAAGATGTTTCTATTGATGAATACATGAGTATTTTAACGTTTAATGATAGATTATGATTGTATGATGATAGATATACAAGTTTTGTTAAGTGATTTTTAGTGAAAATGCAAATTAGGGATTAAATTGTGAAATGTGGAAAATTTGTGGTTAAAATGTGAAATAAATGAAAAATATTGGCTACTAGGGGTATAATAGTAATTCGGCTAGCATGGGTTGTGGCTAAATTTCATGAATTTGTATTTTTATGAAATAAGGACTAAATTGTAAAAATCTTGAAATGTTAGGGCAAAAATATAAATTTGCCTTATTGAGTGTTTTGGACTAAATTGAATATAGAGATGATTAAATAAGCTGATTTTGATTGCATATAGATCAAGAAAAGTGAAATTCAGATCTAGATAGGGGGAAACTAAAGTTATTGAGTAATTGACCTATTTCGTCGTTTTTATATCCAAGGTAAGTTCGTATGTAATAAGAATTGTTATAATTATGCTTTAAATGATTTGATTGTAACATCCTAGATTTTTGGGTTCTGCATTTAATGTTTGTTGTGTGTGTATGCTATGCTCTGTGTGTTAATTTGGTGTGTTTGGGGGTCCCAGGAAATCTTTGGGTTAAGCCTGAACCTTGACGAAAATTTTAGTTTTAGGCACCTTGGGGGAGAGCTAGCTGAGGCAAGCTTTAAGGGTATTCATCTGTGTTTTGTTAACACAAGTAAAGAGGTGGTAAAGTGGCAAGGAGTCGCTACTTAGAGTGCTGGAATTGGCGTCACAAGGGAAGAGCAGTGAGGGAGCAAGTTCGAGTCGCACAGGTTGCTTTTTGGGAATTCTTTTTGGCGTTTGGATGGGAGGTGATGGATTCAGCTAGGGACCTTGAAGAGTGGGAGTGGACTCATTCAAATATTTCAAATGGGAGGCCAAGAGTGAAAGGTGGAAGTTAAATCTTTCAAACTGATTTGAATGATAGGAGGAGAGTGAATGTAGGAGGCAATCATGGAGATGAAGGTGGAGGAGAGTGTTCGCCGAATTTTGGGATGTGTTGGGGGAGGAAATTTGGTCATATGGGGTCTTTAGATGAGTATAGGCATTCGGTTTAGTGGGGGTTTAGGTGCCGAAATTTTGAGAGGTGTTTATCAATTTTTTGTGTTGAGAGGTTTTCTTTTTGACATTTGGTGTGCTCTTCGTTTTAACCTTTTTTTTCTTTTTCTGGTTGCCGAAAACTTCTAAGGCTATTAGTTGTTCATCCCCTCTTTAGTAAGCCGAAATCTCTTAGGCACCCTCTCCCTTCAATTCTTTTCTTTTCATTCTTCTCTCATTTGTCCCATTCTCAATCGAATTCTCATAAGCTTCCCTTTCTCTTTGTTTTTGTTTCTTTTCTCATCTACTCAAAGCCGAAGCACCCCTTTTGTTCCTTTCTTCATTGCCGAAACTTAGTGCTTCATATTCTTGTCACCATTTGTCACAAGTTTCTAATCTGTCAAAGCCGAAACATTTATTTGCTTCTCTTCTCTCTTTTTCTCACTCCATATTCTCTCTATTTGTTCTTCATAGCCAAAACTCATCTCTCATTTCTTCTCTTTGAGATCGCTTTTACTTATCATTTTAATCGAATCTCCCTTGTGTGTTCATTCTCCTTATTCGAATCTTATTTCAGTGGATTGCCATCACTCATCCTCCTAACTCCCTCAAATCGGGTTCTTCCTGCTTAAGTGGTAAGTGTTCTCCTTCTCTTTTGATTCATTCTTTTCCCTTATTGGTTGTCAAACCAAAGGTGTTAACTTGGTGTCTTGGGTGCTTTGGCCGAATGTAGGAGGGGCTTCGCTTTCGTACTCTTTTCTGCATTTGGCTAACGATTGGAAGATTATTGGTAAGTGATGGATGGCCGAATGGGTAGTAAGGTTCATGTGGTTGTGTTAGGCTGAAAGGTCACTTCTTGTTTGGAGAATCGATTCTAAGTTGGTGTTTTTGTAGGGACTCCAACGATCCCTTAATCCAAGTCTAGTAGCTTCTGGTTTCTGTCGATCTAGGTAAGAACTTCTTCGTTCGAGGATCTTCATCTTATTCAACGTCTTAACCCGGTCTTTTGACCAAGATCTTTTTCATGGAATCAAATACCAGCCAAGCAAAGGAGGGGGTTGGACTCGTAGTCCCTACCCCTAAGTTCAAAAAACGTGTAGTGTCCGCCGTCTGAGACTTTCCACCAGGTTGTGGGCCGGCTTCGAAGAGGGATAAGCAGATCGCTGTGATCCCTGCGAGTGAAGTTGTTAACGGGATTGATAGTATAGTTCTTCGTGTTTATAGGTGTGTAAATTTCACACTTTGCTGTTAGTTTGTGTTATCAACTGTATGGGCTGAAAAGCCGAAGTGACTGGAAAGGTAGTCGCAATACCCTTGGGGGTATAGTCGGGATACCAGGTAAGTGACTTTAACGTTCCAATTATGAGTATATAAATGTATGCTGTAATCTGTTACTTTGCTGATAGCATGTTGCATTCATTTCATATGTATGTTATGCATGGGTTTGGAATATGATACGAAAAGGGAAGTGTTGCTAAAGACTGTCACAGTGGTTTGGTACCACAGTGGGTTGGTCCTACATATTTGATCTAGTGACTAAGTCTCAGTGGTTTGGTACCACGGTGGGTTGACACCACGTACATATGTGTTGATTCTGTGACTTGTCCCAGTGGTTTGGTACCACAATAGGTTGGCCCCACATATACGATTAACAGGGATTGTCACCAGTGGTTTGGTACCACAAGTGGGTTGGCCCCACGTGTAATAATTAGTGACTCTGTCACCAGTGGCTTGGTGCCATATGTATGGCGTGTAGTGGAAGGAGGTTTGATTGTAGAAATCCCCACGGTGTGTTGGGCTGGTACGGGCGGCGTGTAGAGGAGTAAAAATTAGGTTGGGCTGGGACACATTACATTAATATTTTGTGTATGTCATATTAAGTGGGCTAAGGCGCAATGTGCGATTTTGGGCTCGAAGCCGGTTATGTGAAATAAGGGGAATTACATACTAAGTCTTGGTGACTCACCCCTCTGCTTAACTTGCAGGTAATCAGTAGATCGTGGATCTGGGAGCCGAGACGGACTCGTGGAGGCCATAAAGTGTTTTTTTCGTAAACTCTTTTTTATATCTATAAATTATTTTAATTGGGGATATTGTTATGTAATAAGGCCTTCTTAAATTGATATATGCTTTCTTTTAAAAATAATTATTTATCTATGATATGACATTAATATATATATATATATATATATATTTTTACATGAAAGTTAAGTTGGAGTTTTCAAAACACATGTAACATAAGCAACCGCTTTCCCTCAAGTGCCAACAAAGATAACAAGCAACCGATTATCTCAACTCGGAAACTTTTCTTTAAACTGCAAACCACTGTTTTTATAATATCACCTAAAAACGACATTTTCAAATTCACGATTTTTCTTTAAATTTGAAAGTCCTTTTTTTATAACCTTTCCCTGTGACATACCAAATCTGGTCGTAACGTCTAGACCGGGTTTGGGGTGTTACAATTTTGGTATCAGAGCCTAGTTTGCAAAACTCGGCTGTGAAATAGGTTCAATAATGTTTTACAAAGTTGATTTAAAATGTTATTTAAGGGAATGTTTCAGTTTGGAGGACGGCACCCGAGTCTACCGGCACCAATCCATGCGGTAAGTGTTCTAATTGTTGATTGTTTTGCATGAAATAATTATGTTGTGTTATGATTACTAGTATTAAGAGATCCAAACTTTAGAGACTGAAACCTCTAGGTATAAATGTGAATCTGCGAGAATTACTTTTTAATGCTATTTTTCATAAGACTGCTCGGTATTAAACAAGTGAAAGAAAATTCTAATTCATAAAAAACTCTTAATCAGGTTAAGTCGTATCAGTAGCCATGAGTACTAAGGGACGTGGACGTGTTGTGCGCGGTCGTGATAGAGGCCGGAGAGTTGGGTCTGAACCCTTGGAATCAGGACATGGGTCGAAAAATGATGTGCTAGTACCGCCAGTTGCGGAAGCGAATTTTCAGGATCAAACAGGCGGAGACGATGCTGTGTCCCAGGCGATGTTACGTGTGTTGGAGAGAGTTGCTGGAGCAAGCACAGGATCAGGGGCTCGAAAATCTGTCTCTAAACGACTCCGAGCCAATGGAGCGAAAATGTTTAGGGGCGTTTCTGGTGTAGCTCCTAATGTAGCTGAGTATTGGCTAGAGGCAGTTGAGCGTATTATGGATGACCTTGATTTTATAGTGGAAGAGAAGTTGAAAGGAGTTGTGTCTCTTCTTTAGGACGAGGCGTATCAGTGGTGGCTGATCGTATTACCTAGGATTTCTTCAAGACAACATTCCAGGGGAAATACATTAGGTCAAGTTATGTGGATGCGCACCGTAAGGCATTTCTAAATTTTGTTCAGGGGAATAAGTAGGTGGTCGAGTATGAGGCAGAATTCTTACGGCTAAGCCGTTATGCCCGGGGTATTGTTGCCACAGACCATGATTGTTGTGTTCGATTTGAGGACGGTCTAAGGGACGAGTTGCGAGTGCTGATAGCTCCGCAGTGAGAAAGAGAGTTTGTTGTTTTAGTGGAAAAGGCTAAGATAGCCGAGAGGTGAAGCGGTCCGAAAAACAGAATCAAGATAGGGATAGAGGTAGGAATAAAAGGAATTTTGGATCGTCGGGATCAGCTGGGGGTTTTCAGAAGAGGCATAGGTTGGATGGGCCAAGTCGTGTTGTGAGGCCTGTTGTTGATGGTCAGCCTCAGAGGTGTGCTCGATGTGGTAAATTTCATTCGGGTGAGTGTTGGACCAGTAATAGAGGATGTTTCATGTGTGGGTCTACTGATCATCGGGTAAGAGACTGTCCACAGGAGTTGGGCAGAATACGACCAGTGGGTCAGGGTTATGTTCAGCCTGGTAGAGGGGGTCAGCAACAACAGAGAGGTCGTGGTTCAGCCAGAGGAGGTAATGGTTTCGGTCAGGGGCGTGGAACACCGGGCAGAGGTGCTGGGAATACAGATGCAAGACAGCCAGGGTTGGTCTATGTAGCTAGACGTCGAGAGGAGGGCGTTGCACCGAACGTCATAACCGGTACGTTTCTTATTTATGGGTTGCCTTATACTGCACTGATTGATATTGTATCAACACATTCTTATATTGCTAGTACTGTATCGGGAACTCTGAACATAGACTCTGAGATTGCTTCTAAAGAGATGACTGTACTTAGCCCTTTAGGACAATCTGTAGTGGTGAATAAACTCTTTAGGAAGGTGCCTTTTGAGGTTCAGGGGATGGTTTTCTCGGCTGATCTGATGGAACTGCCATTCGGGGAGTTCGATTTAATCTTAGGTATGGATTGGCTAGTGAAGTATCGAGCAAACTTGTGTTGTGTTGCCAAGCGCATGGTGTTAAAGACTCCTAACGGTGATGAGGTGGTGGTGATAGGTAAAAGAAGGAACTACTTGTCTAATGTAGTGTCCGCTTTAAAGGCTGAAAGGATGATGAGGAAAGGATGTGTGGCACTCATAACTTTTGTTTGTGCTCTGGAGGCCAAGGAGTTAACTGTAGGGGATGTTAGCACAGTGAAATAGTTCTCTGATGTTTTCCCAAAAGAGCTTCCAGGATTACCTCCAGATCGTGAGGTGGAATTCGGTATTGATCTTCTTCCGGGGACAGCGCCAGTGTCCATTGCCCCATGTAGGATGGCACCAAAGGAGTTGGTGGAACTGAAAGCTCAAATTCAAGAACTGTTGGATCGGGGTTTTATCCGGCCGAGTGTGTCACCTTGGGGAGCACCAATGCTATTTGTTAAGAAGGACGGGTCGATGCGTATGTGCATTGACTACCGTCAGTTGAATAAATTGACCATCAAGAATAAATACCCGCTGACGAGGATTGACGATTTGTTCGATCAACTGAAGGGGGCTTCAGTCTTCTCGAAGATAGACTTGAGGTCGGGTTACCACTAACTTAAGTTCAAAGAAGCGGATATTCATAAGACGATGTTTCGAACATGCTATGGTCACTATGAATTCCTGGTGATGCCGTTTGGGTTGACCAATGCACCAGGAGCGTTTATGGATATGATGAACCGGGTATTACAACCCTATCTGGACCGGTTTGTCGTGGTATTTATAGATGATATCCTGGTTTATTCAAGATCGGAGGAGGAGCATGATTCGCATCTTCGGGTGGTTTTACAAATTCTGAGAGAGAAACAGCTGTACGCCAAATTCAGTAAGTACGAATTTTGGCTAAGAGAAGTTACCTTTCTGGGCCATGTTGTGTCTGCTGAGGGGATTAGGGTTGACCCCCAGAAAATTGAAGCTGTATTGGACTGGAAACCGCCTAAGTCTGTGGCAGAAGTTTGAAGTTTTCTGGGTCTGGCTGGGTATTAAAGAAGGTTTGTTGAGGGGTTCTCATTGATTGCGGCACCATTAACCAAGTTGTTACGAAAAGGGGTATTGTTTGACTGGTCTGATAAGCAACAGGAAAGTTTTGAGAAGCTGAAGAGGATCTTGACAGAGGCTCCAGTGTTGATACAGCCTGAGGCCGGGAAGGAGTTTGTTTTTTACTGCGATGCATCATACACAGGATTGGGATGTGTGTTGATGCAGGAGGGGAAGGTGGTGGCATACGCGTCTCGACAGTTGAGACCACATGAAGTGAATTATCCCACGCATGATCTGGAATTGGCTGCAGTAGTGTTCGCTTTGAAGATCTGGAGACATTATTTGTATGGGGAGAAGTCCGTTATTTATACGGATCACAAGAGCCTAAAATATCTCCTTACCTAGAAGGAGTTTAATTTAAGGCAGCGGAGATGGATCGAATTGTTAAAAGATTATGATTGCTCGATCGAGTACCACCCGGGTAAAGCTAACGTGGTGGCAGATACATTGAGTCATAGGGTGATCTTTGACTTGAGAGCAATGTTTGATCATCTCAGCTTATATGATGATGGAAGTCTAATAGTTAAACTTCAAGTGAAGCCTTCTTGGGTCAGTCAGATTAAAGAGAAGCAGTTGGCTGACGAGTCGTTAAGTTTGAAGTTTCAGTTAGTGGCAGGTGATGGGATAACAGATTTCAGTGTGAATAGTGATAGGGTATTAAGTTTTCGAGGAAAGGCTTATATGCCAAAAGATCTTGAGTTGAGGCAAAAGATCCTACAGGAAGTGCATAGTACCTCATACGCTACGCATCCTGGTGGAAGTAAGATGTATCGGGATCTGCGTGAATAGTTTTGGTGGCCTGGTTTGAAGCGAGAGATTATCGAATTTGTGAGTAAATGCTTGATGTGTCAACAGATGAAAGTAGAACATCAGTTGCCTTCGGGGTTATTGCAGCCAGTGAAGATTTCGCAGTGGAAGTGGGAGAGGATCACGATGGACTTTGTTAGTGGGCTACCTCTTACGCCTACTAAGAAAGATTCAGTTTGGGTGATTGTTGATCGATTGACGAAGTCCGCCCATTTCATACATGTTCATGTCGACTATTCTCTGCAGAAGCTGGCTAAGTTGTATGTGGCAGAGATTGTGAGGTTGCACGGGGTACCAGCGTCCATCATATCGGACAGAGACCCTAGGTTTACGTCGAGGTTCTGGAAGGCATTACATCAAGCGTTGGGAAAAAGATTGGATTTCAGCACCGCGTTTCATCCACAGACTGATGGACAATCTGAGAGGGTAATTCAGATCTTGGAAGATATGTTGAGGGGCTGTGTCATCGACTTCATAGGTAGTTGGGAAGAGTTTCTACCATTGGCGGAATTCGCATACAACAACAGCTACCAGCCTAGTATTCAGATGGCATCCTATGAAGCGTTGTATGGTTGGAAGTGTCGCACTCCTACTTACTGGGCAGAGTTGGGTGAACGACAGTTATTGGGTCCAGAATTGGTTTTTGAAATAGAGGACAAGGTTAATTTTATTCGGACACGGTTCAAGAAAGCTTCTGACAAGTAGAAATCTTATGCAGACCTGAAACGTAAAGACATAGAATTTGCAGTAGGTGACCGGGTTTTCTTAAAGGTTTCACCATGGAAAAAAGTTCTAAGGTTTGGATGGAAGGGCAAGCTGACCCCCAGGTTCATCGGGCCTCATCGTGTGTTGAAACGTGTAGGATCGGTAGCTTATCAACTCGAGCTACCTTCGAAATTGAGTCAGATTCATGATGTGTTTCATGTTTTGATGTTAAGGCGCTACCGTTCGGATCTATCTCATATTGTGCCAGTGGAAGAAATCGAAGTAAGGCCTGACTTATCCTTTGAAGAGGAACCAGTTCAGATCTTGGATCTTGATGTTAAGGTATTATGAAGGAAGACGGTCCCGTTGGTTAAAGTGTTGTGGCGGAATCACAGTTCAGAGGAAGCTACGTGGGAGCCAGAGGATGTGATGCGATAGCAATTCCCTCATCTATTCTGGTCAGGTAAATTTCGAGGCTGAAATTTCTTTAAGAGGGGTAGAACTGTAACATCCTGGATTTTGGGGTTCTGCATTTAATGTGTGTTGTGTGTGTATGCTATGCTCTGTATGTTAATTTGGTGTGTTTGGGGGTCCCGGGAAGGCTCGGGGTTAAGCCTGAGCCTTGACGAAAATTTTACTTTTAGGCACCTTGGGAGAGCTAGCTGAGGCAGGCTTTAAGGATATTCATCTGTGTTTTGTTAACACAAGTAAAGAGGTGGTAAAGTGGCAAGGAGGCACCACTTAGAGTGCTAGAATTGGCGTCATAACGGAAGAGTAGTGAGGGAGCAGGTTCGAGTCGCACAGGTTGCTTTTTGGGAATTCATTTTGGCGTTTGGATGGGAGGTGATGGATTCAGCTAGGGACCTTGAAGAGTGGGAGTGGACTAATTCAAATATTTCAAATTGGCGGCCAAGAGTGAAAGGTGGAAGTTGAATCTTTCAAACTAATTTGAATGATAGCAGAAGAGTGAATGTAGGAGGCAATCATGGAGATGAGGGTGGAGAAGAGTGTTAGTCGAATTTTGGGATGTGTTCGGGGAGGAAATTTGGTCATATGGGGTCTTTAGGAGGGTATAGGCATTCAGTTTGGTAGGGGTTTAGGTGCCGAAATTTTGAGAGGTGTTTATCAATTTTTTGTGTTGAGAGGTTCTCTTTTCGGCATTTGGTGTGCTCTTCGTTTTAACCTTTTTTTTTTCTTTCTCTGGTTACCGAAAACTTCTAAGGCTATTAGTTGTTCATCCCCTCTTTGGTAAGCCGAAATCTCTTAGGCACCCTCTCCCTTCAATTCATTTCTTTTCATTCTTCTCTCATTTGTCCCATTCTCAACCAAATTCTCATAAGCTTCCCTTTCTCTTTGCTTTTGTTTCTTTTCTCATCTACTCAAAGCCGTAGCACCCCTTTTGTTCCTTTCTTCATTGCCGAAATTTAGTGCTTCATCTTCTTGTCACCAGTTGTCACAAGTTTCTAATCCTTCAAAGCTGAAACATTTATTTGCTTCTCTTCTCTCTTTTTCTTACTCCATATTCTCTCTATTTGTTCTTCATAGCCGAAACTCATCTCTCATTTCTTCTCTTTGAGATCGCTTTTACTTATCATTTTAACCGAATCTCCCTTGTGTGTTCATTCTCCTTATTCGAATCTTGTTTCAGTGGATTGTCGTCACTCATTCTCCTAACTCCCTCAAATTGGGTTCTTCCTGCTTAAGTGGTAAGTGTTCTCCTTCTCTTTTGATTCATTCTTTTCCCTTATTGGTTGTCAAACCAAAGGTGTTAATTTGGTGTTTTGGGTGCTTTGGCCGAATATAGAAGGGGCTTTACTTTCGTACTCTTTTCTGCATTTGGCTAACGATTGGAAGATTATTGGTAAGTGATGGATGGCCGAATGGGTAGTAAGGTTCATGTGGTTGTGTTAGGCTGAAAGGTCACTTCTTGTTTGGAGAATCGATTCTAGGTTGGTGTTTTTGTAGGGACTCCAACGATCCCTTAGTCCAAGTCTAGTAGCTTCTGGTTTCTGTCGATCTAGGTAAGAACTTCTTCGTTCAAGTATCTATTTGCACTTTCATCTTATTCAATGTTTTAACCCGGTCTTCTGACCAAGATCTTTTTCATGGAATCAAATACCAGCCAAGCAAAGGAGAAGGTTGGACTCGTAGTCCCTACCCCTAAGTTCAAAAAACGTGCAGTGTCCGCCGTCCGAGACTTTCCATCGGGTTATGGGCCAGCTTAGAAGAGGGATAAGCAGATCACTGTGATCCCTACAAGTGAAGGTGTTAACGAGATTGATAGTATAGTTCTTCGTGTTTACAGGTGTGTAAATTTCACACTTTGATGTTAGTTTTTGTTATTAACTGTATGGGCTGAAAAGCTGAAGTGACTGGAAAGGCAGTCGCAATACACTTTTGGGTATAGTCGGGATACCAGATAAGTGACTTTAACGTTCCAATTATGAGTATATAGATGTATGCTGTAATCTGTTACTTTGCTGACAGCATGTTGCATTCATTTGATATGTATGTTATGCATGGGTTTGGAATACGATACAAAATGGGAAGTGTTGCTAAAGACTGTCACAGTGGTTTGGTACCACAGTGGGTTGGTCCCACATATGTGATCCAGTGACTAAGTCTCAGTGGTTTGGTACCACGGTGGGTTGACACCACGTACATATGTGTTGATTCCGTGACTTGTCCCAGTGGTTTGGTACCACAATGGGTTGGCCCCACATATAAGATTAATAGGGATTGTCACCAGTGGTTTGGTACCACAAGTGGGTTGGCCCCACGTGTAATAATTAGTGACTCTGTCACCAGTGGCTTGGTGCCACATGTATGGCGTGTAGCGGATGGAGGGTTGATTGTAGAAATCCCAACGGTGTGTTGGGCTGGTACGGGTGGCGTGCAGAGGACGAAAAAAATTAGGTTGGGCTGGGACACATTACATTCATATTTTGTGTATGTCATATTAAGTGGGCTAAGGCCCAATATACGATTATGGGCTTGAAGCCGTTTATGTGAAATAAGGGGAATTACACACTGAGTCTTAGTGACTCACCCCTTTGCTTAACTTGCAGGTTATCAGTAGATCGTGGATCTGGGAGCCAAGGCGGACTCATGGAGGCCATAATGTGTTTCTTTTCGTAAACTCTTTTTTTATATCTATAAATTATTTTAATTGGGGATACTGTTATGTAATAAGGCCTTCTTAAATTGATATCTGCTTTCTTTTAAAAATAATTATTTATCTTTGATATGATAATAATATATATATTTACATGAAAGCTAAGATGGAGTTTTTAAAACACATGTAACATAAGCAACTGTTTTCCCTCAAATGCCACCAAAGATAACAAGCAATCGATTATCTCAACTCGGAAACTTTTCTTTAAACTACAAACCACTGTTTTTATAATATCACCTAAAAACGACAAATTTCAAATTCATGATTTTTCTTTAAATTCCAAAGTCCTTTTTTTATTAACCTTTCCCTGTGACATACCAGATCTGGTCGTAACGTCTAGACCGGGTTTGGGGTGTTACATTGATATTGCATAAATTTTGTATACGAGACTACAGTCATGTTTAACGGCGATTCGGCAAATTATGGGCACTAAGTGTCCGAAATCAAGATTTCTTCGGCTATATAATTGCACTTAGTGTGCGAGATCGAGGTAGCTTCGGCTATATAAATCTATATTTATATTGGCACTTAGTATGCAAGATTAATACGACTTCGGCTATTATTTGGCACTAAGTGTGCGGGTTTCCCGAGTATCCAAAAATATTTCGAATGGTTCAACAGGTATGTCAAAAATGTGGATGATTATGAGTTGATACGGAGTGGTTCAGGTATACGTGAACCATATAAGCATTGAAATAGAATATTATGAAAGTGATAATTAATCTTGTGAATGAAATTGTGATAGGATGATGATTTCATATGTGATTTGTATATTATGTTTTACTTGTTTAAATTCTGCACATTTGGTAAGTTGATGCTATACAAACTTACTAAGCTATAAAGCTTACTTTTTGTATTTCTCTGTGTTTTATAATGATTACAAAGCTAGCTCAGATTTGGAGACCGTCGAAGATTGCTTCACACTATCCAACTATTACTTGGTACCTTTGAGATTAAGTTTTGGGTCATATGGCATGTATAGGGACTTTGGTCAATATGACATATGTTTTGTTTGTGAATTTAGCCATTTGAATTGGCTCGTAAATGTTTTTGTTTTCGGATTGTATATATAGCCATGTGAGTTGGCTTATATTAGTGATTTTGATGATGTATATAAATGTGCAAATAGCTTTTGTTTTGAGTTTGGTAATTGACCTATATTGTGTGATTGAGGTTGGATTATGATGCTTATTGATAATAGGTAATTTGAATGTTAACTAGTTGATAATTGGGAAGCTATGTGCTTGTGAATTGGTGCATGATGATGCATGTTTGGAAAGGTTTAATTAGTTTATTTGAATATGTGAAGTTGGTATGATTTGAATGAGTAAAACATGAGATAATAAGAATTTTAGTTGTTGGTATTGAAATGGTATGTTTTAGCCTTGATTGTGGTTGATTTGGATGACTACTTATGCTATGAATGAGTACCATTTGAATTGCGTAGGTGTGCACAAATTTGGGTGGCAAATTGGCTTGGTAAATAACCTATTTTTGTCCACACGGGTAGAGACACGAGCGTGCGTCTCAGCCGTGTGTGACACACGGTTATGTTACACAGCCATGTGTCCCCTGGTGTTGAAATTGAAATCAAGTCAGTATGCTCCACACGGCCTCACACACGGGCGTTTGAATTGGCCTTGTGGCATAAGTCAGTATACCCTACAGGTTTGACACCGCCTAGCACACGGCCTGGCACATGGGCGTGTGACGCCACTTCGAAGGATACATAGGTTAGACACACGGGCATGTGGTTGGCTGTGTGACCTAAGTCAGTAAGCTCACTTGTTTGGACATGGGGTCCGACACGGGCTGGGACACGACCATGTGCTCCTATTTCGAATGTCCACATGGCCTATGACATGGGTGTGACTGTTGGCCGTGTGAGACACACGGGCGTGTGTCCCTTATTTTTGAGAAAATTTCTTAAGTGTTCGAAAAGTTTCCTAAGTTATCGGTTTAGTCCCGAACCACCCTGAATGCATGTTTAAGGCCTCATAGGCTCGTATTAGGGACAAATTGTTTGATATTGATTGATGAATGAATGAATTGTGAAAATGTATGCTAAGTAAATGTTTAATGTCTTTTCCTTTATCTCAATTCAGCACACAAACGTTAAAATTTTCACACAGAATTTTCACACATGCTTAATCACATACTATAAACATCAAAAATAATATTAAAATATTTTTCTGACCTCGGATATGTGGACTCAAAACCACTATTCCGACTAGGGTCTAAACCAGGTTGTTACACCTTCTTTCATCTAATCTTTTCTTTTCCACCACCACAACCGACCATAGCACCACGACCGTAACACCTTTTAGCCACCATAGCACCGCCCTTTCCCTCCTCTTTTTTCCTCCAATGCCATCGTGACCACTGCTGCAAGCCACTGCAGATCCTTCTCCTCCTCCACTTTATTTTCTTCTTCTTACTCGTTTTTCACCTTTGCGTCAAAACCCCTATAACCTTTCACCATGAACTGCCACTCCACTGTCGCCAAACTGTCACCGAGTCGCTATCGTCACCACCACTAGTGATCGAAATTCTTCCTTTCTCTTCCTCTTTCACCTGTTGTTTCTTATAATTGATTAAAAATCACATCTTCACTCACTCTATCGATCCCTTTAAATCACACAATTCATCGACTTTGTTCCTTTCTCGATTCATCGCGTAATCTGATTTAATCAAGTGTAAGTGTGGGTTATTTTCCTTTTCTTGGTAATTTATTATCATGGCCGGATGGTATAGTGTCATTGGGACATCTTAATATTTTATTTATTATTTAGTTATTATCGTACTAATACGAGTTCATATCGTCTTGAAGAACTAAAAAATAATCATATGGGAGACCCCTAACTTCGCATTGGAAATCATCCTTTCGAGAGTCTTAGATCATGGGATAAGAGTTGATGAGACTGTTAGTAATTGATCTTTTAAGTGATATAATATTTTCAAAGGATCTTAGTTAATAAACATTACTGATGTGTTAGATTGTCTTGCGAGATAGATCAATTGAAATCGTTATTAAGGATTGTGGCAATCAAATCTACAATATAAGGTGTGGGATCGTTACCATTTGTCTTGTGTGATGTAGTTATTTTATTACATTAATAATTTAATTATAATAAATCATGAGTACACTAAATAATCATGAATAGTTGAAAACCTTATCAAGATAAACACCAAGTAAGTGACTCTAACTGAGTGATTCTATGAAACGCATGATAATTGATGTGATTTTGATTTTGATTCTGATTATGAAGTACGTGTAGATTTTTTCCTCATGATATGTGATGTATAGCTTATGTGATATATGTGATGATTTAAACATGTGCAACTTATGTATATATGTGTATAAAAAATCGAGATCCATGATCTAATATGAAAATCATGTTTAACATGTTAAAAGTGGTTATTATGTGATATGTGATTCTGAAAGCATGTTTACATGCATGTGTTAAAAGTGAAATTGCCATATCACATGCATGAGGTGGGATTATGTGAAAGGTGGAAGCAGTGGCAATATATCTGCATATCAGTGGTGGCTTGTCCAAAAAATCATATCAGTGGCAATAAATCTACATATCAGTGGTGGCTAGTTCACAAAAGTGTTATCAGTGGTAGTTTATCTGTAAATCAGTCGCAGTTCATTTGCAAATCAGTGGTGGCTTGCCCACTAATGGTGTTTTGGATGGATGAGTTCTGGGGAACTTGATATTGGTGTGTAGCGGAGATAGGTAGGAAATTTATAAAATATGCAACGATTTAAAATATGCATTATGTCCATGCACAAGTATCAGTGTTATATTTCATGAATTTAATGATGTATGTTATGTCGTGATTGATATATGTATTTTGATATGTATGCAAATATAATTTTTATTGATCTCACACTAAGCCTTTTAAAACTCACCCACTCTATTCGTGTGTTTCAAATAATCCTTGTGGTTAGGACTCGAATTCGGTCATCGAAGAGGCTCTCAGAAATATGGTTTTCATGGTTATGGACTTATATTTTAATTTAGGACTTTTATGGACCTTATTATTTTTATTTGGGATTTTATTTTGTGGTAATCTATTAAGCTGTGGCATGGGATGTCTCATTTTGAAAAATTTGGTTAATTGCATATTTTTCATGGGTTTTTAACATGGAATCAATGATTTAGTATTTTCTTAATAAAACTCGTTTTCTGCAAACTCAATTGAAAGAACTTAAATTTTTAAAGATCATCACAATGTTTTACAAATAATAAACTATATTTATTTCAAAGTAATTGTGACAGACCAATTTTGACCCTAATCGGAACGGTGGTTTCGGGACCACGAATCTGAGCCCAATAAATTTTTTTTTATATATATATATATTTTACTTTGTGTCTATTATGGGTGAATTGTTGTATGTGAATGTTTTGTTGGAGAATTTAACTGTTTGGGTGTTTAATTGGCAAAAAGGACTAAATTGCTAAAGGAACCAAGATAGCAAACATGAAACAAATAAGGGGCTAAGTGAATTGTGACATAAACATAGGGATTTGCATGTCAAATTCCCCATGTTAGAGAGGTGGACGGCAAGCATGTAATAAAATAACTTATGGCTTTAAAATATTGTTTTTAAGACATTATTATATGTAAGCATGCCAAGAATATATGTTTTCTAATTATATATATATTGATTATAGTAATATTATAAGGAAAGCATGCTATATTTTATGTTAAAAAGATAAAAACAAAAAAGAAAATAATTCTCTCTTCCTTCATCCATTTCTTGCCCGATTTTTACCTTGAAGAAAAGAGAAGAACCTTCATCTTCTCCATTCGGCCCTTGCATGTACTAAGATAGGTAAGAATTTGAACTTTATTTTAAAAACCTACCTTGATATGGCTTGATTTCTTGATCATTTTTCTTTTGAAACAAGCAAAATTTGTTAATATTGGTATGATGAGATTCGGCCATGGGTGCTAATTTTGTAGTTTTTTGTGTTAATAAGTTAGATAGTATGAGAAGAAATGGCATGAACTTGTAAGAAGATTATGTTGATTTTGGCTTGAAGGTACCCTCATAGTTGGCCGAATAATAGGATGGATATTCATGAAAACATTTTCTTCTTGTGTTTTGATGTTCGGCCATTCTCTTATTATGAAATTAACCATAGATGATTGTTATATGTGATGTTTAATTATTGGGTGAACTAAGTTTAAGACTTGATTACTCGAAGTAAATTAGTGCAAGGGGTAAATTGATGGAAGGAAGAGTTATAGAGAATCCTAGGAACCTAATGGCCATTCGGCCATGGAGAAGAGATCCAAATGGGTTGAAATTTATATTGTGGTGTTCAATAGGTTAAATTGGATAAGTTAAATGCTTGAATTTGGTGTGGTTATTGTTTTAAATTAAATAAATGAAGTAGGGATTCGGTTCCTAGTTTCCTTGAATTAAGTTATGTGCAATTTGTTTTGAGTTGAGTAAAAAGGGATAGGATGAATATGAACAAAAATTTATTTAACATTTCTTAGATCGGGAACAAAAAGAGAAGGATCAAGATTGAGGAAAAACGAAGATTATCGAGTAGCCGATTTGCACGGCTTATCGACAACCGAGGTAAGTCCTTCAGTTTTAGTGTATTGAAGAATTAATTACGAATTTAGTGGACGATGATGTTTGATAAATTCTAGTGTATATAATTATGTCATAGCCAATGTATATAAGCCTATTAGAATGATTTCGATTGTTGATGTAAATAAGCTGAAGTAAATTCAATATGTAATATAGTTATGAAAATTGTTAGCGATGATCAATTGTATTAATGTGGTTCGGGCTTTTACGCCTAGCAGGCCTTGTGCCGGTGTACTTATCGGGCTTTTAAGCCTAGCAGGCCTTGTGCCGGTGTACTTATCGGGCTTTTACGCCTAGCAGGCCTTGTGTCGGTGTACTTATCGGGCTTTTAAGCCTAGCAGGCCTTGTGCCGGTGTACTTATCGGGCTTTTACGCCTAGCAGGCTTGATGCCGGTGATGTAATTTACAAACTAGAAAACGAAATTTGTGTTCAAGGTGAATTAAAGCAAATATATCGAGTTAAAGGCTCAGGTACGCATATAAAGTAGGAGTGTACTTCTTACTTATTTAAAACAAAGAAATCAAATGATTCAGTGATTCATTACAAATAGTATATGTTACGAGTGAAGTGGTACATATATATATATATATATGCATGGTTATAATATTGTTATCGGTTTTATTAAGGGATGAGATGGATATCGAGACCTCGATTTCTTATTGTGTGGATGCCAGGTTATCATAATTGAAATGTAAGTATACGAATGTTGGTATCTATAGTTACAAGGCGACATTTTGAGTTTGAAAGATTGGGTTATGAATGAATATTTGATTATAAATATTTGGGTAAAGAGAAATTTCCCTATGAATTCATACTTGTTTACATGAGTATGAAATTGAAAGCTTGATAATAAATACGAGTACAAGCCTACAAGTTGAATTGTAGAAATTTTTTTTAATTGTTGATAATTGAATGTTATTTATCTTTGTAATTAGGACTTACTAAGCTAGCAAGCTTATCGTGCGAAACGTTTCCTCTGTTTTATAGATTAGGTGCAAGCTACAAGCTCATCGGGATCGTTCGGAGAGCCACTCGCACTATCAATCTACATTTTGGGTACTTTTTCATTTTGGGTTTTAAATGAAGGCATGTATAGGAAAGACGTAGTCTTTGTTGGGTGAACTCTTGAGATATATGTATATAATAGCCATGCAAATATGGCTAAATTTTTATTAAGTACGACGTTGTGTCTCGATATGTATGTTGGTTCATGATGGCGAGGTTATGAAAATTTTAATCCGGGTTTAAATTGTTTTTGTTAAGAAATGTTTGTATACAAAATGAATCCTCGAATTTGGGATATAGGTAGGTTCGGTTGGAAGCTAGTCTTTCATAAAATGCAACAAACAGTTTGTAGTAGCAGCAGTGATGTGAGTTAGAAAAATCACCAAAAATAGGGTATATTGAATTTGAAGGTGTGTGAGATATTAAATTAAACCTTATTGTGTCTATCTACATGAAAGAAACAGAGTAGGCAAAAGGTTTATATATTATGAGATAATTAAGTTTTAGTGAGACCTGTTCTGAATGAATTCGTGAGTCACTATTCTGTTTTGGAAAAATTGTCAAAAATTGTACAAAAATAATTAGGAATCATGGGTTATATGTTTAGAAACCTTAATGAGTCTACTTTTCATTGGTATAAATAAGAACAGTATATGAAAATTGTACAATGAGATAACTGCATTTTTGTAGAGACAGGTCAGAATTAGCGAGCTGTGTAATAAGGGTAAATTTGATGAATAAACTGTACTAATTGGCCACATGAAAAATTCTGGAAAAATTATGGTAAACATTTATATGAGTCTAGTTTCAAGGAAAATTTACGGATCTAAATTTCGAGTTTTGTAACTCGAGTTATGGTCAAATCATTCTTCATGACGCAGTTTGACAGCTTTTAATTTTTATGTCCTAAACTTGTAGTCAAGTCTAGTAATGCCTCTTACTCGACTTTGGCGATGGTCTCGGGTAAGGGGTGTTACATTTGATTGGTATCAGAGCCAGGTTTAGTCGATTCTAGGACTACCGTAGCGCGTGTGAGTCTAGCTATACATGCCTTTATTATATGTTGATAGTGTGGTGACTTCTGACAGCTTGAACTTTGTTTTATATAGTAAATGGACACTGATCCTGAAAGAGCTATAGCTGATGATGTGGAGAGCGTGGCGCCGATAGACTCTCGACCTGTTTCGGGTAGCCACGAAGGAGAGACTAAACAAGCCTTTTATCGGATGATGAATGAGTGGTTTGCCCAATTCATTCAAAATAACCCGGCTGTACCCCAACCTCCACCCCCGAATAATCCAACTCCGGTTCCTTCAGCTTCCCCAATGATAGACCCGATGAGATCTAGTAGGCCCCCAGTTGATAAAATCCGAAAATATGGGGCCGAAGAATTTAAAGCTAATGACGATGATGACGCTGAGAGAGCCGAAATGTGGCTGGATAACACTATTCGGGTACTTGATGAGCTGTCTTGTACTCCGGATGAATGCTTGAAGTGTACTATATCCTTACTGCGGGACACTGCATATCACTGGTGGAATACACTAGTATCAGTGGTTCCGAAAGAAAAAGTGACATGGGATTTCTTCCAAACTGAATTTCGCAAGAAGTATATTAGCCAAAGATTCATTGATCAAAAACGAAAGGAGTTCCTGGAGCTGAAGTAGGGGCGAATGACCGTAACGGAATATGAAAGAAAATTCGTCAGGCTCAGCCGATATGCTAGGGAATGTGTTTCTACCGAAGCTATTATGTGTAAAAGATTTGAAGACGGTCTAAATGAAGATATAAAGATGTTTGTTGGCATTCTTGAAATCCAAGAGTTTGTAACTTTAGTTGAGAGAGCTTGCAAAGCTGAAGAGCTCGGGAAAGAGAAAAGAAAGGCTGAGATAGAAGCTAGAGACTTTCGTAAAAGATCTTCGGGTAAGGTCTTCCATTCCACAACCAAGAAGTCTAGAGATGACAACAACCGACATAAAGCTACTACGGATCCACCTAGACGGGATCGACCTCCTATGAGCTCTCGAGCTACCTCGATAGCCAGTGTTGGTAACGTTCCACAAAATAGAGTTGAATGCAAGCACTGTGGGAAATGACACTCAGGGAGTTGTAGATTTCATGATCGGTCTTGCTATAAATGTGGGTCGTCAGATCATTTTATTAGAGAATGTCCGAGGTTAGTTGAGCAGAATGCAGTTCAGAACACTAAGCCGAGCAACACGTCAATGCGAGGTAGACCACCCAGACATTCCAGCAATGTAGGTGGTAGTCAGAAAGGAACGAAGAACACTACAGTTCGATCTGAGGCTAGAGCTCCAGCTAGAGCTTATGTTGCACGAGCCAGAGAGGATGCTTCCTCCCCCGACGTTATTACCGGTACTTTCACTCTTTATGATACTACTGTGATTGCACTAATTGATCCTGGTTCGACTCATTCTTATGTGTGTGAAACTTTAAAATTTGGCAAGACTCTGCTAGTTGAGTCTACCGAGTTTGTGATCCGTGTGTCCAACCCTTTGGGTAGATGTGTGCTTGTTAATAAAGTGTGTAGAGATTGCCTGTTGATGTTTCGAGATTATTGCTTCCCAGCTGATTTAATGTTGTTGCCCTTTGACGAATTTGATATAATCTTGGGTATGGATTGGTTAACTTTACATGAGGCAGTGGTGGATTGCAAAAGAAAGCTTATTGATTTGAAATGCCGAAACGGTGAGACAATCAGAATTAAATCTTGTGATGTAAATGGGTTGCCTACAGTAATATCTTCAATGGTAGCCCAAAAGTATGTGAGAAAAGGGTGTGAAGCTTATTTGGCTTATGTACTAGATAATAAAATGTCCGAGAAACAAATGGAATCGGTACCAGTTGTATGTGAATACACCGATGTGTTTCCTGAAGAGCTACCGGGCTTGCCCCCAGTACGAGAGATTGAGTTCGGCATTGAGTTAGTGCCAGGGGCGACTCCGATTTCGATGGCTCCGTACGGAATGGCGCCTACTGAATTAAAAGAATTGAAAGTGCAGTTTGACAGCTTTTAATTTTTATGTCCTGAACTTGTAGTCAAGTCTAGTAATGCCTCTTACTCGACTTTGGCGATGGTCTCGGGTAAGGGGTGTTACAGTAATATTTAAAAACATCGCATTTAAGGGAAAAACTAGCATGCGTTTTCAAAGACTAAATCTGTCTTTTCTTCAGCTTAAGTTTTCTCCATTTCTATGGCCCATGTAATTGCTTAGATTGGGCCATAACATTTGGGCCCGATTTAAGGGGTTACATGATGCCTTACAGTGATGGTATCCTTGCACTATACCATCTATTCCTGGTTGACCAATCATTTTTGCTCCCAGCCGCTAGAACAACTAATGTTCATTTAGATCCCTATTGAGTAGTACATCTCTATTTCCTTTCAGTAGAATTTCTATCCACGTAGTCCTTGTCGGACTTTCATAAGGTTTATTCTACATTACATAATCCTAGTTAGCTTATCCATCTATTGGTAAATATTCTGACCTCCTCCACTACCTGACCGTCTAGGCTAACATTATCTGCACGTGGACCTCGACAGACTTACCAGGCGTTAGATACCCCTTTTTACCCATGAGTCCTTAGTTTTAGTTTCTGATTTATCATCTTATTTTCACCCCCATCTCAGGTTCACTTGCCCAAACACGTAGACTCATATGTGTTTACAAATCTTTCTCATCTTCTTAATCTACTAGACCTTTGACTATCACATTTACCCGTATTCTTAAACAAGTCGTATCGCCTTTCATGTAACTCTCCAAGTAGATCTACTTCAATTTCTCTTTTCTTGTACTTTCATCTTCCTAATCCATCCATTTTGGAAAATTTTAGTTGACGCCATAGCCAATCTATGGTCTTGCCCAGTTTTAACCCATGTTTAATGTCCTGGTAGACTCTATTGGTTGCCAGAGCCAAGTTGTGATCTTACACCTTGTAACCCCATATTTAATGTCTTGACAGACTTCACCGTGTTTACTACCCCAGTAGACTCTCTATGTTGTCATAGTCGAGCTATGGTCTTATACAATATACCCTATGTTTAACGTCCTAGTGGACTCTTTATGTTTCCATATTCGAGCTATGGTCTTACACAATATACTCCATGTTTAACGTCTTGACGGACTTCCCTGTGTTTACTGTTCCAGCGGACTCTCTATGTTACCATATTCGAGCTATGGTCTTACACAATATACCCCATGTTTAAAGTCCTAGAAGACTTCATTGGTTGCCATAATCGAGCTATAGTCTTATACCTTAAACCTCTTTGAGGTGTAGCCCCGTAGGTGTAACACCCCTCACCCGTATTCAACGTCGAAATAGGGTTACAGAGAATTATTGGACTTATAACATAAATAAACATACATTTTTCATATATTTTTTTCCAATTTAAATATAAAACATTCACATTCATTCAATAAATCCCTAATACGAGTCTACGGGGCTCAAAACATACATTCAGGGTGGTTCGGGACTAAACCGATAACTCAAGAAATTTTTACAAAACTTAGAATTTTTATTCAAGCTACAGGAAACACACGCCTGTGTCGCCCGGTCGTGTGTCTCACACGGCCAAAGACTCGCCCGTGTCACAAGCCATATGGACATTCGAAATGGGATCACATGGCCGTGTCCCATCCCGTGTTCTACCCCGTGTAACTCCCTGACTTGGGTCACAGGGCCAACCACACGCCAGTGTGACCAGCCCGTGTGCCCTTTCGAAATGACCTCACACGCCCGTGTGCCAAGTCGTGTGCTAGGCCGTGCCAAACCTATAGGGTATACTGACTTATGCCACACGACCAAGTCATATGCCCGTGTGCTAAGTCTTGTGGAACATACTAATTGATTTTTAATTCAACACCAGGGGACACACAGTCGTGTAACCTAATCGTGTGTCACACTTAGCTGAGACACGTGCCCGTGTTTCTGCCTGTGTGGACAAAAATAGGTTATTTTCCAAGCCATTTTGCCACCCAATTTGCATATACCTACACCAAACCAGATGGCACAATTCATGGCATAAAAATAGGCATTCAATTAACCTTAACCAAGCATAATTCATACCATTTCAACACCAACCAATACAAAACACATCAATACCACAATATGCCATTCAATTTCATACCAAAATTCATAATCTCAAATCATCAATATGGTCATTTTCTAAACATGCATTATTTTACCTAAATTCACAAATAAACAAACTCAAATATTAACCATTTAGTACCCCTAATTACCAAATACCAACTAGCATCACATATCCATAATCAAGCACATAACAAGAGCTATTTGTACAAATATATACACAACCAAATCAACCAAAATAAGCCAACTCTCATGGCTATATACAAAACCAAACACTTAACATTTACAAGCCATTTCAAATGACTAAATTCATTACCAAAATGACCAAAGTTCCTATACATGCCATATATCCCAAAAACATAGATTCAAAAGTACCAAAGTGATAGTTGGATAGTGTGATGAAGTCTCCGACGATTCCCGAATCCGAGCTAGCTTTGATTTCACTATAAAATACGGAAAAATAAACGATGTAATCTATAAAGCTTAGTAAGTTCGTATAGCATTAGAATCAATTAAATATAAATACACAATTCAAACAATTGAATATATCAACACATAATTCATATTAACTAATAAACCTTCCACATATTGAATCATAAGACTAAATGTGAAATTCACTAGTTTCTTCGATTCAAAGCTTGTACGGTTCATGTACATACCTGTACCACCTCTATTTAGTCTTAAATTCATCTGTGTCTTTGGTATACCTATTGAACCATTCAGAATACTATCGGATACTCGGGAAACTCGTAGCTTAAGTGTCACATACATAGCCGAAGCTATCTCAATCTCGTATCACATATAATGCTCACTCTCGAGCTATCAACGTGTCTGCTCACACAAGCTGACAGTCATGACGAAGCTGCACGGTGCTACTCACACAAGTTGACGAGTATCCGCAACACATGCCGGATAAATCAGCCACCGGTAGGACGTACGGACCAGCACCCAAATCACATAACCCCTAGTGATATGTCATTTGTATCCAAATCTTTTCCTAAGGTTCAATTGGGATTTCTCGTTTGCTGAATCGTCATCAAATATGCCTGCAAGGTCATATTCACAATTTATGCAATATCAAAGCATTTAAAACACAAATATAATAATGCTTATTACATACGAACTTACCTTGAATACAAAAACGGCAAAATAAATCAATTAGTCCGATACTTTGTTCTTTCCTCGATCTAAATCCAAATTTTGCTTTTCTTGATCTAAATGTAATAAAAATTAACTTATTTAATAATCTCTCTATTCAATTAAATCCAAAACACACATTAAGGCAATTTTACATTTTTGCCCCCAACATTTCAACATTTTTTTACAATCTAGTCCTTATTTCATAAAATTACAAATCCATGCAATTCAACCAAAACCCATGCTAGCCAAATTTTAATTAGGTCCTTAAAAGTCCACATTTATCATTTATTTCACAATTTAACCACAAAAGTTATACATTTCACAATTTAATCCCTAATTGGACATTTTACTAAAAATCACTTTACAAATGTTGTTTATCTAATAACAAGCATGCATTTTCTATCATCAAAAATCAAAACACATATAGATTCATCAATGAAAAAACCCTAAACCTTTAACAATTTTGCAAAATAGTCCTTAGGCTAGCTAGATTAAGCTGCAACGATCTCAAAAACATATAAATCACTGAAAATCGAGTCAAAATCACTTACCAATAAAGCAATGCAATGATCGAACCCTAAATAGCTTCCATGGATATTTTCCATTCTTATTTTCGGTGGAAGAAGACGAAATGAATAAGAAATTTGACTTGTTTTTACTTAATTTATTTTTAATTATTGAATTACATATATAACCTTTATAATAAAACATTAAAATCACTTAAATGATGTCCAAGAATGTCCACCCATATTAATAATGGGCTAATTGTAGCATAAATCCCTTAACTATTTAATTTCATAGCCATTTAATACCTTTAGCTAATAGAACACCACTTTTGTACTTTACGCAGTTTAGTCCTTTTTATCAAATTAAGCATTCAAACGGTAAAATTTCTTAACGAAATTTTCACATAATCATACTATAATGTTGTAAAAATTAAAATTATAATAGAATAACTATTTCGACCTCGGATGCAACACCCTTTACCTGTGTCCGACGCCGGGATAGGATACGAGGCATTACCGAACTTAACCTTACTTGAACATGAAGTATTGGGCTATAAATTTCCTTCCAACTTAAAACTTCTCCTTCTTAGTCATAACATACATATCTTGAGCCAACGAGGCCTTAAACATACATCCGGAAGGTTTCGGAATTCAACCAAAAACTTTTACACTCTTGGAAATTTTTTACCTAAACAGGGGTCACACGCCTGTGTGGCTTGGGACACGCCCGTGTGGGCAGGCCATGTGGTCGCACACGCCGATGTTCCTGGCCCATGTAGGATTTATTTTTATTTTGAACCTACAGGGGTTATCACAAGCCCGTTTCAATGGCCCGTGTCCTTCACATGGCCTAGATCGCCTGTGTCCCCACCCGTGTGTGAAAACTAGGGGTATTATGTTTATGATGTCAGCAACCCCTTAAGGAGCACACGGCCTAAGCACACGCTCCTGTGCTGCCTATGTGACGAATTGATTTCTCGCTATTAAATGCAGGGGACACACAGCCTATCAACACACCCATAGAGGTTGACCGTGTGTCACACACGGCCTAAACACACATCCGTGTGTCTACTCGTGTGGACACTTAGTGGCTATTTTCCAAGCCGATTGTCACCCTGAATCATCAACACACTTATACCAACTCAAGTAATTCATAACATGGCCTTTATACATTATGAATAACCCTTGGAACCTCACTTGTAGAATTCATAAAACTCATCATCAATAAGATATGAAACTTCACAAAAATTAGCCAATTTATTTGGCTATATACAAAAAGGATAGTAACCTCAATAGCCAACACTTTGGCTCCCAATATGATATAACTCAAAAAGACATAATCCCTATACATGCCATACTTAATAAAACAACTTGACTATACCAAAATAATGATTGATAGTGTGATCCACGCTCCGACATCTATGATCCCCGAGCTAGCTTGGCGAAACTACAAGGAAGAAAGAAAAGAAAGAAGTAAGCATATAGCTTAGTAAGTTTGCATGGCAATTCATATAGCAACATATTTGCTCATAATAAATTGATCCATCACAAAACAAGAACACATAAATCTTAAATGCTTGAGCCTACTTACTCATGCTTACTCTTACTCATCACATATTACATATTACTTTCATACTCGTGTTTTAATCATGATACTTGTATCACTTAATCACATAGATTAGCACTTTCACTAATGTAACATAACTCTTCATATTTCTTGATTTAAATAAAGCTCTTTATCAAGCTTGAATAACTTAACTTATTACTATCTTTACTTGCTTAGCTTTTATGTTGCCTCTTTCATACTTAGCTCTTTTGCCCGTGAATTACTCAGAATATCAAAGGATTCTCAATCTCACTAAAAATGTGTCTCGATACAAATGCCATATCCCAAATATGGTCTTACATGGGATCGCCTCGTGATGCCGATGCCATATCCCAGATATGGTCTTACATGGGATCTCTTAACTCAATGTCGAAGCCATGTCCCAGACATGGTCTTACACGAGATCTTCCTTCTATGATATCGACGCAATGTCCCAAACATGGTCTTACATGAGACCTTCCTTATTCGACGCTGACGCCATGTCCCAGACATGGTCTTACACAAGATCTACGTTCGGTGCCGATGCCATGTCCTAGACATGGTCTTATACGAGACCTACATTCATTGAGTGCCGATGCCATGTCCCAGACAAGGTCTTACACGGGCTTTCCTTAACTCATGTAATGACATAAGTATCCTCGTTATTCTGAATCTTCAACCGGGACTTCCACTTGTTTTCATAGAATTTCTTATTAGGCATTAGTAATCAACTTCATGATAATAATGTATATTATACAACATAGTAAGTAATTTAATTATAAAAGTATATGTAGCCTTAAATTCATACAAACTTACCTCGGTACTCCAAAATGTGTAGATGTGGAACTTTAGTCCATGACTTTGTTCTTGATTCGGTTTCAATCCAGGCTTCGTGTTTCTTGCTCTATAATAACAATTTAACTTGTTTAATACTTAAATTGACTAAATTGACTCATATTTCATACTTTAGCAACAATTACATTTTTGCCCCCTAAACTTTATCATAATTGCACTTTTACCCCTAGGCTCGTAAAATGATTTTCATTCAACTTTCTTGCATTTCAAGCCTAACCGTATCTTATTCTAAACTATAACAACATTCAATTTCCACTATTTCACTCATGTATGACCATTTCTACAACTTTTACAATTTGGTCATTTTATGCATTTTTCATGAAAATTACTTAGAAAATGATGTTTATCTTGCATCAAGCTTTCATATTCTTCCATAAAACATCAAAATACATGCATGTCATACATGGGTAAATTTTTGAATGTAAACTCTAGCTCAAAATATAGCTAGAAATAGCTAAACCGAGCTACGAGAAGAACATTAAAAACGGGGGTAGGATGCACTTACTATCAAGCTTGGAAGATTAAGAAACCCTAGTTATGGTGCCCTTGAATTTTTCGGCTAGCATGGAGAAGATGAGCACAAATTTTGACTTATTTTCCCTTTTAATTCTTTAATTTACCAAATGACAAAAATGCCCTTAATGACTCTTTCTTGAGATTTTTCCTTCTTATGTCCATTTTTGTCCATCTTAACATATAATGGTCTAATTGCTAAATAAGGACCTATAATAATTTTTATAATTCTATTTCATACTTAAATCTTCTAAAATCTCATATTTTCTAATCCTTGCAATTTAGTCCTAATGGACAATTTATTCACTAATTAATAAAATTCCTTCATGAAATTTTCACACTATCATGCAAATACCTCATAAGCCTTATAAAATCATTTAAACACATATTTCTTCTTCGAATTTGTTGTCTAGCATCACTATTCTGACTAGACCCTAAGTCGGGCTGTTATAATTCTCCCCCCTTAGGGATTTTCGTCCCCGAAAATCTTACCGGCAAAAAGGCTTGGGTACTGATTCCTCATAGCCTCCTCAGGCTCCCACGTAGCCTCTTCTATCCCATGTCTCTGCCGTTAGACTTTCACGAGAGCTATACTTTTATTCCTTAATTGCTTGACTTCCCGGGCTAGAATCTTAACTGGTTCCTCACGATAAGTCATGTCAGGTTGTATCTCAACCTCTGTCGGTGCACTCACATGTGAGGGGTCTTATAGGTAACGTCGCAACATGGACACGTGAAATACATTGTGAATCCTTTCCAACTCAGTTGGAAAAGCCAACTGGTAGGGTACCGGCCCTATCCTCTCGGTGATCTCATATGGTCCGATAAAACGTAGACTCAATTTGCCTTTCCAGCCGAATATAAAAACTTTTCTCCATGTTGACACTTTCAAAAATAATCTATCACCGAATTTGCACTCAATCTCTTTCCTTTTTAAATCCGAATAGGATTTTTTGTCGATCGGAAGCAGCTTTTAATCAATCTCAAATCACCTTTACTTTTTCCTCAGTTTCTCTAACCAAATCAACCTCGTGAATTTGGTCCTCCTTAAGTTCAGTCCAATATAAAGGCATTCGGCACTTACACCCATACAAAGCTTCATATGGCGCCATTTTCAAACTTGACTGAAAACTGTTATTGTAGGTGAATTCCACCAAGGGTATGTATTTCTCCCAGCTGCCCTGAAACTCAAGAATACAACACCATAGCATATCTTCAAGTACTTCTATTAACCTCTCTGACTGACCGTCGGTTTGGGGATGAAAAGCCGTACTAAAACTCAACTTTGTGCCCAAAGCCTCTTGCAACTGTTTCCAAAATCTGGATGTAAATCTCGGATATCTATCCGATATAATCAATAAAGGAACCCCATGAAGCCTAACAATCTTGGAGATATACAAATTTGCCAACTTATCGAGTGAGTAGTCGACAAGTTCGGCTATGAAATGGGCTAACTTCTTAAGTTTATCGACTACTACCCATACAACATATTTCTTGCTCGGTGTCAACGGCAAACCCGTTACAAAGTCCATGGTTACTCTGTCCCATTTCCACTCAGGCACCATAATAGGTTGAAGCAAACCCGAGGGTACTCGGTGTTTAGCCTTTACTTGCTGACAAATCAAGCATCTCGAAACAAACTCAGAAATATCTTTCTTTATGCTCGGCCACCAATACCATCTCTTCAAGTCATTATACATCTTAGTGCTACCCAGATGTACAGATAAGCATCCACTATGAGCCTCATGTAAAATTCTACGAATGAGCTCATCATTTCTTGGTACACAGACTCTGTCCCTGAACATCAAACATCCATCGGAATTGTTCCGAAAGTCAGACTCAACACCTGACTCACACTGAACTCTTTTGGCTTGCAATTCACTATTATTTTTCTAAGCCTCATAAATCTTTTGAAGAAACATGGGTCTAGCCCTCAACTCAGCTAGAATGGAACCATCATCGGACAAAGTCACCTGTGTATTCATAGCCATCAAAGCAAATAGGGATTTCCTACTCAAAGCATCAGCGACTACATTCACTTTTCCCGGGTGGTAGTCAATTACTAACTCATAATCCTTTATCAACTCTAACCATCTTCGTTGCCTTAAGTTCAATTCCTTTTGAGTCATCAAGTACTTCAGGCTCTTATGATCGGTGAATATCTGACATTTTTCGCCATACAAATGGTGTCTCCAAATCTTCAATGCAAAAACAATAACAGCCAACTCTAAATCATGCGTCGGGTAATTCTTTTCATATGGCATTAACTATCTCGAGGCATACGCTATCACTTTGCCTTCTTGCATAAGTACACAACCCAATTCATTTAAGGATGCATCGCTGTAAATCACAAATTCTTTTCCCGACTCAGGTTGTACTAGAACTGGAGCCTCTGTCAACATTGCCTTTAATTTCTCAAAACTCTGTTGGCATTTTTCCCTCCATTCAAACTTTACATTTTTCTGTAACAGTTTTGTCATTGGAGTCGCTATCATGGAAAAACCCTTAATGAACCGCCTATAGTAGCCAGCTAAACCTAGAAAACTTCTAACTTCAAATGCATTTTTCGTAGGTTTCCAATCAACAATGGTTGAGATCTTGCTTGGGTCAACTCAGGCTCCATCTCCCGAGACAATGTGTCCCAGAAACCCAACTTCCTAGAGCCAAAATTCACTTTTACTGAACTTGGCGTACAACTGATTATCTCGTAGAATTTGTAAAACTGTCCTTAAGTGCTCAGCATGATCCGGCTCATCTCGATAAAATATTGATATATCATCAATAAAAATAACCATAAACTTATATAGGTGATAAACCGTAAAAGTAACATATTTTAAGCCCACATTTAGCATGCTTTTCGATGATTTAAACCTTGAATTATGTAATTTGGGGCTCTTAATCATTTGTTTTCATGTTTTATACTCAGGAGAGCACCGGATGACGAAAAAAATGGAAAATAGGCCCAAAACGGAATAAATGGGCCATATCACAAAATCCACATGGCTTGGGCCCAAGACCACACGGTCGTGCCTCATTCAACAGCCTCGAACACGACCTGGACACGACTTACACGGACGTGTCCCTACCACCGCTAAGAGGAGTTTTACTCAAAATAGGATACTTATAGACAAAGAAACACATTCCAAAGCCTATTCAAACACCCTAATAAGAATTCTACTTGAATTAGGATACTTAGGAGCCAAGTAAGGCATCTCAAAGTCTATATAAACACCTAAGAGGGCAACTTGAAAGGGAAGTTCGGCAGAAGCCGGGAACCCAAGGCTTTAGTTAGGGGGCATCCAGCTAGGCCAGAGAGGGTCGATTTGTGGAGATTTTCTCGAAAAGAGCCAGTTGATCCATCTCAAGAAGCCAGAGTTATACTCAAGAGGAGGATCTCACCTTCAATTCCTTCAGGGGGTTTTAGGGATTTCTTATGTTTTGTTTTATCTTTTCTTTTGAGATGTTTTCTTTCATTATTATGAACTAAACCCTCAGATACCTGATGGGATGAAACCTAAGATGAATCTTGTTATTGTTTGCTGAACTATATGATAAATATTTGACTTGTTCTTAATTATGTGTTCTTAATCCTTGTGTTGATATTTCTGGGATATTAATTCAAGTATGATGTGCTTAGGTGGAGAAGCAAAAGTCCCTACCTACTAGTAGATCTAGCATAATTAAGTGGAGTTGATCGCGTGCCTAGAGATAGGGTGACGAGATTTTGCCGAATTAGGGTGAAACCTAATATGGGAGTCCATAGATCGAGTTAATGCGATTCTAGAGGTTTAATTAGAAAGAGATTTCAATTAGTCAACTTAGGGTTAGACGTTAGTCGCCTCGAGAGAGGGATTAATATAACTTAGGAAATCTTATGGATCAAGTCAAGTGAATAAATCGTCTGGTTCAGAGTTAGATAACAAGTGAAGTCTAGGTGGATTCTTCCTTGGGTGTCGTCTTAATCAATTGGTTTTTTCCTCAAGTATTTTTCCCAATTTCATTCTTCTTTGTCTTAGAGTCTTTAGTTTAGTAATTAGTTAATTTTAGATTAAATAAAGATCACTTTAATTCTTAGGCTAAATAATAAAGAGAGAGTTAGTATTAGTACTTTTGGTTCCTTTGGGATTCGACATTTCGGTCTTGCCCAAACTATACTACTGTTCAATAGGTGTGCTTGCCTCAAAAATCATTGTCATAGTTAGTTTCTAGGTTCAATCATTCTTTTTATAAATTTTAAGACTCTGACACGCGATCAAGTTTTTGGCGCCGTTGCCGGGAAACTAAAATATTAAGAAAGCTTAATTTTTATTACTTTAGCCATTTTTATTTTTCACAATTTAATTTTTGCTTTATTTTTAACTTTATTAATTTTTCTTCTTCTGTATTTTCCTGACAGGTACCACTAGTTTATGACTAGAAGGAACCCGATAGGACCCCTACTTTAGACAGTGATATTAAAGGTGTCATTCGCAGAAATCGCAGAGAGACAAGGCGAAGCTTAAACTACATAAAAGAAGAGTAAGAAGCCGAAATTAATACTACAGAAGAGATGGCAGAGAATAATCCGCCACCTCCAGGGATGGTCGAACATCATGCTCCATGTACTATGTATGATTATGCTAAACTTAGTTTAACAGGAACTGTGTCAAGTATTGTTAGGCCTACTATTGCTACAAATAATTTTGAACTAAAACCTAACACTATACAGATGATACAACAGTTTGTTCAGTTTGATTGTTTGCACGATGAGGATCCTAACACACACTTAGCAAATTTTCTAGAATTCTGTGATACCTTCAAAATAAATGGCGTTTCTAATGATGCCATCCGTATTCAGTTATTTCCCTTTTCTTTGAGGAATAAAGCCAAATAGTGGTTGCATTCTCTTCCACGAGGATCAATCACTACATGGGACCAAATGACCGAAAACTTTTTATCGAAATATTTTCCGCCGGCCAAAATGGCCAAGTTAAGGAGTGATATCTCATCTTTTGTGCAGATGGATTTAGAGACATTTTACGATGCATGGGAGAGATACAAGGATTTGTTGAGAAGGTGCCCACACCATGGATTACCATTGTGGCTACAGGTCCAAACTTTTTACAACGGTGTGAACCCCTTAACAAGGCAATTAATCGATTCAGTCACCGGTGGAACCCTGAACAACAAAACTCCTGAAGCAGCCTACGAGTTTATAGAGGAGATGTCACTGAATAACTATCAGTGGCAAGTTACAAGGACAAGGCCAGCTAAAGCAGTCAGAGTTTTCAACCTTGATGCAGTAACCGCACTATCGAATCAGGTAGAGTTGCTACATAAAAAATTTGATAGTTTCTATGGTTCTTCGCAGTCACATCCAATGATGTAGTGTGAGACAAGTGAAGGCGTGGCGAATCCTGAGTACCCACCCTACGGACAGGGCATGGAGAGCGAGCAAATGAACTATATGGGTAACAATTTTCGATCTAACAATAACCCTTATAGTAATACTTATAATCCAGGTTGGAAGAACCACCCCAATTTCTCATGGGGCGGTCAAAGAAATCAAAGGCAACAACCTTCCCAAAACTTCCAACAACAGCCCTACCCATAGGAAAAGAAGCCGAACCTTGAAGAGTTGCTAACAAACTTCATAGCAGCCTTAGAAACACGTTTTCAAATGGTAGAAACAAAACTTGAGGCATTGTCACAGGAGTTCAAGGATCAATTCGGGCAACTTGCTAAGCAGATTTCTGAGAGACCATAGGGAAGACTACCGAGCAACACCGAGACTAACCCAAGGGAGCAAGTTCAAGCCATAACCGCTCAGGAAAGCGAAGGGTTGGACGAGCCTAATTCAAAGCAAAAGAATACGGTAGAAGAAGATATGGTTGAGGTCAATAACAAGCCGAAACCAGTAATCAAAGAGTACAAACCTCGCATACCATATCCCCAAGCAATAACGAAAGACGATAAAGAGGAACAGTTCGGTAAGTTTCTTAAAATTTTAAAGAAATTACATATTAACTTACCATTTCTTGAAGCTCTTTCACAGATACTAGATTCCAGGAAATTTTTAAAGAAGCTATTGACAAATAAGTGAAAGATAGACGAGGAATGACATGTGGAACTGAACATAGTGTGCTCAGCAATGTTGCAAAATAAACTAACACAAAAATTGAAAGATCCAGGGAGTTTTACAATCCCATGCTTAATTGGTAGTTTAACTATTGATAATGCATTAGCTGATCTAGGGGAAAGTATAAATGTTATGCCTTATATATTGTTTAATCAACTAGGTCTAGGGAAACCCAAACAAACTAGGATGAGCATTCAACTAGCTGATAAAACTATTAGAGTTCCTAGGGGTATAATTGAAGATGTACTTGTGAAGATTGATAAATTTGTATTCCCAGTAGACTTCATCGTTTTAGACATGGATGAGGACAACACAATCCCCCTAATTTTAGGACGAGCATTTTTAGCAACTGCCAGAACTAAAATTGATGTCGACGCAGGTGAACTCATACACTATGTAGGTGAAGAGACAGTCACTCTTCAAGCCCTCGATTCAGCCAGAACATGGAATAACCAAGGTGAGAAAGTAAATTCTATTGATAACCACTCAGTTAACCCTTCGTTTTAGGAAGCACCACAAAAGAACGCAAATGTGTCCTATCCTAAACCCTGTGCCAACAAAGAAATAACTCACAAGGAACAAGGGATTCAGATCGATGAACTAAAAGAGGGGAAGATGCATCTTAAAGAAGAACTAGGGATACACGAAGGAGAATCGAAGCCACTTCACGAGGCAGACAAGTTCAAAATTAGAGATCATGTACTATCAGACAAAGCAGACCCATGAATAGCTCCACCTAATCCTAACACAAGCAAGGAAATCCCTTTTAAGGTAATCAATGTCTTCCCATACGGAGCAGTCGAGGTAAGTAATCCCATGTTTGGCACTTTTAAAATAAATGCCACCCGTCTTAAACTCTATCATGGTAATGGAACTGCCAGCACGAGGAAGGACTTTCAACTCCTCAAACCACCATGAATATAAAAATAAGAGGATAGTCTAGCTTAAGACTATAAACAAGCGCTTCTCGGGAGGCAACCCGAGTACTAACCCCATTAACTTCTATATATTTTCATTTTCATTTTTATTTATTTTATTCTTTCCTTATAGCACCTAACTATAAACTAACTAAGTGCAGATTTCCAGGCCACACGGCCTTACACACGGCTGTGGCCGTGGCCGTGTGGACCAAACGAATCTCCGTACGGACATGGCAGAAACGGTACGAGTCAGAACAAATAACATCTTCGAGTCATGGACTCCAACCACCACACCACGGGCACCGACAAAACCCCACGGCCGTGAAATGCGGCCGTGGCCGACACTATTAGATCACACACGGGGGTGGCGACCTAAGCATGGCGCGGGAGAAACGAACGAAGCCCACCACGGCCGTGCGATGCGGCCGTGTGACATGCCACGCCTAAGATACACGGGCATGTGAACGTAGCTGACTTGAAAATTCTATTTAAACCACCCACCCCTACCTTTTCTCACCCATTCAGCCCATTTAGTTTTCCTTTTCTTCCTCAAACTTCTCCCAACTTTTCATCCCTAATCTCTTCACACAACCACTAAGCTACACCACATCTATGTCGAAGAAGCAGAAGAATCCAAGCATAGTCTCCCTCATGGAGACCAGTCTACATAAGTTCATGCCGACTGCTTCATCCAAACAACAAGCCAAGGATCCTTGAGGCCATTTAATTTTTCTTCTTCTTTAATCTTCTCCTTTATTTTCCTTCTCTTTGACAATCTTATGCTTAATTTAGTTTATTTTATTTTAATTTCGTAGTGTCAGGTTCTTCAGGCTGCTAGGGAATCACGCCTTGGGAATCATGACCACTACCCCACCAGCCTACGAAATAACACCCACCTCGCAATCCATCCAACAATAAGGACTTTTCAGTCCATTAATCTTTCCTTTTAAGTTTATTTTAATTTTTTATTTTCTTCACTTTAGCTTGCTTTTCTTTAAATACAAATTTAGTCTATTTTAAATGTGTCTTAATGATTCCTGGCTAAGTCTTCACGAGCTCCCCAATTTCTTCATCTAGCACAGAGCTCGTTGGTAACCACCACAACAAAAGACGACACCTCCAACGTATTTTTCACATCCTCCAAGGATCTCATCCATAATTCAGGAAGTTTCACTTCTCTCCCTCTCTTTTGATTATCTATTAATGTGTTATTAACTATCTTTGTACATTGAGGGCAATGTACATCTTAAGTGTGGGGGTTAATTATAGTATCATTTGAAACAAACCCTGAATTATGCCCTGTTCGAAAAGTAAGTTTCTCATATTATGATTAGAATGAAAATTCCTTTGATTTATGATTTTTATTGATATGTTTTAGAGTAAGCCATTGATAATTGTGCATTGATGATTAAATTTGAAGGATACTAGAGAATCATGCATGATAAGTCTATTTTTTTCAAATTTAAAAATATTTAGGTTGTCTACCTGAATTTGAATGTTATCTTGAAGTTTGAAATTTACGAGGTTGACATCAAGAACCTATAATTTTTTGTGAGTTTTTGAATCTTATAGAGCATATATTCTTTTTCGTGCTCACTTTATTAATTATGAGTGTGTCAACATTGATCTGTTATTCTAGAACTTGCATCGATTATACATGTCGAGACCACATCTTTGATTTGATATACAGAGATGATAAAGGCACCTAGGTTTTAACCCACTTACTCCATTAAAAAGCCTACCTTTATAATTAACCCCTAGTGAACCCCGTTGATCCTAATAACCCTTTTTATTAACTCACCTACTAATATTAAACCAAAACCTTTTGTATTTGTTATCACCATTCTCCTTGACTCCCTTTATGTCGAGATGTGATTTGATCAGTTGCCTAACTGTTTTATCTATTTCAATTATTAAATCTATCCTTCATATTTGACTTGTTCTTAAAAAAAAGAAAATTTTGAAATATATTCATTATTAATTTTATGAGCTTATACATGTAAATTCCAAATCTTGAAAAAAAAAGCTCGTTTCATTATTGTCCAGTTGATTTAATTATTCATTATCAGTTTGTTGTTTCTAGTTAGGTAATTTCTAGTCAATCTCGATTCTAACCTTCTAATTCTGCCTTTATCCACACCTTTAACCCAAGCCCCATTATAACCCTATTAAAGACCTTTTGATTTGTGTATCATCTCATTTTATAGTGGTGGAGATTTGATTTTTATGCAAGCTTATGGGATTAACTCTTCATGTTTGACTTTTGAGTGCTTAATTCTGAACCTTAAACACTTCGAGTGATTTGAGTAAATCTTTAGTGAGGATGTCAACTCTTGTTGATTTTGAATCATAGGTAATTATTTAGGTAAAGGGAAACACCTAACGTTTTCAGGACTATAAATGTATGACTTTGATTGTTTGAATCTTTAGGACCCTTTGAGTTGAATTATCTATGTATAAATTATCTATGAATTATGATGAAACACTATTGATGAATATTATGAATCAGGGAAGTTCGTTTTTAATTGTGAGTTGAGAATTTTGCTTGAGGACAAGCAAAAGCTTAAGTGTGGGGGTATTTGATAAAAGGTAAAAGTAACATATTTTAAGCCCACATTTAGCATGCTTTTGGATGATTTAAGCCTTGAATTATGTAATTTGGTGCTCTTAATCCTTTGTTTTCATGTTTTATACTCAAGAAAGCACCGGATGACGAAAAGAATGGAAAACAGGCCCAAAACAGAGTAAATGGGCCATATCACAAAATTCACACTGCCTGGGCCCAAGACAACACGGTTGTGCCTCATTCAATAGCCTCGAACACGGCCTAGCCACGGCTTACACGGGCGTGTGCCACGGGCGTGTCCCTGCTGCGGCCAAGAGGAGTTTTACTCGAAATAGGATACTTGGAGGCAAAGAAACACATTCCAAAGCCAATTCAAACACCCTAGTAGGAATTCTACTTGAATTAGGATACTTAGGGGCCAAGTAAGGCATCTCAAAGTCTATATAAACACCCAAGGGGGCAATTTGAAAGGGAAGTTCGACAGAAGCCGGGAGCCCAAGGCTTTAGTCAAGGGGCATCCAGCTAGGCCAGAGAGGGTCGATTTGTGGAGATTTTCTCGAAGAGAGCCAGTTGATCCATCTCAAGAAGCCAGAGTTACACTCAAGATGGAGGATCTCTCCTTCAATTCCTTCAGGGGGTTTTAGGGATTTCTTATGTTTTGTTTTATCTTTTCTTTTGAGATGTTTTCTTTCATTATTATGAACTAAACCCTCAGATACCTGAAGGGATGAAACCTAAGATGAATCTTGTTATCGTTTGCTGAACTATATGATAAATATTTGACTTGTTTTTAATTATGTGTTCTTAATACTTGTGTTGATATTTCTGGGATATTAATTCAAGTATGATGTGCTTAGGTGGAGGAGCAAAAGTCCTTGCCTAAGAGTAAATCTAGCATAATTAAGCGGAGTTGATCTGTAACATCCCGAAATTGGGCCTAGTAGGATTGGGCCATGGGCTTTAGGAAAATTTGTGTGTCAGCTAATTATTTGTGTTGGTTCGGGTATGAATTTTTGTGTGTTAGCATAGTCTTGTGAAGGCTTGTTTTTATTTAGGAAGCTAGAATAAAATTTAGTATGGCTTATTTAGTGAAGTATATTAAGTGAGCTTGACACTTAAGTTAATTTAAGTGTTCATTTAAAGCATAAGAGGAGTAAGTGGAAAGTTGGTTAAGGAGCTTGAAAGGTGGCTTGAGGTTAGAGGTTCGAGTAGCATGTTTAGCATTTTGAAGGTTTATTTTTGAATCCTTGCATTAATGGACGGTCAAACCTTATCATGAATGGATAAGACTTTTTCTTTTATTTTTCGTTAGTAGACAAAATGGAAAAGGCAAGTTAGTAGTTATGGTAAAGAATCAAGTAGATAAGGAAAGTTTAGGGGACAAAAGGCTTGATAAATGGGTGTTATTTTGGAAGCTTTTCCATGGTCATTTGACCATGAACCTAGACGGCATAAGGGGCTTTAGGGGGTGGTTTAATTGTGTTGGAAATTATGGGGTTGATAGGGAAGAATTAAGGAGGAAAAAAGGGAATGGTATAGGCTAATGAGTTGGCCGAATTTTGGTATGACATTAGGGAGGTTTTGGTTGACCAAAAAGTTGTCATTTTATGCATTTTTCTCCTTGTCCAATATTTTTTTCTCTTAGCCGAATTTGTCTTTTGGCATTTGGTAAAAAGTTTGCTTTGTTTTGGCCTTTGCTTTTTGACCAAATTGATATCTTTATTTCTTATTTTCCTCTCAAGCTTACTTTCTTTTGGAACCAAAATATTGTCATCTTTGAAGACATTCACCATTCTTTCTTTCCTCTCTAGTGCCAAATTTATCTTTACACCAAAAGCATTCTCTTTTATTTTCTTTTACTTTTTCATTCTCTTTCCCTCTTTGTTCCTCATAGCCGAAACCATCCCATACTTTTTCATCATTTCTTTCTTTCTTTTTCTTTTAAGTTGTTAAGGCTGAATTTCTTGATAGTTCAAGTAGGAGGGTTAATCGATCATTGTGTTTCGGGTAAGGTCTTTTCTATCAATCGTTTCTTCTTTATTTTTTCTTTAGATTAATTGATTTTAGGAATCTAATTCTCTTATTTCTCCGTGGCTAAACCTTTGAAGGAAGATTTTCGGGGTTTTCTTGTAGTCAATGTTAGGGAGAAATCATTCGAGTTTGAAGAATCCAAGGTAAGGGACAATGATGTTCGGCCTAAGGCCATATCTTTTTAGTGAAAACCGATTTCTCACATAGTGATATGTAGGTTCTGTCGACGTGTAGGCAAGAGTCGGAAATCCTAAAGTTCTATCGCTCTTTGTGTTTACAAGGTGTGTAACTTATACTAAATTTCTAATTGATTAATAGCTTTATTAATATAGATGTGTTTATAAAGAAATATAAATGATTATGGCCTTGGGTACCATTCAATGGTACGATGAATTGAGGTACGTTATTCCTTTGTACTATGTATGATTTTAATATGAAACATGTTCGATATTTGATTATGATTTTGGATAATGTACAAGACATGATATTTGCATCGTTAATAATGCTATATGCATAATATGAAATGTGTCCGATTCTGATATGATTATGAGGTAAATGGCATGATATTGTAATAATATGTTATTGCATGGGCATATGGGGAATATTGAAAGGGGAAGTGTTCCGGTGGTTTTACCACATTATCCGGTGACTTCGGTCACAATATTATGAATCCGGTGACTTCGGTCACGATATTATGAATCCGGTGACTTCGGTCACGATATTATGAATCCGGTGACTTCGTTCACGATATTATGAATCCGGTGACTTCGGTCACGATATTATGAATCCAGTGACTTCGGTCACGATATTATGAATCCGGTGACTTCGATCACAATATTATGAATCCGGTGACTTCGGTCACGATACTATGAATCCGGTGACTCTGTCACAATTATCTGGTGGCTATGCCACGATTATAAGGGCGATGTGCATATTGACTGCAGCAACTGCCTTCGATGGTGTGTAGTGGATGGAGGGTCGATTTAGTAATCCCCACGGTGTGATTGGTTGGTACGGGTGGTGTGTAGCAGATGGATATCTAAGTTGGGTTCAGGATTGCATTTCATTTCATATGTACATGTGATTATCTGATTTTCTATATTATGGGCTTATGGCTAAATGTGTTTTAAATAGGCTTTCTTGTATGATCGATTGGACTTTTAGTGTATTGTTACACATTGAGTCTGTTGACTCACCCCACGTGGGATATCTTTTCAGGTGATGCTCGGACCGGGTTGGAGTGGATACGAGGTGGCCCATGCAAAAGAGGATTTTCTTTATACAATTTATGTTTCAGTATTTTAAGTATTTAATTATTGTAATAAGGGCCATTTTAAGTATTTAAGGATTTTTATTATGTTTTAAGTTAAATTGTCGATTACATTATTATTTGAAAATGTTTTATTTTAAACAACTTAATTTTATTTGGAACTTTAATTACACAATGTTTTAGTAAAGACAACAAAATTTTTATGTTTTTAACTCTAAGTCAAAAGTTTTTCAAATGTTTTCCGTAGTGGCATTTCAAATTCAGTCATAGCGAATGGGCCGGGTTTGGGGTGTTACATGATCGCGCGCCTAGAGATAGGGTGACGAGATTTTGCCGAATTAGGGTGAAACCTAACGTGGGAGTCCATAGATCGAGTTAACGCGATTCTAGGGGTTTTAATTCGAAAGAGATTTCAATTAATCAACCTAGGGTTAGACGTTAGTTGCCTCGAGAGAGGGATTAATATAACTTAGGGAATCTTAAGGATCAAGTCAAGTGAATAAATCGTCTGGTTCAGAGTTAGATAACAAGTGAAGTCTAGGTGGATTCTTCCTTGGGTGTCGTCTTAATCAATTGGTTTTTTCCTCAAGTATTTTTCCCAATTTCATTCTTCTTTGTCTTAGAGTCTTTAGTTTAGTAATTATTTAATTTTAGATTAAATAAAGATCACTTTAATTCATAGGCTAAATGATAAAGAGAGAGTTAGCATTAGTACTTTTGGTTCCTTTGGGATTCGACATTCCAGTCTTGCCTAAACTATACTACTGTTCGATAGGTGCGCTTGCGTCAAAAATCATTGTCATAGTTAGTTTCTAGGTTCGATCATTGTTTTTATAAATTTTAAGACTCTGACATGCGATCACTAGGAATGGTCGAAAGATGCGGTTCATAAGATCCATAAACACTGCCGGGGCATTAGTTAAACCAAAAGGCATGAATAAATATTCATAGTGCCCATACCTCGTTTGAAATGTAGTCTTCAGCACATCTGAGTTTTTTACTCTCAATTGATAATATCTCGACCTCAAGTCTATTTTGGAGAATACAGTGGCTCCCTTCAATTGATCAAACAAATCGTCAATCCTTGGCAATGGTTACTTGTTCTTTACTGTTACTTTATTAAGCTGTCGGTAATCTATCCACAACCTCGTAGAGCCATCTTTCTTTTTCACAAATAACACTGGAGCACCCCACCGAGAGCAACTCGGTCTAGCAAAACCTTTGTCTGTCAACTCTTGCAACTGTGCCTTCAATTCCTTCAACTCAGTTGGAGCCATCCTGTAAGGAGCAATCGATATTGGTACAGTACCGGGAGCTAACTCAATACCAAATTCAACCTCTCTAACTGGAGGCAATCCTGGCAATTCCTCAGGAAAAACATCTGGGTACTCACATACTATCGGTACTGATTCCATCTTTAACTCAGTTTCTTTAGCATTCATCACAAAAGCAAGATATGCCTCATACCCTTTCCTTACATACCTCTGAGCCGACATGTGAGAAATCACTACCGGCAACCTGTCTTGTTCATCTGATTCAACACGAAGAGTGTCCCCATTTTCACATCTCAACTCAATATATTTCTTTCCACAATTTACTGTCACATCATGAGTGGTTAACCAGTCTATACCAAGAATAATATCGAATTCATCAAAGGGAAATAGTATGAAATTTGCCTTAAAATAAGGACCTCTAATCATCAATGGACAATCTTTGCATATTTTATCACCTAATACACTTTTGCCTAAAGAATTAGACACTTTTATCACAAACTCTGTAGACTCAACAGGTCTGCTCATGCTAGATGCTAATTTCATGCAAATATATGAATGAGTAGACCCCGGATCAATTAAAGCAACAACATCAGTGTCATGAAGAGAAAAAGTACCCGTAATTACATAGGGAGATGATGCCTCTTCGTGAGCTTGAATGGCGTAAGTCCTTGCAGGCACTCTACCCTCAGATCTTGTAGCTTGCTCTTGGGGTGTACTCTTACTACTCGCCCCACTTCCTGAGTTCCTTTGTTGTCTTCCTCAATTAGTGTTCCCTGCTCTTACACTCTGAACTTGGTCTTTCTCAACCATTTGGGGACATTCTATGATGAAGTGATCTAGGGAACCGCACTTAAAACAAGCACTTTCATGTGCACGACATTCACCAGGATGTCGTCAGCCACACTGTAGGCATTCTGGTCTACTAGATCAAACGTTCCCAACACTAGCGACTGAAGTAGTCTGAGCCTTATTCCCCGAATACTGTTTACTCTTGCTTCTGCTTGAGAACCCGACTGAAGTAGCTGATCGAGTGGAGAAATCTCTTGACTTCTTGGATGATGACTGGAAGGATTTACTCCACTGTCTCTTTCTCGACTCATGAAACTCCATTTCAGCTTTTCTTTTATCTTTTACTAATTCTTCAGCTTTACAAGCCCGATCCACCAACACAACAAACTCTTTCAACTCTAGGACAGCAACAAACAATTTAATGTCTTCGTTTAGTCCGTCCTGAAATCTCTTGCACATGATGGCTTCAGTGGATACACACTCTCGAGCGTATTTACTGAGTCTTACAAACTCGCGCTCATACTCTGTTACTGACATTTTACCTTGTTTCAGTTCCAAGAATTACTTCCTTTTCTGGTCGATGAATCTTTGACTAATGTACTTCTTCTTGAATTCTTCTTGGAAAAACTCCCATGTGACCCTTTCCCTTGGTACAACCGAAACAAGGGTAATCCACCACTGATATGTAGAATCTCTTAGAGAGAAATTACACACTTCATGTACTCTTCAGGTGTGCACGACAACTCATTAAATACCCTGATGGTATTTTCGAGCCAAAACTCTGCCTTTTCAGGATCGTCATCTTTACTAGCTCGGAATTCCTCTACTCCTTATTTCTGGATCCTATCAACCGGAGGTTTTTCTCTTCTTACCACTTCTACCACTTGAGGGGCTATAGGGGTAGGCTGACGAATAGGCGGGGGTGGAGGGGGTGGCGCATTCGGTTTCGTGCGAACGAACTCCGTATACCAAGCATCCATCATGTGAAGAAAAGCTTCCCTAGCCTCTTCTCCTCCTCTCTAACTTACTGTTGTTGGTCTACTCTTATTTTCATTCGGCACCGTCCCTTCAGCGGGATCCGGTGCTTTACATTCTATATCATCAGCCACAGCTCTTACGGGGATCTATTTATTATACTAAAAACACAATTTAAGTCGTTAGGAGTAGTCACACTATCATTATATAAATACTCATATGTATGGCATGTATAGCTAGACTTATACTTACACTACGTTAGTCCGAGAATCGACTAAACCGTAGCTCTAACACCACCAAATGTAACACTCTTTACACGTGTCCAACACCGGGACAGGATACGAGGCATTACCGAACTTAACCTTACTTGAACATGAAGTATTGGGCTATAAATTTCCTTCCAACTTTAAACTTCTCCTTCTTAGTCATAACATACATATCTTGGGCCTACGAGTCCTTAAACATACATCCAGAGGGTTTCGAAATTCAACCAGAAAATTTTACACTCTTGGAATTTTTTTGCCTAAACAGGGGTCACACGCCCGTGTGGCTTGGGATACGCTCGTGTGGGCAAGCCATGTGGTCACACATGCCCATGTTCCTGGCCCGGGTAGGATTTATTTTTATTTCAAACTTACAGGGGTTTTCACATGGCCTAGACACGCCCGTGTCCTCACCCGTGTGTCAAAACTAGGGGTATTATGTTTATGACGTCAGCAACCCCTTAAGGAGCACACGGCCTAAGCACACGTCTGTGTGCTGGCCCCGTGTGACGAATTGAATTCTTGCTATTAAATGCAGGGGACACACAGCCTATCAACACACTCATAGAAGCTGACCGTGTGTCACACACAGCCTAGACACACACCCATGTGTCTACCCGTATGGACACTTAGAGGCTATTTTCCAAGCTAATTGTCACCCTGAATCATCAACACACTTATACCAACTCAAGTAATTCATAACATGGCCTTTATACACTATGAATAACCCTTGAAACCTCACTTGTAGAATTCATAAAACTCATCATCAATAAGATATGAAACTTAACAAATATTAGCCAATTTCTTTGGCTATATACGAAAAGGATAGTAACTTTAATAGCCAACACTTTGGCTCCCAATATGATATAACTCAAAATGACATAATCCCTATACATGCCATACTTGAAATAAAACAACTTGACTATACCAAAATAATGATTGATAGTGTGATCCGAGCTCCGACGTCTATGATCCCTGAGCTAGCTTGGCAAAACTACAAGGAAGAAAGAAAAGAAAGAAGTAAGCATATAGCTTAGTACGTTTGCTTGACAATTCGTATGGCAACATGTTTGCTCATAATAAATTGATCCATCATGAAACAAGAACACATAAATCTCAAATGCTTGAGCTTACTTACTCATGCTTACTCTTACTCACCACATATTACATATTACTTTCATACTCGTGTTTTAATCATAGTACCTGTATCACTGAATCACATAGATTAGCACTTTCACTAATGTAACATAACTCAAATCTTCATCTTTCTTGATTTAAGTAAAGCTCTTTATCAACCTTGAATAACTTAACTTATTACTATCTTTACTTGCTTACCTTTTATGTTACCTCTTTCATACTTAGCTCTGTTGCTTGTGAATTACTCGGAATATGAGAGGATTCTGAATCTCACTAAACATGTGTCTAGATACAAATGCCATATCCCAGATATGGTCTTACATGGGATCGCCTCATAATGCCGATGCCATATCCTAGATATGGTCTTACACGGGATCTCTTAACTCGATGTCGATGCCATGTCCCAGACATGGTCTTACACGAGATCTTCTTTTTAGTGCTAAAGCCATGTCCCAGACATGGTCTTACACGAGACCTTCCTTGTATGGTATCGATGCCATGTCCCAAACATGGTCTTACACGATACCTTCCTTATTCGATGATAACGCCATGTCCCAAACATGGTCTTACACAGGGTCTACGTTTGGTGCCGATGACATGTCCTAGACATGGTCTTATACGAGACCTACATTCCTTGAGTGCCGGTGCCATGTCCCAGACAAGGTCTTACACAGGCTTTCCTTATCTCATGTAGTGACACAAGTATCCTCGTTATTCCAAATCTTCAACTGGGACTTCCACTTACTTGTTTTCATAGAATTTCTTATTAGGCATTAGTAATCAACTTCATAAAAATAATGTACATTATACAACATAGTAAGTAATTTAATCATAAAAGTATATATAGCCTTAAATTCATACAAACTTACCTCGGTACTCCAAAATGTGTAGATGTGGAACTTTAGTCCATGACTTTGTTCTTACCTCGGTTTCGATCCGGGCTTTGTGTTTCTTGATCTATAATAACAATTTAACTTGTTTAATACTTACATTGACTAATTTGACTCATATTTCATACTTTGGAAAAATTACATTTTTGCCCCTAAACTTTATCATAATTGCACTTTTGCCTCTATGCTCGACTTTCTTGCATTTCAAGCCTAACCGAATCTTATTCTCAACTATAACAACATTCAATTTCCACTATTTCACTCATGTATGACCATTTCTACAACTTTTATAATTTGGTCCTTTTATGCATTTTTCATGAAAATTACTTAAAAAAGATGTTTATCTTGCATCAAGCTTTCATATTCTTCCATAAAACATCAAAATACATGCATGTCATACATGGGTAAATTTTTGAACGTAAACCTTAGCTCAAAATATAGCTAGGAATAGCTAAATCGAGCTAAGAGGATCTTAAAAATAAGAAGAACATTAAAAACGAGGCTAGGATACACTTACTATCAAGCTTGGAAGATGAAGAAACCCTAACTATGGTGCACTTGAAATTTTCGGCTAGCATGGAGAAGATAAACACGAAATTTGACTTAATTTCCCTTTTAATTCTTTAATTTACAAAATAACAAAAATGCCCTTAATGACTTTTTCTTGGGATTTTTCCTTCCTATGTCCATTTTTGTCCATCTTAACATATAATGGTCTAATTGCTAAATAAGGACCTCTAATAATTTTTATAATTCTATTTCATACTCATATCTTCTAAAATCTCATATTTTCTAATCCTTGCAATTTAGTCCCAATGGACAATTTATTCACTAATTAATAAAATTCCTTCATGATATTTTCACACTATCATGCAAATACCTCATAAGCCTTATAAAATCATTTAAACACATATTTCTTCTTCGGATTTGTGGTCTCGCACCACTATTCTGACTAGAACATAAGTCAGGCTGTTACATCAAATTTGTGGTCCCAAAACCACTGTTTCGATTTGACTAAAAATGGGTTGTTATAGTAGGACCTTATCGCTGTCGCCGTGTTGCCTCATAATTCTTATTGACTAATGCCCAGTGTTTCTTTATGGAACCTAATAACCGTCAATATCAATTCCATTTCTTAGTTAACATTCATGCTCGAACTCCAAAGTTACTCCTCCACAAGGCCTGGAGCTTCACACATCACGTATAGTGGTATCTTAACAGGATTCCATTTCCCTATTCCTCCCCTCATAGCTCCAATTTGTCATTTCTAACCTTGATACTCAAAAACTACATTGTCCCCTCCTCAAGGCCTAGAGCTTCACACATCACTGTTTGCACCCAGCAATACCATATGGCGGTAAACGAAAATCTTGTTTCCTAGTTCCTAACTTCATCTAACCCATCAACACTTTACCCTTCATACTCCACAATTTTATAATCATGCAACCATGGGCATATGATCACATAAACATAATAACATGGAGCACGCCAATATGAGATATGTATTACCACAACCATTTCATGCATAGTGACACATATGCAAATTCTCAATTACCTATTTAACCTCATGCGCACATAGCATTTTCAAACAACATGGATCATGCGTCATCTCAGCCATTTATGACACTTGACTGCCAGAAATACAACATCGTAAAAATGGAGTATAGAAACTCACATTGCTTTCGTATCCTTGATATCTTAGCTTTTCCAAACGTCAGAGCCCCCTTCATCCTGGCAGCTAAACATGACAACCATTTAATAGTTAAGCCAAAGGTGATCGATCCTTAGAAACACAGAGTCCATAATTTATACAGAAGTTTTGAGAATCCTTACACTACTCATTCCTTTAATCCACAAATTCAGAGGGATAAGCAAACTTACTAGTACTCCAATTTCTCATCCAGGCTTTTTAATCACACGAAGGCTGCAATATGTAGAGCTTCCTTCAGTTATATCCTCTTCTTCTTAAGAGAAACTGAAGAAGACGATGCTTAAGAGAGAAAAATTGGTAAACTGAATGGGGAAGAATTTTTTTTCCACACACATCTATTTATATACTTCATTGACATGGTCTCTACAGACCAGCACCACCACTCAATTCTCATCATTTTTTCTCCCACAATGGAACCAACCAGTTCCAATCTAACTAAACCAAGATTAAAATATAACCATTACCAAACAACCACTTAAGTTTCTAAATATCTTATTAGAGCCTAAAATTTTCTATTCCTATTCAACCGGCTCCACGACTCTTCTTTGAGTTCGGGTTATTAGGAGAGCCGAGTGTCGCAAGAGTTTTTACAGTTTCAGATGCCCTTTCGCTAGCTTCCTCATTGAAAATCATATTATTCTTATGTTTCAATATTTCCCACACGATAATACCAAACAATAAATTCCAAGTAACACCCTGAACGAAAGTTCCATAAAAAACTTCCAAATTTTTAGCAGCCATTCTTCCAAGTTCACAGAAAAGAAACTATCAAACTATTTAGGGCAGAATAAAATTAGCCTAGATTGCCCTAACGGTAGTCCCTTAGTGCATGTAACAGCGTTTCTATTTCACTTCCACAATAAATTAGTATTTTCCATACCTCTTTTGCACTGTTCTAAATTAGACAGTAGACGATTTTGTAATAGCAGCCAAAGAAACTGTCGAATCTTTTGGGAAACATTTAACTTCCAAATCATCTTCCATGTATGATCTCGTATCAGCCAATCATCTTGTGTAACTTTACTATAACCACTAGCTACTATATATTTGCCATTTTCTGTCAAAAATTGCATTGTTCGTCCATTACCTAATCTTCAAAAAATACTATCACGTAAGTCCATCCAAACCTTCAAAATAGATTTCGAAATAAATCTACAACACCTTCTATCAATATTCACAGGACAATCTTCCTCAGCGCAATGCTTTTTTTTTCGTAAGAAAATTAAAACCAAGCTTCATAAGAACCACTTGATTCTGATAATGTGCAATCCCAAGCCCAATATCCCCTCTATCTTGTGGTAAGCAACATTTATCCCATCCAACTAAAGTTGTTTTCCAAGAAATAATATTTGAGCCCCAGATAAATTGGCGTACCATTTTTTCAATCTCCTTACAAATGCCCATGGGTAAAAGCGTAGATTACATGAAATAATTGCGAATTGATTGTAGAACAGACTTTACTAGTGTAACTCTTCCTACAAGTGACAACATTTTTCCTTCCCATCAACTAAGCCTTTTCCTCACTTTATCAATCAGAAATGCATGTCCCTTTCGTTACTCGTTCATGAAGCAAAGGAACACCCAAATATTTACCAAGGTTATCCGTGACACCCCCAAACATTTGTTAATCTCATATGTTAATTCATTGTTCACCTTAGAAGAAAAGAAAACTTGGGATGCTGGTTGTTTACTTTATGCCCTGAGAAATAGCTAAATTACGTTAGAACGTCATTAACAACATTAGCCTAATCCATCTCAGCTTTGTAAAAGAGTACAAGATCATCAGCAAAAAATAGATGTGATAATCCAGGTCCATTCTCAGAGAGCATCAACGATTTCCATTTCCCTTCATCACTTGTTTGTTGTATGCAGTGATCTAATCTCTCCGTACATAAAATAAATAGATAAGGAGATATTGGATCACCTTGAGGCACCCTATGAATAGGCTTAAATTCTAGAGTGACATTAACATTCCATAAAATCTGCAAAGTAGACGTTGTAACACAATTTATAATTAATTTACGGATCCTTAAAGGTAACCCCTGCAGTTAAAAAGAGTATCATGTAAGAAGTCCCAGCGAATCTTGTCATAAGCTTTCTCCAAATCTACTTTAAATGTCATCCAACCAGTTTGATCTTTCGAAGTAGACATTGTGTGTATTTCATCTTGAGCAATAATGATGTTATCCAAAATTAAACACCCTGGCACAAAACTAACTTGATTTGGAGATGTTAGTTTTGACAAAATTAACTTTAATCTATTAACCAATGTCTTCATGATAATATTTTATATGACCAAACAAAGGCTAATTTCCCTGTATTGAGAAATGATTTCTGGATTGTTCGCCTTTGGTAACAACACTAACAATTTATTATTAATGCTCTGATTAAAAGACTTACAAACAAATACGTCACTCAGCATACGGTGCACCGTAGAACCTAGAATATCCCATTAGTTTTGAAAGGATTTCGCATGTAGACCATCAACACTTGGTGTTTTCAATGGAGATATACCATCTAAAGTGGTCTTCATTTCCAGCTCCATAACATTCATACAATGACTTTGCATCTCATTTTTTTGTTAGACTTTGAAAAAATTTGCACATAACTTGCCCATCAACCATATAAAGATTCTTGAAGAACATGATAGCCTCATCTTTCAAAACTTCCTCACCGAAATTCCATGACCCGTTATTCAATTTTAGCGCCACAATCCTATTAGTTAGCCGTTGTTTCATAATTTGAGCATGGAAGTTTTTAGTATTCCTATCTCATTTAGTAATCCAATTGCAATGAGACTTTTGCTTCCATAACAATTCCTCTAAATCCAAGATTATTTTTTAGCTCTTGTTTTAGCTGAAATTCCAAATTTCTCAGGTTTCTCATTTGTTTATCTTCAAAAGCCCGTTGCACTCCTTTTATTCTAACAATTGTCTCTTTTTTCTCTTATACAAATTGTCAAATGAGTTGTAATCTCATTTCTTTGCCTTGCTAATAAAACTATCAATTGTCTCCTTCATAGTCCCATAAAAATCCAAATATCTTTAACTAACTCGGGAAATGAACTATGAGTCAACCGCCCAACAAAGAAGCAAAATGGCCACGAACCTTTTATATTCTCCTCCCCTTCAAGTGACATGAGTAACAGATGATGATTTGATTTTAAACGGTGTAGATGTCGAATTACATAGTTTGTATACCCTTTAATCCATTCCATGTTACCTATACCTCGATCAAGTCGTTCAATCATCAGGCCCCTATTCCATGTAAATTTTGGACCCGTGAACCCTAAATCACACAAGTCATGATCTAACAATAATGCGTTAAATCTCTGACATCCACAGTTTCTTCCCACATTCGGTCTTTAGTAGTCCTTAGCACCAAGAATTGAATTCTAATCACCTGCCAGTAACCACAATTCGTACTAGTTGGACTCCTAATATGATTTGGTTAGATTAGGACCAACTAGTTACATAATGAGGAACATAATAATTAGGATTGTATGGTGGTGACGTTCTGTGAAGATCACGCTATGAGGATATATATATATATATATATATATATATAGGAAGGGGGACGAGAGAAGGAGAAGAATTCCTTAAGCTTGTTTACATCTTTTCTAAATTATAATCTTCTCCAGCCATCTTGAAGAAGAAGAGGTTGTAGTCGTGCTAGACACTGCATGTTATAGTAATAATAGACATGGATGCCTATGATGAAGAAATATAGAGAAAAAGCTATCAGGGCTAAGGAAACATTAGCATTCATGCAAGCCATCATAATAAGGATAAGGAAAGAAGGTCAGTTTCTGCATCCTACTTCTAAGTGATAAATGAGGATATGTTGTTTACATGAACTAGAGAATGCATAAATAGGATGATTGAGTCATGGCTAGTTGTTTACTGTTACTTTAGAATACATGATGATTAGATACAAGTATTTCATGAAATCTAGGGGAAAACCTCTATGGGATAGTTGAAGTTTAGGAAGGAAATGCAGAAAGAACCTTTAGTTACCGCCTCAGCTGAAGCTTGGGACCTATAATAGCCCGATTTTCAGTGGTGACAGAATAATAATTTTGGGACCACAAATTTTCATCGTGTCGACTCATAAGTATTACCTATAGAATATTTATAGAGTCATTAGGGCAATATTAAAATTTTGTTAAGAAATTTTAACGTTTAGATAATTAATTAAGGAAAAAGGACTAAATCATAAAAGGTGCAAAACTTATTAATTAAAGCACTAGGATGATTTAATGGCCTAATTAGTATTCTGGGAAGGCCAACAAGGGAAATAAACCTTTTTGCTTGATAATGGGTGGTTTTGGAGTGAATTTTAAAGGAAAAAAGAGAAAATAAATTAAGTAAATGGCAATTTTGTAAATTTTGTAAAATTAAACCAAAATTAAGTAAAGAAAAGAGTCTTACTTCTTCATTTTCCCCCCATAGCCAAAATCATAAAAAACCTAGCTTGCAGAATCGGCCAAACTAAGTTCTTTGTATGTGAGTGATTTTTAAATCCGTTTCTTGTTATTTCTATGTTTTTGAGATTATCGCAACTAGGTCCAACTAGCCCGTACCTTTGTTTTTAAATCTGTTAAAAATTTTAGAAGTTTCCATTGATGAATCTTGAATTTTTTTGATGATAACTAAGTATTTGAAGCTTTGATTGTGTTATTTAGTGATTTTGTAAAGTGATTTTTTGTTAGATTTTGATTTTAGGATTAAATTGTGAAAAATTTAATGTTTATTAAGGACCTTTTAAGGGCCTAGTTTATTTCTCTTGAATATTGAGTTTAGGAAATTGGTAAATTTGATGATTTTTGGGTTAAGGGACTAAATTGTAAAAGTTTTAAAAGTTAGGGGTAATTGTGTAAATTTTAAAAATAAAAGGGCATGAAATGTAAGGTGAATTAGAAGGTGAAATGTACGCTAATAATTAAAGAATTTTACATTTTAGAGCAAGACCCAACTGATACTTGTGGAAAAGGAAAAATTACGAAATAGTCCTTAAACTTCTCCAACTACTACAATTCAGTCTAGGTAAGTTCGTATGGTTTAAAATTTAAAATCTATATGAATTTTTGGATGATATAAAATGGTATAATAGGTATATTTAATTATTAATGATGTAAGGTTATTTGAGAGATGTTATTAAATTTTGATTTTTTGGTCGGATTGAACGCTGGATAGAGTACAATCGAGATTGCTGTGGAGTGGTATATACACATATTTCTCAATAAGATCGAGGTTCAGAATTTGTTGTGAAATCTTGTGTTATACTCTCTATTTTGGTGTGTTTCGGTTGGACTAGCAGATTTGACCATGGAAGAGGAACCAGTGCAGATTCTAGATCGGGATGTGAAGGTTTTGCGCAAGAAGTCAGTCCCATTAGTAAAGGTGTTATGGCGGAACCATGGCATGGAAGAGGCTACGTGGGAACCAGAGGAGGTGATGCGGCAACAATACCCTCAACTCTTTTGACCAGGTAATTTCGAGGCCGAAATTATTTTTAAGGAGGGTAGAGCTGTAACATCCTTAAATAGGGGCTATTATGCTTGAACTGTTTGCATGTGTATGGCTTGATTGCGTTATTAATTGAGGTGTCTTAGGGTCTAGGTATGAGCCAAGAGTAGGCCGAGCTATAGGATTTTTTTTTTAATTTTGAGCTTTGGTTAAGGGGAGCTGAAGGAGCTAGGGGTTACGTGTATTATGTGGTAAACTTTAGCACAAATAACCCAGTGGTAAAGTGGCAGAAGGCGCCACTTAGGGCCTTGAGAAGTGACGCCACAAGCAGAGGAAGGGAGCTGAGGTTCGAGCTGCAGGAATCCCTCTTTGGGGATTTCTTTTTGACACCAGAGAGGGGAGGAGTTGTGCTCAGCTAAAACTCTAATGGATAACTGTTGAACAGGTCAACAGATTTAAACGGGTGGAGAAGAGAGAATTTAGGAGTTTGAACAATTCAAACTCATTTGAATGGTTGGCTATGAGGAGTTTGAGGAGTTTGCCGAAATTTGAACTCTAGTGTGAGGAAGAGTAGTCGGTTGGAAGACTAGGAGGGAAGTGCCGAAATTCCTTAGTCAAGCTAGGTAGACATTTTCGGTTAAGGCATACTTGGGTGCATTCGGTTGTGAACCAAAAGCCGAAATCCCTTAGCCTTGTCGATTTCTCCTTAGTGTACCTTGTTGAAGCAAAAGCCGAAAGCACTTTAGGCTCTTGTCAATTTCTCTCTTGAACATTAAGCTGAATCCCATTTGAACTCCTCTCTTATTTTCTTTGAAGCCGAAACACTATACTCCCTAAACCTCATCTCATTTTGCTCTCTATTCTTATTTGGTTGGCCGAATCTTCTTCTTCCTCAAGCCACTCTTTTCCATTGTTTCTTTCGTCTTCTTCTCACCATCATTCAAACCGAAGACTCCTCTCCCATTCTCTCATTCCATTTTGACTGAATCTCTTTTGATTTCCTTTCTTAAGCCATAGTCGAATCCATCTTGATCACCTTACCCCATTGCCGAAACCTCTCTACTTTCTCTTCTCGCTCTAACTTGTGGCCGAACATCAATCAAGGGTAGATCTCTCTTGTTTTCTTCTCTAATCGGTTTTGGAGTAGGTAAGTCGTTCTTGGCCGAACTTCTTCTTTTCTCTATCGACTCACATGGAACAAAAGCCAAATTTCCGCATTTGTCTTAATTCTTATTCATCCATGGAATCGGATTCTCCTAGGTTCTTCGGGATTTTGAAGCAGTGGATCGTGGCCATCTACTCTACCAATCGGTTTCGTTGTAGTCAGTATTAAGGATACATGTCGATTAACCCTTCTCTTATTCTTTTGAAAAGTCGAAGGCTATTAGTTATGTTGTCTAAGATCTTGACCGATTGTAGGGAAGGCTTGTCATCGGGTGTTTCGGGATTTGCGTAAGGTATGAAAGGAGTAAGGTAAGGATTGTGGTTAGTCTATGCGTTATCTCTTCAGGATTTATAGGTTTGGCCGAATGGCTTTTGCTAATGACTTTGGTATTGGCCGAATGTAGGAAGGGGGATCTAGTGCGTTAGATCTTGATCCACGGGTTCGATAGTCGCGTTAGTAACCAAGTGTGTATCTTACACACTTTATAATCTTTGTAAATGTGCTAATAACCTAAACTTTGTTAAAAGCCGAAAACTGTGTAGATTTCGTTATGGTGCCCTCATGGGTATGAGCAAGGATTTTGGGTAAGTCCATAAGATGAGTTAGTATACTTGATTCTGATGAAATTGCATGTGCTATGTTTCAATTTATGTTTAATGGTTAAGCATGATGGCATGATATGTATATGCATGTGCATTATTGTGGGTGATATGAGAGGAGGGGGAAGATTGATATCTGTGACTTTGGGTCACCAATGGTTTGGCACCACCAGTGGTTTGGTACCACAGTTAATATTCGTGACTTTGGGTCACCAGAGGTTTGGCACCTCATAGCGACTCGTCCCAGTGGCTTAGCACCACAGTGGGTTGGCCCCACATTTGATAAAACGGGATTGTAGCCAGTGATTTGGTATCACAACGTGGGTTGGCCCCACATATGGATTAATAGTGACTTTGGGTCACCAGTGGTTTGGCACCACAATTATATTGATATCAGTGACTTTGGGTCACCAGTGGTTTGGCACCACTAGTGGTTTGGTACCACACGGGGTAGAAAAAGGAGTTATGGGTGGCTAGGTTTGGGTGCATGATGTATTTACTTGGTTATGAATCTGTGTAAGCATGTTGCTATAATCGGGAGGGGGATTATGCACTGAGTCTTGGTGACTCACCTTCTCCCTTATCTTTTCAGGTGATTCGTAGATCGTGGATGAGGAGCCGGGTGGACCCGAGGTGGCCATGCGATACTTGTTTTCAGATTTACATGGATTTTCGACTTGGGTACTTTAATTTTATATTTCGGTTTTATTTGGGTTTGTAATAAGGCCAATAGTATTTTTAATTTTGGGTTTTTATTATATCTGCTCTAAATTTTTAAATGTTGCTAAGTAAACTATTCAACATGTTTTAAATAGCCTAATAATCAAGTTTTCGAAATTATACTACGCAATGGGTTTTCTAAACCTTACCATGGGGTAACAAAACACACAAGACGATAATTGAGCTAACTTAAATGATTTTCAAATCTAAGTTTTTCCAAGGCTTCAATACAAACGGTTTTAAAGTAACTAAGGTTAATTCACTCGAATTTTCGGGATTTCAAAGCAACTTAACGATTTCAACTATACATGCACCTGATTTCTGCAAACCCAAAGCAAACAAAGAGTTTTTCGCTGAATTTAAACTGCAACTTGTTTTCTTCGAAACGCTTTCACCCTGTGACATGCCAGATTCGGTCGTGGTGTATTGACTGGGTTTGAGGTGTTACACTAGCTCTTCGGAGCTATTGGTGTGTTTCGGATAGATTAGCTCTTATGAGCATCTAGTGTGTTTCAGATAGATTAGCTCTTATGAGCATTTGGTGTGTTTTGGTTGGAATATCGATGTAATCATATCTGTAAGTCATTCATCAGATTGTAATCCTCGGTAAGTTAACTTGTTTAGTGACTTTTGATGGTTTTGTCATGTACTTGAGATTCGTACTAAATTTTACAATTCACCACTATGATTGTGGATGACAGGGAACACTTGTGGTTGTAATATTATTATTTGATTTGTTGCACTTACGTCGGTAAGATTTATCAGTTTAGTATGTTGAACTTACTAAGCTTCAATGAGCTTATTTGTGTTATTTTCTGTCCTTGTAGCTATTTTGAAGGTTGGACGATCGGATCAGCAGTTAATTCACACTACCTTCTCATTTTCAGTAGTTTTTGGAGTGCTCATTTCAAATTTGTAACACCCTAAACCCGGCCTAGACGTTATGACCGGATCTAACTTGCCACATTAAGTGAAGTTTAAAAACTGTATGTTCATTGGAAAACCCTTCTACAAAACAAAACTTTCTACTCTTTGAAAATCCCGACTTACGTTGCTCGTTAACAAAACGAAATTTGCTCAAAGTCATTTCCTTGCAAAAATATTATTATTTTTAAAAGCTTGTTTGTTTTGGAAGTTTGATTCAAATGTTTACGAATACGTGATATTTTGAAAACAGTGGTTATAGTTTTAAAAAACCCGTGTTTAACGGACCAGCAGTTTGTAATTTAAAGAAATACCAAATAAAAGTTAAAAAGAAAAACCCAATGGCCTTATTACAAAAATTATTAACCCAATAATAAATAAATCAAACTAAAATTGCTATGTTTAACTGTAGAGCATAGACGTGTGGCCACCTCCGAGTCCTCCGCAGCTCCAAATCCTCTACGGCTCGGGATTACCTACACAGTTAAAAAAAAAGGGTGAGTTACGAGAACTCAGTGTGTATTCCCCTATTATGGTCACAATCTGAGCCCGAGCCCATACGATATCGGTCTGGGCCTAAGCCCTAAATCATATCAAATGCAAGCATACATGTAACCCAACCCTTAACCACCAAGCTCTCCACCTGTACCAACCTGTAACACCCCAAACCCGGCCCAATACATTACGACCGAATTTGGTATGCCACAGAGATAAAACTCTTTTGAAAATCCCTTAAACCGATTTAAAATTTTTGATAAAAGATGTTGTCTTGTTTTTAAACAGTTGAGGAGAAAACATTAAATAGGGTTGTTTGAAAATATATTAGTCAAGTTGTTACAGATTCAAGTGTACCCGATGGCACAATAAAACATTTTACGTATTAATTTTTATAAAACATGTGTAACCATTTTTCAAGTCATTAAGTTGTTAAACAATTTATCCAAAACAGATAAAATAACCAAAATATAATTCTAGTAGGCCTTATTACATCTTAAATAAATCAAACCCATAATAATAATAAAATAAAATAGTTCAAATCCACCTAGTCCATATTTTCATCGCATGGCCACCTCGAGTTCATCCAGCTCCACATCCGCGGTCTCACGAATCACCTGAAATGATAAGGGAGAAGGTGAGTCACCAAGACTCAGTGCATATTCCCTCTCCCGGGTAAATGCCACATACTTACACAATTTATAACAAAGCAATATATATGCATAATGCACCCAACCTAGCCATCCATAACTCCTTTTCTACCCCGTGTGGTACCAAACCACTGGTGGTGCCAAACCACTGGTGTCCAAAGACACAATTGTGTTACCAAAACACTGGTGACATATAGTCACAGATGTGATGCCAAATCACTGGAGATACCAAATCTCTGGTGTCCGAAGACACAAATCGAATGATGGGGCCAACCCATCGTGTGATACCAAATCACTGGCAGACGATCCCATATCTCAAAGTGGGGCCAACCCACGGTGGAATTAACCACAGGGACAAGTCGCTATGAGGTGCCAAACCTCTGGAGGTACCAAACCTCTGGTGACCGTAGTCACAATGTGTTACCAAAACACTGGTGTCCGTCGACACGAATATCAATCTTCCCCCTCCTCTCATATTGCCCATACCAATGCAATAGATAACCAAATCATGTTAATACACTTTAATATGAATCATATAATAAATACTATAAATCATAGATCATGTTTTCACTCCACATGTAATAACAACATATCGAAATAGACTTACCCGTATCCTCATTCATACCATCATGGTATCATATCCAAATCTCATCGTTTTTCCCACTTTCATAATATGATTAGTAAAAGCACACATATACATACATATATAAACCAAGTTATTAACTGTGTAAGATACACACCTGATAATAGAGATAACTAAACTTTCTCGCTCATCGACACTCTCAGCATCTCGAACAACATCTATACGTGCTCTCTCTCCGATTGGTGGTTCATAACCCGATGAAGAACCACGAACGAACAATGGCTCGGGGGTACGAACGACTTCAAATAAACGATTATCGCCGGCAGAGGGTCCACTTCCCGGTGGAAAGTCTCGAACTCCCGACACAGCCCTTCGCTTGAAATTTGAGGGTATAGCAGAACCACCCCTCCTCCAAACACTATGAACTGCTCTCTTCGAACCCATTCTTGATTGCTCCAAAATCTAACGTTTACGGAAAGAAGATAATAAACGGACGATAGAGTCCCCAAAAACTTAATCGATTAGAAGACCATCTAAAACGATATAAGCATAAAGATCCTTACCCTTTTGACTTACCAACCTTAGATTGCTAGAGAGAGATAAGGCTTAAATCAATTGCTTCCGAAGTCCCAAAGAGCCTATCTTCAAAACCGATGGATGAAAACCAAGGAAGGTCTACCCTTGAATATTCGGCCAAAACAAAGACAAAAGGAAATGGGAAGTTTCGGCTATATAGTAATGAAAGGAGAAAATATGTGAATAAAAGTGAGGAAATATGTAAGTAGAAAAGAAAATAACAAATGAGTGGATGGGGATTCGGTTTAATCAACAATGGAAGAAAGAAAAGAAAAGAGGATTTGGAGAAGAAAGAAGTTCGGCCAAATGAAAGAAAAGGGATTTGTGTTTGAGCACAAATCAAAGGAAGAAAAGAGAGAGAGATGGGAGAAATGAGATTCGGCCAATACTTTGTTTGCCCAAAAGAAAATGCACATAATTAAAAAGGTAGTTTTGATGTCAAAAGGAAAAATGTGAGAAAGAGAAATGGTATTTGATTCAACCAAAATGAGGCTAAAATCTCAAAACAATTTTGCACAAAAATGCCTAAGTGCATTCGGCCAAAGAGGAATTTGCTTGGAGAGGAAAAGAAAATATGCCAAATGGTGCCCAAATGCCAAAGTTGGCCAAATATCCTCCCCTAAACCACCTAACACATTCGGCCACCCACCTAGACACCCTTGCCGTCCACATTCAACCACTAAAGCCTAGGAAAACTTTCCAAGACATCATCCACTTTCCATGCCTTAGTCCCCTCATCATGCCATAACCTTAAGAATCTTATCCCCAATTTCATGCTTTCCTTAAACCAAAATTCAACTTACCAAAAGAAAGAAAGTCCGCCTTATCATAAATAAAGGTTGACCGAACATTAATGCTAAGATGTACAAAAATAAAATCCTCAATATGCTTTCCATGCTACTCGAACCACTTCCCTCAAGCAACCTTTCAAGCTCCTTATCCACTATGCCACTAACTCCTCATGTGCTTTAATTTAACACTTAAATTAACTTAAGTGCTAAGCTCACATAATCCACTTCATTAAATATCCCAAACTAAAAATTATTCTAACTTCCTAAATAAAAACAAGCCTTCACAAGACTATTCTAACACACAAAATTCCTACCCGAGCCAACACAAAAATAATACTCAAATTTTCCTAAAGCCCTATTCCCAATCGGCCCAATCCTACTAGGCCCAATTTTGGGATGTTACACAACCAATCTCTCCATGTGGGGACCATGTTGACCCACCCAGCCAAACTCTCTAATGGTGCAGCCTAGCTGCTAACAACGGTATACGTGGCTGAGCCACTAAAATAAGAATACGTGGCGATGCCACTATAACGGTTCTTCCTCCAAATCAGAAAACCTAACCCAATGCAACATGTTATGTATGTAGTGTATCACGATCATATACAGTTATTTAAAAATCACATAAACATCACTTAAACTACCCCTAAGGGTATAACGATCATTTTGTCGTTTAGGGGTAACACGGTAATTTTACCCATTGAGGGTATTTTGGTAATTTACCCACTAAGGGTATTTTGATAATTTACCCACTAGGGGTATTTCAGTAGTTTACCCCTCGAACGGCCTTTTCGGAGGCCTACTGTCACCTCGAGCGACACAGGTTCCATTTCTGGTCAAAATGCTCGTGTGGCCCATTCAGCCCATTTTCGGTCTCGATTCTGCGAACTTCGCAGCCGCATCAATCATTCGGCGCTTACCATGGATTTCGCCCCTAAGGGCCCAATAGCCCGTTGGGCCCACTTAGCCCACTTCGGCTCAACGAGGCCCACTACAGCCTCAGTCCCACGAGAGAGTTCGTGACACTCCAAACAGTCTATCACCAATACCAGTGACTCGGTTTATCTTTACGAGCGCTCGCACACTTGAGTGATCTCAGATATCGATATTCTGGCTTTTCAGTATTTTGGCTTTTAACCGATTCACATAACATAGCATTAACAGAACAAAAGGGGTGTGAGATTACACACCTTGATTACGAGTGTGCTGCCAATCCCTTAGCACCGATCCTATGTTAGACAAGATCAACAATTAGTCAAACAATTAAGAGGATTATCCTCCCATTACATAATAAAATCGAAACCCCAATAACACCTACCTTGTTACATTGGGTTTTGCTAAGCGCTTTCCAAATTTTAGTGAAGATTAGGAATCCCTAAAAATAGCTTGCGATGCAATACACCCTTGTTAAAAGAGTTTGAAGAAAGCATATGGTTAACAACCACCCTTGACAACTATGAAGCAGGAGTGCTTACCGATCAAGGCTAAGAGTACAAATCGCTTGCTTCCCAATACTTGTCCCCTCTTTCACTTCGAGCAAACCTATTTACCAAACAACATTAGTCCAAGAGAGAAGAACCGTACTACCCAACCAATGACTAAAAGAAAGTCCCTAATACTTACCTTTTTCAATTCGGCAAAATAATTTTCTTCTAGCAACAGGAATAGACGACCCCAGAGATGGAAGTACACTAGAAGGGAAAGAAGGGTTAGTTTCGACTTGAACAACTTAAAGAACAAAAGATGGAGTGTTGAGAACAAGGGTGAAGATAGGTTCGGCTATCCAGAAGAGAAAAGAAAGGAAGATGAGAGGAAGAGAGTGTTGAATTCGGCCAAGAAGTCTAAAGATAGAAAGGAAAATGTGAAGGCAGAGAGTGGCAGCAGTTTTGAGAAATAATGCATTAGCAAAAGACCCAAATGGTAACAATCGTTGCACAAAATACCTATACTGAAAGAAAAATACTATGATGAGCAAAAGAAAACCCGAAAGGCAAAGAAAAGGTTTTCGGTTTCCACCACAACCAAAGCTGCCGAAATACTCCCAAATGCCACCCCTCTAGCCGAATTTCTCCCTTAACCACACTCCCAATTTCGGCCAACACTCCCACTCTTATCACTTCCTTGATTTTCTCCACTATTTCCTCCTTGGATCACTCCTAGCTTCCCATTCAAACTTGTTGAGCAAGTCCCCAACTCCCCTTAAAGAGTTTGATCCGAACTCTGCTTCCTCCACTCTCAAGTCACAAAATAAAAGCCTCCAATTGCAATCTGTGGGATTCGAACCCCTCCCTTCCTTGTTCTCCCATTGACGCCACACCACTAAGCGACATGCTCTTCTTGTGACTCCTAAATACACACAAATATATTTAAGTCCTACAACTGCCAACCCTCTTCACTTTAGAGTCAAAAACCAAAATTTTAGACTCGAACCCAGGCCTCCTTAGGACCCCTAAACACCCTCAAATAGCTAGTCGTTCAAGCACAACATGAATTCAAGCAAAAATTACAGCCCCTAATTTGGGACGTTACAAAATTATATGGCATTACTATTGTTTTGGTTATATAAAATGTTAAGTATGATCTTAAGTGCAAATAACCAACTCATATGATATTTATGTGAATGAGGTAAGATGTTTTAATGCAAGATGAATAATATGTGTTAATGCAATGTTGTGTTTGAGGTTCCTATGATAGGTACATTGGTTGATGTTAAATTTTTGTAAATTGATAAGTTGTGATAAATGATTCATTTTGATGTTAAACTGTATATACTTGTGGTATCAATGAGGATACATTGGTTAGGCACTTAGGATGTTGATTTGGCATGTTTTTGGCTTGTTTAATGTCACTTTGAATAGGTCTTTTGGCTGGTAAATGGATTACTTAGAGTCCAATTAAGCTCGAAAGGGTAAACTTGTTGTTTAAGGTTTATTTTGGGTTTACACGGCCTGAGACACGAGCGTGTGACTCAGCCATATGAGCCGTATGAGAAACATGACTGTATGTCATCTGATGAGTTCTTTAGGGTGCAAGTTAGTGAGTTACACGGCCTAACACACGGCCTAGCACACAGGCATATGACATGGCCATGTGACCCTACTCAGAGAGTTACACGGGTGAGGACATGGGTTGGGACATGGTCTTGTGTCCCTAGTTTGAAGGTTACACGGCGTCAGACATGGGCGTGTGTCTTAGTCGTGTGACCCCTATTTCCAAATTTTTTGTAACTTTTTCTCAAGCTTTCCAAAATTTTTAATTTAGTCCCAAATCGTTTCTAAGGTATTTCTAGGGCCTCAATGGCTCGATTTAGGGACAAAATGTGTATGTATAAGTGACTTATGCTATGTTTATGATAATGAATGATTTTATGTTTAACTGTTTCCTTCATATGGTAATGCTCTGTAACTCTAATCCGATGACGATTACGGGTTAGGGTGTTATAAGACCTTGGGGAGGGAATATAGCGGTGTTCGAGCATCAAGTTTAGGTAATGTAGAAGAGGTAATAAGAGGAAGATTTAGGGAATGGAAATAATGGAATGGTATCTACCACAACAATTATATCAACTGGTCTTTTGGGCTACATCGTGACGATGGTAAATGATGTAGGACCATTGATGAAAGATACCATGATAGTTTGGTAAGAGGTGTGTAGCGTAAGACCATCAATAAAAGATGCCATGACGGAATGGTACAAGGTAAAGGTATATGGTGTAAGACCATGGATGAAAGACATCATGGTGGCCTGGTATAATGTATAAGGTGTAAGACCATGGATGAAAGATGCTATGGCAGCCAGATTTGATGAGTAAGACCATGGATGAAAGACTCCATGGCATCATAAGATTGTACGCAGATCTATGTAATACCATGAGGGAGAAGCCTTATGGCATCCATAAAGATAGTCTGTTAGGACAATAAACATGAAATAAATAGTCTACCCAGACAGTAAACAAGGAATAGATAGTTCATTAGGATAGTAAACACGGGGTGGTCCACATGGACCAAACCAATACGAGGAAAGGAAGGTGTAACACCTTAGCTTGAGTAAGGCAACTCAAAAAGTTTGCCAGTCGTGAGCGTAACACCCCTAACCCATGTCTGTCGCTGGAACAGGGTTACGAAGCATTACCGGAGTTTATAGAATAAATATAGTAAATTCATGTCATTTACTAATCAGACTCGAAAACGATCATATTCAATCATATTGTTCCTTAAATGGACCCTTAAGGCCCAATTTAGGCATTAGAAACAAGTCGGGACTAAATCTCGGACTTAGAGAAATTTTCGCAAAATTATAAAATTTTTCTTATGTATAGGGGTCACACGCCTCTGTGAGTAGATCGTGTGGCTCACACGACCAAGTGACACGCCCGTGTCTCAGGCTGTGTGGGCATTCGATGTGAGGCATACGGCCATGTCCTAGCCCATGTCCTTACCCGTGTAACTCTCTGACTTGGGTCACACGACCATCCACACGCCTGTGTGTTGGGCCGTGTGGTTAATTTTAATTTTCAAAAATTAGGTGCAAATTTCACATGGCCAAGACACACGCCCGTGTGCTAGGTCTTGTGTCACACACGGCTGAGACACATTCCTGTGCCTCTACCTGTGTGATCAATTCTGAGCATTCTGTTTCTAAATTTTAAGATGTAGGGGACACACGGACAAACCACATTCCTATGCGCATGGCCGTGTGTCATACAAGGTCAAGACACACGCCCGTGTGTCTACCTGTGTTGACAAAATAAGGTCATTTTCTTGCCTTATTTCTCACCCAAATTTGCCATCAACCTACAACAACACTTAAGCATATTCAACAACCAATTCAAGACAATTTGACCAAGCCAAATACAAGAATTGTATATGATATATTAACACATACATTCATTTATTTCAAACTTACCTTTTTGTAAAAAAAAAAAAACCATGTATGTTTACCATAGCTCATTCCCACCATATTAAACACATATATGTAAATCATGAGATAGCTTTATAATATGTATACCAAAACATACCATCACTAACCATTCCAATCGCTAGATTACAAACAAACTTTTACATGCCAACATTGGCCAAGTTAACCTGTGTAACAGCCCAATTTTGGGGCTAGTCGAAATAGTGGTGTAACAGTCCGGTTTAGACCCTAATCAGAATAGTGGTTTCAGGACCACAAATCCGAGTCAAAAAAGTATTTTAATATTATTTTTTGAGTCTTCAGCATGTGAATTAGTGTCTGTGAAATTTCTGTGATTTAATTTGAATATTTATGTGCTTAATTTGAGAAAAGGACTAAATCACGTAGAATGCAAAAGTGCCTTGATAATTGTTAAAGTGTTTAAATGCTATGTCCTTTTAATATGAAGGCCTTAAAATTTAAATAGGCCATTTTAATGTGGCTTGGATGGCAATGGACGTATGATAGTGGTATGTTAATGTTATTAATAAGGATAAAATGGTAAAATGGTATATTAATATGTTAAATAAAATAAAAACATGAAAATAAAGCCATATTCATCATCTTGGTGCCGAATTATCAAAGAAAAAGAAGAAAGAATACTAAGCTAGGTTTTGGCACTCATTTAGCTTGATTCAAGGTATGTTTTGCTTCGATTTTTGATAATTTCTACGTTTTTGTAACCGTTGCATCGTGTTCTTCAAAACCCATGCTTCAATTTAGTGAATTGATGATAAATTTGAAATGTTCCATGGATGAATTCATGAGCTTTGTGAAGTTTGGTGATGAAATATGAAATATATGTGTTAGATTAACATAGTTTGTCTTTGGATTTTTTATGATTTTGAGTAATTTAGACTAAATTGAGAAAATAATATTTTGAGGGACTAAAATGTGAAATAAATGAAATGTATGGATTTGTATGAACTACATGAACATTCAGCTAAGCATGTGTATATAGAGATTTTGTGTATTTTGTGATTTTGTGAAATAAAGACCTAAATGTCAAAATGTGAAAATTGGGGGCTAATTTGTAAATTGCCCTAAATACGTGTTTTTGGATTGAATTGAATGAATTGGTGAATAAATGGGTTAAATTTGAATATGTATAGATCAAGAACTGAAGAAAATGAATTTAGATCGAGGAAAGTCAAAACTAATTGAACAGTTGAATCCGTTCGTTTACTCGAATCCGAGGTAAGTCTATATACAAATAAATGTATTTGTATTGATTTATGTATGTTCATATGAAATTTCATTGTGATAAATGTGTACGAGATGATAAATATATGAATTCGAGGAAGTATTGACAATGTATCAATGTCCGAGAAGTCCCGTACGAACCTAGGAGTAGATAGGATTACATATTTAATGACATAGGTTTTCGATATGCGATATCGTATAAGACCACATCTGGGACGTTGGCATCGATTTGAGATTTACGTGTAAGACCATGTCTGGGACAGTGGCATCGTATTTGATTTGTGCAAGACCCTGTATGGGACAGTGGCATCAATCATTAATTACATGTAAGACCACGTCTGGGATGTTGGCATTGTACGATTATTCCAAGTATTCTGAGTATCCTATTTGGTTCCGAACGGTTCAACGGGCAAGTCCGAGAAATGAATGACTATGTGAATTGTATATTCGTTTCAGGTACGTTTGATGTATATGCTTTGTTAAAGCATGAAAGGTAAGTATTATGGACTTGCAAAAGAGAAATATGTGCATTGATGTAATATGATAAAATGTGATATATATATATATATATATATATATATGACTATGATATGAGAAAAAGAGATGTTTTGAGATATGATGTGTTGGTAAGCTATGGCTAAACAAATGATCCTAAGAAAATGTTATGGATTTGCAATTGAGAAACATAAATGAAATTGTATTATAAGATTATATGCATTTTATGTTAAGTTTATTTCTATATGGCTTACTAAGCTTTTGAAAGCTCACTTTGTGTGTGTTTGCTTTGTTTTATAGATCGTCGAAGCTACAAAAGGCTCGAGAATCATTGAGTATCATCACCACACTATCAATCTCTATTTTTGGTACTTTTGGATGTGTATATAGCTAAATATGGCATGCATAGGCTAGTTATTTTGGAATATGCTTGAGATATGTACATAGCCATGTGATATGGCTAGATAAATGGTTGTGTTATGAATGACTAGTCATGTCCTATGATACTTAGTTTTGGTATAGCTTGATAGCAAATGAAATGGTCATATGAATGGTAAGCTTATTGATGCATTGTTAGCATATTATTGATGGTAAGTTTGTGATGGATTATACTTGAAATGTATGTGATTGGATTGAACCAAATGTCTGATAAGTTGGTGTGATTATTAAGCTCATAAGTGGTTAGAAATGATGTACATTTTGGTATGTTTTGGTTGCCTTTGATGCTTGGATTGGTGCTTAATTGTACTTATAGGAATGACCCAAAGTGTGGGTGGCATTTTGGTCTTGCAAATGGCCTATAATTGCCTACACGGTTGAGCACACGGGCGTGTGGCTCGACCGTGTCCCTCATAGTTGTATTTAAAAATAAGTCAGACTCGACAACGGGCTGGACACACGGGCGTGTGACTGGCCGTGTGGTGCAAGTCAGTAACGACCACGGGTGAGGCACACGGGCATGTCCACGGTCGTGTGGACAAGTCAGTATGTATGCCCTGTTTTGACACGGCTTAGACACACGGGCATGTCCGAGACCGTGGGAGGCACACAGCCTACCCACACGGGTGTCTGCTCTCTGTAACTTTGAAAAATTTTTAAATTTCTGAAAATTTTCGTATGTGTTCGGTTTAGTCCTGACCCCTTTCTAAAGCATGTTTAAGGTCTCGAAGACCTATTTAAGGGACACTTTTATTTGTTTTGTGAATTATGCCATGACATGTCTAAAAAAGGATCCGATTTGTCTGGTAATGCCTTTATCCCTAGACTGGCGATGGTTATGGGTTAGGGGCGTTACAATTCGATTGGTATCAAAGCTACGGTTTAGTCGATTCTTGGACTAACCTAGCATATGAGAGTCTAGCTATACATGCCATAAATATGAAATGTGATAGTGTGATGAATCTTGACGTGTAAGATGTGCTTTTCGTATAGTAATGGATCCCGAAAGAGCCATAGTTGACAGTGTTGAAAGCAATGCGCCTACTCCCGCTCAAGGGACAGCGCCATGTGATTCGAGACCGGCTACTATCATTCAGGAGGGAGAGGCTAAACAAGCCTTATTCCAAATGATGAATGAGTGGTTCACTCAGTACGTAAGAACTATTTCGGCTGTTTTACAACCTCCGCCCCCACCCAATCCTCCTCAGACTTCAGTTGTGCCTCCTCTTATGAATCTGAATCTGTTGAATAAACCTTCGGTCGACAAAATTGGTAAGTATGGGCCTGAAGAGTTCAGGGCCACCAGTGATGACGATGTTGAGAAAGCTGAGTTTTGGCTAGAGAATACAATCCAAGTATTTGATGAAATGTCACTGACTTCTGAAGAATGCATAAAATGGGTTGTTTCTTTGCTACGAGACGTAGCTTATCAATGGTGGAGGACCTTGATTTCCGTTGTTCCGAAAGATTAGTTATCACGTATTGTCAATTTCATGTATTTTAGGTCGATATGTGAAATAACTCATTTCTTGTTCATATCTTGTAACGCCCCAAAAATCCTTAATATTTATTTTCGTATGTTTGTGACACAAATATATGCCTGCCTCAGTGGTTAAGTTTTCTGGGAGTGTCTGAGAAGTCTTGGGTTCAAGCATTAGCTTTGGCAAATTTTTGTTTTTAAATGAATAAACCCCTATCTCAGGTCAGTAGGCTTATAATTAAATTTTGGTAAAATATGTTAGAATGGGCCTGCTGGTCTGGTGGTTAAGTGGAGTGTCAATATGCTGGTGGTCTTGAGTTCGAATCCCTGTGCGTGAAAGGGAGTGTTTTATTTTGCTGCTTGTGTCGTGTGGGTGTTTTGGTTTAGCCGAAATAGTGAAGTGTTTGACTAGAATTTAAATTCGATTGTTGAGGAGATTGTAGTGGATGGTTTGGGGGATTTTTAAGGTTAGTGGGAGTGTGATGGACGGTTTTAGGAGGGAAGTTAGGGATGTGGGAAGAAAACTAAGGGATTAGGGGGGAATTTACCAAAGAAAATATGATTACTTCTTTCTTTTTCCAATTTCGGCACCCATTCTTTGGTTCCCCAAATTCTCTGACATTTATTCCCTTCCCTCTCTGCCGAATCTCTATCTTTTCTTCCCCTTTTTTTCTTTTTTAGATAGTGGTAATCGGGATTATCCCCTCTTTGTGAGCCGCGTGTCTTCACTCGTTGTTGGTAAGTATCGATTCTGTCTTCTATCAATTCTTCCTTGGTTATTTTCTAAGACAGTGGTTTTGGTATCTTTAGTATAGGGGAAAAATCGTTAATTGGTTGGTGCTGCTACTGCGAATGGTGTGTTGGGGGCTTTGGTTATCGTCGGTAAGTGTTGTATTGGGTTCTGAATTGTTTTCGGGTTTTGGGGTCTTGATCAATTGTAAGTTAAATACTAATTGTGGTGTTGTTCTAATCATTATTAGGGCTGATCGAATGGTTGTTTATCGCTCATCGACGTTCTGAAGGCGGGGAATTCCTGCTACTCGATTTAAGGTAATGACATACCGCTTGAAAGTGGTTACCTTACTTCGGGATTTTGATGAATTTGACCGTTTAATCAAGTGTATATTGTTGATTTTAGGTACTGAGAGTGTTCAGGAGCTTTAGGCGTAAAAATCAAAGTAGGTGTGTAAACACAACTTTGCAAATAGAAATCGGTGAAAAGCCAAAAAGTGAGTCTGTTGACACCACAAAAGCGTGTGGCCACCGATGTGGTAGGCTGTGTGATCAGACAAGGGCATGTGATCAACGAGGCAGGCCTTGTGCGATTCATGGGCTGTGCCGAATTAGGCCGTGTGGGCCCCACGGGCGTGTGGGATTATTGGGCCAGGCCGTGTGATCCACACAGCTAAGGCCATTTTGGGCCTTGTGGGCCACACGGGCATGTGGGACCACATGGGCAAATTACATGGGCTTGTGGGCCCATTTTCACTATTTTGACTGCTAAGGTTGCACGAGTCGTCTGAGTCGACTGTGGACCTACTGTAGGGTAGGTAAGATTACCTAAATCTCTAATTGACTGAATGACTGATATATCCATGTACTTTATATATCCATGTACGACCGTATTGTGAGTATGTTGTTAAAACTATACTGAATACATATATGATACCATGATTTGGCATGACATGATTGTATGATGTATTGTATGAGGATGGGTTTATATGGATCGGAGGAAGTGTACTGAAAGGCTTCAAGCCTAACTTACTGGCAGCTCAGCTGCAAACTACTGCCTAGTGTCGCAACTGGTACTACTTGGAGTGTAAGGATGGGTGGGTTGATTATATCCCCACATGGAGTGTAGGGTTGGACGGAGATGGAGTGTAGAGGCTGGCTAGGTAGGACTTGTATACTGCATATTGAGATACTGTACTGATTACTGATACTGCAATGGGCCAAGGCCCAAAAGCATGACTACCTTTGTACTGAGATGGACTAAAGCCCAAATTGATACTGTCACTGATTCTGAATAGGGCTTAGGCCCAGATTGTGATTACCTTCTGTCTGTCTGTTTGTGCTATTTGGGATTACACACTGAGTTTTCACAAACTCACCCTTCTGTTTTAACTGTACAGGTAATCCCCAAACGTAGGTAGATTGGTGGGGCGGAGGACTCAGCGGTGGCCACATGACCCATTTCGTTCTATTTTAGTACTTAAGTAAAAGTTTGATTTTATTTTGGGGTATTATACTGTAATAATGGCCTTTTTGGATTTTCATGGTTAATTTGGGATTTCTATTATTTTGGATTTACAACTGCTAGTAGTAGGGTTAATTTAGTTTTCAACACGAATCAAATGTTTTAACAAAATACAATCAAATACGCATACTGATTTAAAAAGCTTCTACAATAAGTGACATTTTGAAAATTAATATCGTTTTGAAAGAGAATGCTTTTGTGATAATGAACTATGTTATACTTTTGTGATAATGAACTACATTTTGAAGATGAATGACGCATCCTAGAATTAATATAAGATTTGGTAATGAGGCTAATTCGAAAAGAGGTTTTTACAACAACTCATCTATTTCCAAAATGCTACCATGTGACGTCGCCAAGATTCGGCCATAACGTCCATGCTGGGTTTGGGGTGTTACATATCTTCTCCTATCAAGAACTTTTACCCATTGAATTTATCTGAAATATTGATGGATATACAGGTTGTACACTCGAACACCATCCGTAAATTCATGTCCAATAGTACCTAGGTACAAATTCAGAGAGTACACTCTCAAGCCAAACATGTATACAACAGGATTGCCAGTCTAGGCTAAATCCTTTTTATGACATATGCTCTAGAGAGCTTGACCTAGATTACCCGTCCGGGCTAAATCTGTAACATCCCAAAATTGGGCCTAGAAAGATTGGGCCCAATGGGCCTTGAGCATAGTAGCATTTAAATTTTTGGAGAACAAGAGATCGGCTTAAATGCAAGTTGGACCTATTAGATAAGTGATTTTGGAAGGTTAGAGGGCTTCTATGAAGTCTCGGGATCGAACTTTGGCTTTGCGGAAATTTTGGTTTTAGGTGAAAAAAACCCTGGAAGTTGGCAGGTAGGCGTTAAGAAAAAAATGTGGAGGAAAATGACACAAGTGGAGTGTGTAGTGTAGTGTCAAAGTGACGCCACATAAGAGACATGGGGGTGATGCCACAAGGAAGGAAGGAGGTCCAAGGATAAAGTCTTGGCTTTTGCATTTTGGTTTTCTTTTTACTTGGACCTTAGAATTTGGCTATAGATTTATATTTAGTTGCGTATGGTTTAAGACACAAGAGGAGCTTGTGGCCAAGTGGTTAGCGGCGTGGATTATGCTACAAGGGAGCCTGGGTTCAAATCTTATGAGAAGCAATGGAGTATTTATTTTGAGGATTGGACGGTAAGAGTTTCAGTTGAATTTAAACTCTACTGACGAAGGGATCTCACATCAGAAAGATACAAAGAAGGAAGGTGAAGAGCTAGCTATATAAAGAGCATTATAGGAGGAGAGTTAACATACCTTGGAGGGCATTTGGGCACAGGAGTGGTCGCAGCGCGGTTTAACACCAAATTCCTATCAGGTGTGTAACTCTCTCTACTCTAGTCGTAGAGCGGCAAATGCCGAAGTGTCGGTCACGGCAAGAATAGCCACACGAGCATGCGAGCGCATGTGTGGGGCTTCGATGCTATAGTTGAGGCCATCAGTAGTATTCTTGTGGGTTGAGGCTGGTTAGGCCGCGATGGGCCGAAGTGGGCCCAATGGGCCCGTAGGCCCAATTGAATAAAATGTATGATGGTGTATTATATAGTGAACTAGACTAGGTGAATCTCATATACGTGGCTAGATTTGTGTTAGGTAGGCCACACGAGCGTGTGGGTTCGAATGGGCCGAACTAGGGTTTTAGGCCCAATAGTCCGGTACGACCGGAAATGGTAGCTGAGTTGCTCGGGGCGACATTAGGCCTTCGGAAAGGCCATCACAGGTGCAGAATTACTGATATACCCTTGGAAGGGTTAATTACCAAAATACACCTGAAAGGTAAATTACGAAAATGCCTTGGTGGGTAAATTACGAGAATACCCTTGGTGGGTAAAATTACTGTTATACCTTAGGGGTTGATTAGCTTGATTATGTTGTATTTTATTATTCTGATTATGATGGTAAATCGTTTCACACTTATATTTGACATATGTTTTGCATACATAACATACTGCAAACACGAACTATTATGCCATCTTGCATGGGCTTGGGATATGATGATAAAGGGGAAGTGATAAGGTCACGTAGTGATCGGTGGCTCTGCCACATTTGATTATAAGGTCACGTAGTGATCAGTGGCTCTGCCACATTTGATTATAAGGTCACATAGAGACCGGTGGCTTTGCCACATTTGGTTATAAGGTCACATAGTGATCGGTGGCTCTGCCACAAATGATTTATGAGGTCACATGGTGATCGGTGGCTAAGCCACAGTGGATTTCAAGGTCACATAGTGATCGGTATTATAACTGGTAGCATGACTGTCGAGATGGCGTGTAGCGGATGGAGGGTCAATTGTAGAAATCCCCACGGTGTGATAGGCTGGTACGGGTTGGCATGTAGAGGATGGAAAAACTAGGTTTGGGCTGGGACAAGATGCATTCATTTATTTTTGTATCATTTTGAGTGGGCTAAGGTTGATATGCGATTGTGGGCCTCGAGCCGTTTATGTGTTACGGGGAATTTACACACTGAGTCTCAATGACTCACCCCTTTGTTTAATTTTGCAGGTAATCATTAGATCGAGGATTTGTGGAGCTGAGGCAGACTTGTGGTGGCAATGCAATGTTTTCTCGTAAACTCGTTTCTTTTATTTGGGCTTATTTTTATTTGGGTTTTTGTTATGTAATAAGGCCACTATAGCTTTAATTTTGGTATTTTATTTGGTTTAGTTTTTAATTTGATTACTGCCTATTATTATTAAATGTTCAATACTGGAATTTCCTAAACCCTTAATAATCGTTTTCCAAAATGTTAACAAAAGGATAACAAGCGAATAAATATTTAAACTTGAAATTTTTAACAAACACGCAGTTTTTAAACAAACCTTTTATGTGACATGCCAGATCCGGTCGTAACGTTTAGGCTGGGTTTGGGGTGTTACAATTATGGTATCGGAGCCTAAGTTCAAAAACTCGACTGTGGGTTTGGGTTCAAAAATGTTTTCAAATGATGGTTTAGAAAAATATATATCTCTTTTCTATAAGTATGGTACCCGAGTCTTCGGCACCAATCCATACTGTAAGTTTCCTGATACTTTTCTTTGTTATATGCTGTATTTCTGGTATCTATTCTGTGTGTTTGGTTTGGATGTGATGTTCAAATATAGAGTTGGTTGCGTATGAATATTCGTTTGTTTTAATGGTTAGGTGTTTTTGAGTATGTGTAGGAGTTCTAAATTCTAGTTAAAAGTATATTAGTTTTATTAAGATCAGAGTGCGCAACAAGAGTGTAGTGTGGTAGGTTAGGATGTGTGACTGTTAGATAGTTGGAAATTTCGAGGACGAAATTTCTTTAAGGAGGGTAGATTTGTAACATCCCAAAATTGGGCCTAGTAGGATTGGGCCCAATGGGCCTTGAGCGTAGTAGCGTTTAAATTTTTGGAGAATAAGAGATCGGCTTAAATGCAAGGTGGACCTATTAGATAAGTGATTTTGGAAGGTTAGAGGGCTTCTATGAAGTCCTGGGATCGAACTTTGGCTTTGGGGAAATTTTTGTTTTAGGTGAAAAAAACCTTGGAAGTTGGCAGGTAGGCCTTAAGAATAAAATGTGGAGGAAAATGGCACAAGTGGAGTGTGTGGTGTAGTGGCAAAGTGACGCCACAAAAGAGACATGGAGGTGACGCCACAAGGAAGGAAGGAGGTCCAAGGTTCAAGTCTTGGCTTTTGCATTTTGGTTTTCTTTTTACTTGGACCTTAGAATTTGGCTATAGATTTATATTTAGTTGCGCATGGTTTAAGACACAAGAGGAGCTTGTGGCCAAGTGGTTAGCGACGTGGATTATGCTACAAGGGAGCTTGGGTTCAAATCTTATGAGAAGCAATGAAGTATTTATTTTGCGGATTGGACGGTAAGAGTTTCAGTTGAATTTAAACTCTACTGATAAAGGGATCCCACATCGGAAAGATACAAAGAAGTAAGGTGAAGAGCTAGCTATATAAAGAGCACTCCAGGAGGAGAGTTAACATACCTTGGAGGGCGTTTGGGCACAGGAGTGGTCGCAGCGCAGTTTAACACCAGATTCCTATCAGGTGTGTAACTTTCTCTACTCTAGTTGTAGAGCGGCAAATGCCAAAGTGCCGATCACGACAATAGTAGCCACACGAGCGTCCAAGCCCATGTGTGAGGCTTCGACACGATAGTTGAGGCCATTAGTAGTATTCTTGCGAGTTGAGGCTGCTTGGGCCGCGATGGGCCGAAGTGGGCCCAATTGAATAAAATGTATGATGGTGTAGTATATAGTGAACTAGACTAGGTGAGTCTCATATACGTGGCTAGATTTGTGTTAGGTGGGCCACACGAGCGTGTGGGCCCGAATGGGCCGAAATCGGGTTTTATGCCCAATAGTTCGGTACGACCGGAAATGGTAGCTGAGTCACTCAGGGCGACATTAGGCCTTCGGAAAGGCCATTACAGGTACGAAATTACTGATACACCCTTGGAAGGGTAATTACCAAAATACCCTTGAAAGGTAAATTACGAAAATGCCTTGGTGGGTAAATTACGAGAATACCCTTAGGGGTAAAATTACTGTTATACCCTTAGAGGTTGATTAGCTTGATTATGTTGTATTTTATTATTCTGATTATGACGGTAAATCGTTTCATACTTATATTTGACATATGTTTTGCATGCATAACATACTGCATACACGAACTATTATGCCATCTTGCATGTGCTTGGGATATGATGATAAAGGGGAAGTGACAAGGTCACGTAGTGATCGATGGCTCTGCCACATTTGATTATAAGGTCAAGTAGTGATCGGTGGCTCTGCCACATTTGATTATAAGGTCACATAGAGATCGGTGGCTCTGCCACGTTTGGTTATAAGGTCACATAGTGATCGGTGGCTCTGCCACAAATGATTTATGAGGTCACATGGTGATCGGTGGCTAAGCCACAGTGGATTTCAATGTCACATAGTGATCGGTATTATAACTGGCAGCATGACTGTTGAGATGGCATGTAGCGGATGGAGGGTCGATTGTAGAAATCCCCACGGTGTGATAGGCTGGTACGGGTTGGCATGTAGAGGATGGAAAAACTAGGTTTGGGCTGGGACATGATGCATTCATTTATTTTTGTATCATTTTGAGTGGGCTAAGCCCAATATACGATTGTGGGCCTCGAGCCGTTTATGTGTTACGGGGAATTTACACACTGAGTCTCGATGACTCACCCCTTTGTTTAATTTTGCAGGTAATCATTAGATCGCGGATTTGGGAGCTGAGGCAGACTTGTGGTGGCCATGCAATGTTTTCTCGTAAACTCGTTTCTTTTATTTGGGCTTATTTTTATTTGGGTTTTTGTTGTGTAATAAGGTCGCTATAGCTTTAATTTTGGTATTTTATTTGGTTTAGTTTTTAATTTGATTACTGCCTATTATTATTAAATGTTCAATACGGGAATTTCCTAAACCCTTAATAACTGTTTTCCAAAATGTTAACAAAAGGATAACAAGTGAATAAATATTTAAACTCGAAATTTTTAACAAACGCGCAATTTTTAAACAACCCTTTTATGTGGCATGCCAGATCCGGTCGTAACATTTAGGCTGGGTTTGGGGTGTTACAAAATCTAATCCATAGCATATGCTCGAGAGGACTTATATCAGGATTACCTATCTGGGCTAAATCCTTTCTGTTATGAAGTCATTAGGATTACTCGTTCGAGCCTAATCCATTCTGCAACAAATGCAGGACCTCATTCATTTCGGCAATTACATTTATCCATCAATTTTCATTTATTCAAACGAGATTTAGTATTTTCAATTATTTTCCGGTATTTGATTATTTCATACATCTATAACATCCATAGAATTCAAATGATCACATTCCAAGCATAAAATTAGCATTTTCATCGTTTATCCTTTACTATCTATCGGACATTATAATTTAATTTAAACATTTTTATTTATCGGACTTGATCGGATATGTAATCCTTTCACATATTCATGACATTTATACAATTTACATAAACACAATCAATGCAAGCATGTAGATAAACACAATTTAGTTACATGAACTTACCTCGACAAAGGTTCGTGTACAAACATCTACTAATCCGACATTTTTCTCTTTTCCTTGTTATAACTCTGAATTTGGTCTACCCGGATCTATACGAGTAAATTTAGCATCGAATTCACACATCTCATATACATTTGGACTCAATTTACATCCTAGGCAAAATTGCCACTTTGCCCCTAACTTTTCCATAAATTCCCATTTCGTCCCTAGGCTCAGAAAATGAAACTTGTGCAATTTACTCCTTATTTCAAGCCTAACCAAAATTGTAACACCCCAAACCCGGCCCATAAGTTTCAACCAGATCTGGTATGCTACGGGTTGTACATTGAAAACTTTTGCTTTGTTGGTTTTTGGAAATCATAAGTTAATTAGACAACATTTGAATAAATAAGTGACATTTGAAAAGAAAACCTTGTATTATTATTATTCCGTATAATTAAACCTTTGACATAATTTCAGGAGTTGTAAATAATAAAAACTACTTAGATGAATATAAACTATGGGGCCTTATTACATAAATATTCCCAAAATAATAAATAAAAGAAACTTAAAGAAAATCAAAAATAATCTATAGCAATAAAACTTGATGGACCATCGAGTCCGTCTCGGCTCCCATGTCCACGATCTACTGTTCATCTGAAAGAGTAGAAAAAAAATAATAGGGTGAGTCACCAAGACTCAATGTGCAAATCCCGAAAACACAAAAAAAGGCTTGGGGCCACAAACACATTATGGGCCTTAGCCCATACACAATGGCAACAATCATAATTACATGATAAATAATAAATGATGAATGGCCCAGCCCATCCTAGAATTCCATCCTCTACACACCAACCCGTACCAACCATCACACCTTGGGGATTTCTACAATCAACCCTCCATTCGCTACACACCATAACGACAGCCGTACTGCCTATTCCTCTTATTCAGGAACCATTAAACGTGGCATAGCCACCGATCACTATGTGCCCTTAATAAGACATCGTAGCATTTCGACAGCTGAGCTGCCTGTCATAAAGACCGATCACTAGGTGACCTATGTGGCAAAGCCACCGATCACTATGCGACCTTCTTCCCCTTCATCATATCAATCCCACCCCATGCATACACATACAAAGAAAACATCATACAGACTTTCATATATTTTGATACACATAGAGATGTCCATGATTACGTACCTGGCATCCTTGCCTAACCCTTTTAGGATTTTATTCGACTGTCTACACAGCCACTTTCCGGCTTTTTAGCCCATAACACATAAATTACAATTAAAGAGTGTGTTAGAGATCTACACACCTGATTATCGTTAGAATGAGACTTTCTAAGCCAACGCCACCGCTATCTTCCTAAAGTGTTGTTCAGAAGCCGATAACGAAACATTAGGTTAAGACACAACTAACGAAAAGAAAACAGTTTATCACCTTAAGGAGAATTGAAATCCTTACCTTGAAATCCCGAAAAGAGATATGAGATTCAGGGACTAGTGTTTCTGGCTTTTAGATCTAAGAGATCTACTTCAATTCCCGAATGTCGCCCAACAAGAAAATACATAGAACCATTAAACTATTAGCTTTTCGGCTTTGTCTTCCAAAAACTGAAAGAGATCTTAAGGGATAACAAGAGTCGACACTCACCTTGCTAGAGAAGATTCAGCTATTCCCAGAGGGTTCCGGCTTTTTGTGAAAATCAAGAAGAGGAGATGATTCAAAGAAGTCTATGGTGATTCGGCTTTTAATGAAGAAATCGGCAGCAAGAACAAAAGAGAATTTCGACAAAATAGGGGTAGGTTCGGCTTTAGCAAAGATCAAAAGAAAAGAATGTAGAAAAAGGATTATGAGGTTTCAGCTTTTAGAAGAAAGAAGAGAAAAGTACAATGGAGTTTCGGCTTTTGAATCAAAGTGAAGATGAGGGAATAGGGTTAGGAATTTCAACTTTTACTCAGAGAAGAAGAGAAAGAAATGATGGAAACCCTAAATGCCGAAAAATAAAGAAGAGAACCCTCACTTGACTATTTAAAGTTTCGGCACTCCTTAGCCATATCAGAAACCCCCCTCAAAGTTTGTAATTCAACCACCACTTAGCCTTGCAGATAATTCCTATCTTTTCTCCTTTATCTTCAATATTATCAACTATAATATCTACATTATCCCATTCACATAAATCCTCCTATTTTTGAGCCTTGTTGCCGTCCACTCCACCTAACCCTAATGCCAAAAATTAGCTAACTTAAATTAAAAGAATTGGGCTCCATGAAACTTGAATTTGGGCCTCCGCAGTTGATGCCACCTCCTTAAGTGGTGCTACTGACCACTGGGCCACAAGCTCATCTGTGTCTATATTTACAATTAATATCTTTTAAACCTCATTCTAACAGGCTCTCCACTAGAGTGCCTAAACAGAAAATTTAACTAAGGCTTCAACCCAACCCTGAGCCCAATTTGGACCCCTAATACTCAAATTAACTTATTACACATATTCACCCATTAAACGCATAGGCCCAAAAATCCAGGATGTTACAGTTCTACCCCCTTAAAGAAATTTCGTCCTCGAAATTTCCAACTAACTATTAATCTACTACCCAAGTCTCACCACTATGCTTTCGCTGCGCACTCTACTTCTAAAGCCAAAAGAAACACTTAGTACACTATGGTAGAGTACGCACCGGTATTCGCATCTAGAGCGTCCTCGTCCCCTTGTACTCATTCTACCGATTCGCTTTTATCTGATAAGAAATTTTATGAATTATTAATTTCTTTCACTGATTAACCCCGAAAAATCTTATGGACAGTAGTTTCAAAAGTAGTTCTTTCGAATCTAAATTATATCTACAGGTTTCAGTCTCAAGTTTGTACCTCCTAGTTTTAGGGATCACATACATTCAACCATCATACATCAACATACAAGTAGCACCCATGCACACACATTCATCGCATAAGGTTTTTTTTCCTCTTTTTTTTTCATCATTCCTCTACCCAGGGGTATTTTCGTAGTTTTGCCCTACAGGGTATTTTTTTCCAAATAAAGTATCTTGGTAATTTTCTTTGAATTAGAGGTACTTTGGTACAAATTTTTTTTAAAGCAAGGGTATTTTGGAAAACAAGTTTTTTTTTTTCTTTTGAAATAGAGATGTTTTGATGTTGTTGTTGTTTTTTTTTTTTTGCAAACCGGGTTCTGTTGTAAATCAAGGGGTTTTCAAGTAAATTTGCAGAACATGGGTATTTTATAAAATCACAGTTGTTTTGGAAATTTTCACAAACCAAGGGTATTTCGAAAATTTTGCCAACTAGAGCGTTTCGGTAATTTTCACAAATTTTGGTAATTTTACAATTCTGGGGTATTCTGGGAAATTTTCACAAATCAGGTGTATTTCGGGAATTTTACAAAACTTGGGGGTATTTTGATTGCGAAATAGGGTGGCTGGTCCCTTTCGGGTTTTAATTATAGATTTTGGCCCATCAACAAGTCCTCGTGGCTAAGGTGAACAGTCACTATGTACCAGGTAGGATTCCAGCGAAGAGGAGGTGAGTCACTAGGACTGCTTAAGTACCAAGCTCTTCCTGAATCCAATCCTAGACATGCGCATGCCTGTTGCCACACCCTAACCCAGCGATTTGTTTACAGGTTTGTTTGGATAGATTAAGTCTTATGAATTTAAAGAGTTGTTTAAACTAAGCCTAAAGTCCATCAATGCCTAACATACTAGTCTACGTCCGTCAAGCCTGAAACACCCCATACCCGGCCCACGAGCCTTGACCGGATCTGGTATGTTCCCCGGTGTAAACCGTTTCAAATTCTTTTGTGACTTAGGAAAAACTTGGGTGTTTTGAAAGAAAATTTGTTTTGGGTTGGGCTTGAGTTGAAAACGAGTTTATTTGAGGTGACAAAATATTTAGAGTTTATTTGAAAATAAATTTCACTTGATCTTTAATTAATAAAAATTTGTACCGTAATAAATAAAGGAAAAATAAAGTAGTTCAACTATGGCCTTATTACATCAAATAATTCCCAAAAATGAATTAAAGTGCTTAAATAAAATAAAAGTCCAAATAATAAAATTTTCCTTGCTGTGCATGGCCATCTTTAAGCTCATGCCGACCCAGTCCATTACTGCTCATCACCTGAAAAGTATTCCCCAACGGGGTGAGTCAACAGACTCAATGTGTACACAACACTAAATCATAATCGAATCAGGCATAACAATTATTACACATTCATATCATAGCATACAAGTTATGATGCATTCCCAAAACCCAAACCTATTAAGCCATTCGCTACACTCCCCCGTACCAACCTGTACACCGTGGGGACTACTAAGTCGACCCTCCTTCCGCTACACTCCATATCGCGGTCTTAGGTCACCGCATTCGTGGTCTTAGGTCACCACGTTCAGATTACTGTGGTCTTAGGTCACCACATTCAGATTACTGTGGTCTTAGGTCACCACATTCAAATATCACGGTCTTAGGTCACCGTGTTTGTGGTCTTAGGTCACCACATTCATTTCCCCTTCAAAATAAAACCCATATGCCCCGTATAATAGTAATATGCATAAATATGCCAGAGTTCACATTCTTATTCTTATTCTCATGTTACAATTAACATATTTCATAATCCTAGTAGGAGTAGGAAACGTACCTGAGTACTTTGTACCATAACATGGTACCTTAGCCACATTCTTACACTTTCATATTCTTAATATCACATACATATATTTATTAAACATGCCATAAAACATATTAAGAATTAGTGTGGGGTACACACCTGATTCGCTTAGGGTTTCCAATCCAAATCCCGGAAAGCTTGATCTAATGCCTTAGATCTTAGATCTCTACATTTAATCAATCATTCAATACTTAGTAAAGAACCATTCGGCCATAAATCCAAATCCTAGTAGGATTAGTACACTAAAACTTACCTTGCAATTTCCAAATCCCGAAAGTATTCCTTGCCTTATATGTCGGTAGAAATCCCTATAACTTCATGTTAGATCAATTTCTAACATTTATTGTAACATCCTGGTTTAAGGGCTATGCATGTTGGGTATAATTCATGTTCTAGTAGGTTTTGGGTATGCTTGGATGTGTTTGAGAGGTGTTAAGAATGCTCAGATTAAAGGGGAAGACTTTGGGAAATTTTGGATTTTTAAGTGCTAAAAGGGGAGCTGGGCTGTAGGTGTCTTAAGAGAATTATTTGGGAGAATATGACACAAAGATTGGGCTGGTTGAGTGGCAAGGGAGACGCCACTAAGAGCTTGGAAAAAGTGACGCCTCAGGTACAAGGGAAGGGGCCAGTGTTCGAGCTGCGAAGGCAGCACTTTGGCCTTGGTTTTTGCGTCAAGGAGGAAAGAAGTTGGGTGGCTTTTGGATGCTTAAAAGATGGACAAAGAATTGGTCTTTGCTTTTGAATTTCGGCTAGGTAGAAGTTTGACTCATTCAAAAAGTTTGAATGAGTGTTAGGGAGGAATTGTAGGAGCAAATATTGGGATTTGGAAGGGAGTTGAGTGGTGGCCGAATTTTTGCTTTCTTTAGGGGGGAAGCTTGGCCGAATATTATAAATAGGGGGAGGTGTTCACCTTTTTGGTTTTTCACCATCTGTGCTTTCTTGCCGAAACTTGTTTCCCATTTCTTTGTGTGCCGAATCCCTTTGGACCCTTTGCCGAATCCTAGTTTCCTTCTTAAGCCTTCATCCATTTGTCTTCCATACTCTACCAACACTAAAAACATTCCTTCTATTCACCTAGGCACTTTGGCCAAAACTCCAAGATCACATAGCCGACTTTCTCCCATTTGTTTTCTCCCCTCTTCTCAAACCTCTTTTGGTCGAAACTACTATTCCCTCTCCTTGATTTTCTTGTTAGCCGAATCTACACCACCTTTGTGCCGAATTTTCCTTCCCTCAATTTGGTAGTACTATTGGCCGAATGTTAGCATAGACCTCTTCGGGTTCCATAGCAATCATTGTTAAAAGGGTACTTTGGGATTGGAAGTAGCCAGTCAAGCCTTCTCTTGTTAACAATCGATTTTGGTAAGGCTTTGTTTTAATAAGCTATGTATTTAATATTCGTTTTAAACTAAGGTTTTGATGCTAAGGCCGAATGTAGGGGAGGAGAGCCTAGCGCAGGAGACCTTTTCGGGATTCGTATAGGCAGCATTTGCAGAGGCATAGAGCAGTTAGGATTTGATCGATTGTATCTATCAAGGTGCGTAATCATCGCACAATTTCTCGGTTTGATTGCTAACGTTTAAAACTATGTATTATGTGTGGAAGCCGATTATAATGGCTTAAGTGATGAGAACTGGTGATGGTAAGATTATTTGTGATGTATTTATGTATGTATATATATTTATATACTTATGTGATATGATGATTTAACATGTAGCATCTACATATTTGCATGAGGTGGGGCTTGATTCGATGAAGGAGGAAGTGTACACAAGGTGTACGTGGTCTAATGATAGCTCCGGCTACATTAGCGCTTGATGGTTAGCTTTGTGCTACCTCAAGGGAGATGTTGGCTAGGTGCCCATCTCGGCGGTTGATTGCTATGTGCATCACCGTAGACAGATATTGATGTTGAGATCATTTTGGTTGATCGGTGGCTCAGCCACGGCCTTGTGCAGCGAGTAGCCAAGGTAAGATTATGGATCACGATGTGATCAGTGGTGGGTTATCCACGGCCTTAGGCAGGGAGTCTGCTAAGGTTGGCGTACGGTTGGATTGTGGGTTGGGCTGAGATGCTTATTTGCATGACTTGCTATAAGAAAAGTATGGTTATGGGCCAAGCCCATACGTGTGGGAAATACGTGTTATGATTATGCACTGAGTCAGTGGACTCACTCTTTTCATTAACCATTTCAGGTGATGCGTAGATTGGACCGGGGTCGGAGAGGACACGTGGTGGCCCACGCGGAAAGAGGAATTTAAATATTTTAAGTTTATTTTTATTAAGTATTTGATCTTTTAAATATTGATGTAATAAGGCCCTTTTGACTTTTATTTATTTCTGGGAACTATTTTATTATTATTTTAAATTATGGTTGGATTATATTAAATTAGTGAAGACAAATTTGTACCAGCAACTTGATTTCCAAATGGGCTTTATGTAATCACTAAAGTTGACTTAGTTTGGTTATGTTCCAAAAGAACTTGGTTTCAAAGGAAAATACAAAATTTTCATGTTTTAAATCCTAAGTAAAGAAAAATATTTTCACTAACATAACCAGATTTGGTCGTAGTGAATGGGCCGGGTTTGGGGATGTTACAAATTGGTATCAGAGCCCAGTTCAAAACTCGGCTTTGAGGGTTTTGGGCCCGAAACAGTTTTCAAAATGGGCTTTTTGAAATGTGGGCTTTTATAAAAAGTTTTTCAGGTTATTTTGGCATGGCACCTGTACCTCCGGCCCGAAGTCCACCAGGTAAGTACCTCGGACTTTCTTGAAGTGGTTTGTTTGTATGAATTGGTTTGGGCTTAATTTGGGCTCGTAGAATAGAATAATAGGATCTGTTGGACCCTAGGATTAGACTACTCAAAACAATTGCATAAAACTTAAAGTTCTTAAACAAACCTGTGAAATAAGTCGCCGAGTTAAGGTGTGGCAACCTGTGTGCGCATGTCTAGGATTGGATCCGGAAGAGCTTGGTACTTAAGTAGTCCACGTGACTCACCTCCTCTTCGTAGGAATCCTACCTGGTGCGTAGCTACGGTTCACCTTAACCAGGAGGACTTGTTCATAGGCTAAACCAATTATTAAAACCCGAAAGGGAATTAGCCTTGCTGTTTTTTTAAACCTTCTGTTTTAAAATTTTTCAAGGTTTGTGAAACCCTAAATCTGATTTTGAAGAACGTTTTTCGATTTAGAAAATTACCAAAATGCCCATAGTGGGAAAATTACAAAAATATCCTTGTGTTATAAAATTTCCGTACTACCCTCAACTTTTGATAAAATGATTCTTCTCTTACAAAATACCAAAATTTTGAGGTTTCGAAATATCAAGATACCTTGGTTGTGGAAATTTACGAAAATATCCCTGGTTGATGAAATTACCAAAATGCCCTTGGTTTCTAAATTTTCAGATTTCTCTCGACTTTTACTGAAATATTTTTATTTTACCAAATATCAGAAAATCTTATTTTGTGAAATGTTGTGATATTCCGATTTGGAGAATTTACGAAAATGCCCATGATTTCCAAAATTACAAAAATAACCCTGCTTTCTGAAATTTTGTAACACACTTTGTTTGAAAAACAAAATTTTCAAGATGACCCTTGAGATTTTGTAAATTTTGAGATATCTTTAAGTTGGAAAACTATTTTCAAAATTGACCCTGAGTTATTACCGAAATACCCCTTCAGGAAAAATGACGAAATTACCCCTGGGTAGGGAAGGAAACTTTGATTGCTCGAAAGAACTACTCTCGGAAACTTCTTTTCATAAAATTGCTCGTGGATAAAACAGTGAAACAAGAATTTCTAATGCATAAAATTTCTTAAACAGACTAAATCGAGGCGCTAGATATGAGTTCTAGGGGGCATGGTCGCAATACTCGTGGACGTGGTAGAGGCAGGATGTCAGTATCAGAACCGGTTGGGTCACGCCATGGGTCAGAGAGTGATGCACCACCACCAGCTGTTGAGGTTGAACAGCAGGATCAGACTGGAGGAGACGACGCAGTGTCACAAGCTGTGCTGCGAGTGCTCGAACGAGTGGCAGGAGCCAATGTGGGCAATAGGAATCGGAAGTCAGTACCCGAAAGGCTTAGGGCGAATGGAGCCGAGGTTTTCAGAGGAGTGTCTGGGGTAGCTCCAAACGTGGCAGAGTATTGGCTTGAGGCAGTGGAAAGGATTATGGACGACCTAGACTTAACTGCTGAGGAGAAGCTTAAGGGTGTTGTTTCGTTGCTGCGGGATGAAGCCTACCAGTGGTGGCTCACGGTTAAGGAAAGTACCCCTGCGGATCGAGTGGAATGGGGTTACTTTAAGATCAAGTTTGAAGGGAAGTTTATCGGAGCGAGCTATGTGGACGCTCAGAGGAAGGCGTTCCTCGATTTGGTGCAAGGAGGCAAGTCAATAGCGGAGTACGAAGCTGAGTTTCTGCGGTTGAGTCGATATGCTCGGGGTATCGTGGCAACGGATTATGAGAGATATGTCAGATTTGAAGATGGTCTGCGGGATGAGCTGCGAGTTTTGATTGCTCCGCATCAGGAAAGAGACTTCGCTGTTTTAGTGGAGAAGGCTCGGATAGCTGAGGAGGTCAAGAAGGCTGAGAGGCAGAACAGAGAAAGAAACCGTGATAAGAGAAGTGTTGGATCGCCAGAAGTGGTTGAGAGGGTCCAGAAAAGACCGAGGGTTGAGACGCCTGTTCATATTGCTAAGACAACTGAGAGGAATCCAGATCGTCCGTGTGCGCAGTGCGGAAGGTATCACGTTGGCGAGTGCTAGAATCAGGTTCGGGAATGCTTCAGATGCAAGTCCAAGACTCATCCGGTTAAGGATTGTCCCCAAGATCCGAATAGGACTCGGGTAGTGGGTCAAGGTTATGTGCAACCAGGCAGAGGTGGTCAGCAAGCGACGAGAGGTCGTGGTCTGAACCATGGAGGAAATGGTTCCGGCCGAGGTCGTGGAGCATTAGGCCGCGGTAATGGTGGCACTGAGACAAGACAGCCAGCTCTGGTTTATGCAGTTCGTCGGAGAGAGGATAATGATGTGCCTGATGTGTCAGCTGGTAAGTTCCTTGTGTTTGGAATATTCTTTGTTGTTTCGTTCGTGTTGATGACTGTTTGATTTGTTGCTCGTAAAGTAGTTGGAACCTTGGGTATGAACTTAGAAACTGTGCCTAGAAGGTATGTTAGCTCTTTAAGATCAGAGTGCGCAGCTTTAGCGTAGTGGGAAGAATTGGACTGTTAGTTTAGAGAAGTAATTTCGAGGACGAAATTATTTTAAGGAGGGTAGAATTGTAACACCCTGGTTTAGGGGCTATGCATGTTGGGTATAATTCATGTTCTAGTAGGTTTTGGGTATGCTTGGATGTGTTTGAGAGGTCTTAAGAATGCTCAGATTAAAGGGGAAGACTTTGGGAAATTTTGGATTTTTAAGTGCTAAAAGGGGAGTTGGGCTGTAGGTGTCTTAAGAGAATTATTTGGGAGAATATGACACAAAGATTGGGCTGGTTGAGTGGCAAGGGAGACGCCACTAAGAGCTTGGAAAAAGTGACGCCTCAGGTACAAGGGAAGGGGCCAGTGTTCGAGCTGCGAAGGCAGCACTTTGGCCTTGGTTTTTGCGTCAAGGAGGGAAGAAGTTAGGTGGCTTTTGGATGCTTAAAAGATGGACAAAGACTTGGTCTTTGCTTTTGAATTTCGGCTAGGTAGAAGTTTGACTCATTCAAAAAGTTTGAATGAGTGTTAGGGAGGAATTGTAGGAGCAAATATTGGGATTTGGAAGGGAGTTGAGTGGTGGCCGAATTTTTGCTTTCTTTAGGGGGGAAGCTTGGCCGAATATTATAAATAGGGGGAGGTGTTCACCTTTTTGGTTTTTCACCATCTGTACTTTCTTGCCGAAACTTGTTTCCCATTTCTTTGTGTGCCGAATCCCTTTGGACCCTTTGCCGAATCCTAGTTTCCTTCTTAAGCCTTCATCCATTTGTCTTCCATACTCTACCAACACTAAAAACATTCCTTCTATTCACCTAGGCACTTTGGCCGAAACTCCAAGATCACATAGCCGACTTTCTCCCATTTGTTTTCTCCCCTCTTCTCAAACCTCTTTTGGCCGAAACTACTATTCCCTCTCCTTGATTTTCTTGTTAGCCGAATCTACACCACCTTTGTGCTGAATTTTCCTTCCCTCAATTTGGTAGTACTATTGGCCGAATGTTAGCATAGACCTCTTCGGGTTCCATAGCAATCGTTGTTAAAAGGGTACTTTGGGATTGGAAGTAGCCAGTCAAGCCTTCTCTTGTTAGCAATCGATTTTGGTAAGGCTTTGTTTTAATAAGCTATGTATTTAGTATTCGTTTTAAACTAAGGTTTTGATGCTAAGGCCGAATGTAGGGGAGGAGAGCCTAGCGCAGGAGACCTTTTCGGGATTCGTATAGGCAACATTTGCAGAGGCATAGAGCAGTTAGGATTTGATCGATTGTATCTATCAAGGTGCGTAATCATCGCACAATTTCTCGGTTTGATTGCTAACGTTTAAAACTATGTATTATGTGTGGAAGCCGATTATAATGGCTTAAGTGATGAGAACTGGTGATGGTAAGATTATTTGTGATGTATTTATGTATGTATATATATTTATATACTTATGTGATATGATGATTTAACATGTAGCATCTACATATTTGCATGAGGTGGGGCTTGATTCGATGAAGGAGGAAGTGTACACAAGGTGTACGTGGTCTAATGATAGCTCCGGCTACATTAGCGCTTGATGGTTAGCTTTGTGCTACCTCAAGGGAGATGTTGGCTAGGTGCCCATCTCGGCGGTTGATTGCTATGTGCATCACCGTAGACAGATATTGATGTTGAGATCATTTTGGTTGACCGGTGGCTCAGCCACGGCCTTGTGTAGCGAGTAGCCAAGGTAAGATTATGGATCACGATGTGATCAGTGGTGGGTTATCTACGGCCTTAGGCAGGGAGTCTGCTAAGGTTGGCGTACGGTTGGATTGTGGGTTGGGCTGAGATGCATATTTGCATGACTTGCTATAAGAAAAGTATGGTTATGGGCCAAGCCCATACGTGTGGGAAATACGTGTTATGATTATGCACTGAGTCAGTGGACTCACTTTTTTCATTAACCATTTCAGGTGATGCGTAGATTGGACCGGGGTCGGAGAGGACACGTGGTGGCCCATGCGGAAAGAGGAATTTAAATATTTTAAGTTTATTTTTATTAAGTATTTGATCTTTTAAATATTGATGTAATAAGGCCCTTTTGACTTTTATTTATTTCTGGGAACTATTTTATTATTATTTTAAATTATGGTTGGATTATATTAAATTAGTGAAGACAAATTTGTACCAGCAACTTGATTTCCAAATGGGCTTTATGTAATCACTAAAGTTGACTTAGTTTGGTTATGTTCCAAAAGAACTTGGTTTCAAAGGAAAATACAAAATTTTCATGTTTTAAATCCTAAGTAAAGAAAAATATTTTCACTAACATAACCAGATTCGGTCGTAGTGAATGGGCCGGGTTTGGGGATGTTACATTTATTCATAACAAATAACCTTAGCCGAATGTTAAATATGACTTACCTTGTGGATTTTAAATCCCGAAATTCACCGAATAACTATGGAACACGTGGCCTATGGTGTACCTTCGAGAAAAGAACTTCTCCTTCCTTGTAGTTGACACTTAGTAAATCCCGAAAGATCTCTTCAAAGTTTCGACAACAGGAATATTGATGGGATTAGTCCTAGATTTTGACAAATCTAAAAGAAAAGAATAGAAATCAAACTTGTTCTTACCTTTGAAGAAATCGACAGCACCTAAGCTTGAAACCACTTAAGATATTCGGCTATGGCTTTAAAAGGCTTACTTCCGGCTTTTGGAGGGATTAGAAAGAAAAGAGAATGAAGAATAAAGATGGAGGATTCGGCTAGAACACAAGGTATTTCGGCTTGGCAAAAATTAAAGAAGAAGAAGATTTGGTGAAGAGAATTCGGCAGAGGCTTCTAAAGAACAGAAATGAATGAATGAAGAATAGCCTTACTCTTCCTTTTATAGCCAAAATTACTAGGCTAGAGTCCCTTACTTGGCCACCACTTTCATATCTTTATCACTTTATTTAAAAATTAAAGAATAAATCCTCATTTATCTCTTGAAAATAATCTAGAATAAATCCATTATTTATCCCCTTTTTAGCCGAATTTTAAAGAGAATAAAACTCCCCTTTTAAAAGCCTTGTTGCCGTCTACCTCTGTGCTTCTGGAAGCAAAAATAAAATTTCTTTTATTTGCTACCCATGTGACTCGAACTCAGGCCCAACACCCTTGCATGTGGCGCCATTTCCAGAGGCCCTAAGTGATATCTTCAGGCCACTTTTCCAAGCCTGTTTGTGTGTCAAATTCCTCCTATTAATTTTCTTAAGGCCACCTTGCCTTAGTTTCCTCTTTTTAAACTTTAAAACTTGACATTTCTTTACATTTCCAAGTTTCCAAAAATTTCCGTTTGCCTCTTTTAAACTTAACATTTCCTTACATTTCCAAGTTTCCAGAAATGTTCACTTTCCTCTTTTGAATCATTCCTAAATCATTTCCTTACATTTCCAGGACATTTCCCTACATTTCCAAGACAAGGCATTTCCTTACATTTCCTTACATTTCCATACATTTCCTTACATTTCCTTACATTTCCATACATTTCCTTACATTTCCTTATATTTCCATACATTTCCTTACATCTTAGGGTTCCTAAAACTCCTCAGATCACATCCAACACACCCACTGAGCCCACTATCTCATGAATTACGCACGAACGCATAACCCCTAATCTAGGATGTTACAAAGCCCATCAACCCAACAAGTATATCACATCAAGAGTTAGAATACTTACCTGCGTGGATCGGGTGCCGATAGACTCGAAGGCCATATCTCAACCTAAAACATTTTTCTCAAATTCATAAATTTTCAAAACACTACTAGACCCATTTCACAGCCCGAGTTTTTAACTGGGCTCTGATATCAAAATGTAACACCCCAAACCCGTCCCATAAGTTTCGACCAGATCTGGTATGCTACGGGTTGTACATTGAAAACTTTTGCTTTGTTGGTTTTGGAAATCATAAGTTAATTAGACAATATTTGAATAAATAAGTGACATTTGAAAAGAAAACCTTGTATTATTATTATTCCGTATAATTAAACCTTTGACATAATTTCAGGAGTTACAAATAATAAAAACAACATAGATGAATATAAACTATGAGGCCTTGTTACATAAATATTCCCAAAATAATAAATAAAAGAAACTTAAAGAAAACTGAAAATAATCTAAAGCAATAAAACTTGATGGCCCCTCGAGTCCGTCTTGGCTCCCATGTCCACAATCTACTGCTCATCTGAAAGAGTAGAAAAAAATAATAGGGTGAGTCACCAAGACTCAGTGTGCAAATCCCGAAAACACAACAAAAAGGCTTGGGCCCACAAACACATTATGGGCCTTAGCCCATACACAATGGCAACAATCATAATTACATGATAAATAATAAATGATGAATGGCCCAGCCCATCCTAGAATTCCATCCTCTACACACCAACCCGTACCAACCATTACACCTTGGGGATTTCTACAATCAACCCTCCATCTGCTACACACCATAACGACAGCCGTACTGCCTATTCCTGTTATTCAGGAATCATTAAACGTGGCATAGCCACCGATCACTATGTGACCTTAATAATACATCATAGCATTTCGACAGCTGAGCTGCCTGCCATAAAGACCGATCACTAGGTGACCTATCTGGCAAAGCCACCGATCGCTATGCGACCTTTTTTCCCTTCATCATATCAATCCCACCCCATGCATACATACAAATAAAACATCATACAGACTTTCATATATTTCGATACACATAGAGATGTCCATGATTACGTACCTGGCATCCTTGCCTAACCCTTTTAGGATTTTATTCGACTGTCTACATAGCCACTTTTTGGCTTTTTAGCCCATAACCCATAAATTACAGTTAAAGAGTGTGTTAGAGATCTACACACCTGATTACCGTTAGAACGAGACTTTCTAAGCCAACGCTATCCGTAGCCAACACCACCGTTATCTGCCTAAGGTGTTGTTCAGAAGCCGATAACGAAACATTAGGTTAAGGCACAACTAACGAAAAGAAAACGATTGATCATCTTAAGGAGAATTGAAATCCTTACCTTGAAATCCTGAAAAGAGATATGAGATTCAGGGACTAGTGTTTCTGGCTTTTATATCTAAGAGATCTACTTCAATTCCCGAATGTCGCCCAACAAGAAAAAACATAGAACCATTAAACCATTAGCTTTTCGGCTTTGTCTTCTAAAAATCGAAAGAGATCTTAAGGGATAACAAGAGTCGACACTCACCTTGCTAGAGAAGATTTGGCTATTCCCAGAGGGTTCCGGCTTTTTGCGAAAATCAAGAAGAGAAGATGATTCAAAGAAGCCTATGGTGATTCGGCTTTTAATGAAGAAATTGGCAGGAAGAACAAAAGAGAATTTCGGCAAACTAGGGGTAGGTTCGGCTTTAGCAAAGATTAAAAGAAAAGAATGTAGAAAACGGATTATGAGGTTTCGACTTTTAGAAGAAAGAAGAGAAATGAACAATGGAGTTTCGACCTTTGATTCAAAGTGAAGATGAGGGAATAGGGTTAGGAATTTCGGCTTTTACTCAGAGAAGAAGAGAAAGAAAAGATGGAAACCCTAAAGAGAACCCTCACCTGACTATTTAAAGTTTCGACACTCCTTAGCCAAATCAAAAACCCCCCTCAGAGTTTGAAATTCGGCCACCACTTAGCCTTGCAGATAATTCCTATCTTTTCTCATTTATCTTCCATATTATCAACTATAGTATCTACATTATCCCATTCACATAAATCCTCCTATTTTTGAGCCTTGTTGCCGTCCACTCCACCTAACCCTAATGCCGAAAATTAGCTAACCTAAATTAAAAGAATTGGGTTCCATGAAACTTGAATTTGGGCCTCCTCAGTTGACACCACCTCCTTAAGTGGCGCTATTGACCACTGGGCCACAAGCCCATCTGCGTCTTTATTTACAATTAATATCTTTTAAACCTCATTCTAATAGGCTCTCCATTAGAGTGCCCAAACAGAAAATTTAACTAAGGCTTCAGCCCAATCTTGAGCCCAATTTGGACCCCTAATACTCAAATTAACTCATTACACATATTCACCCATTAAACGCATAGGCCCAAAAATTCAGGATGTTACAAAAATCCCATGAAAAAATTTACAGCACATGTATTCATAAAAGTTCAGCATTTTTGTTCAATTTTACAACTTAACATTTTAGTCCCTAAATCATGTTTTCATCAAAAATCACTTTGTAAAAGTTGTTTATCTATCAACAACCTTTCATTTTCTACCATAAATTTCTAATTTTCAGCATATACGTCCATAACCCATTTTTCATACTTTGATAACTTTACAAATTGATCCCCCAAATAGATAGATTAATCTATCCCAATTTCAAAAATATCAAAATTATTAAAAATAGGGCTTGATTACTTACCCAAATAAGCTTGATAAGTCTTCTTCCTCTCTCCTAGGGTTTCCATGGAAATATTTGGGGAAGATGATATGAAATTGTTTTCTTTTTCATTTAATTAAATTTTCATTTAATTAACTTTTTATCTTTCCAATTTAGTCCTTAGCCTTTTTTATATTTTTCCATGGATGAGTCATACCAAAATATCTACATACTTATCTTTAATGGTCTAATTACCATATAAGGACCTCTAGTTTTGAATTCCATAGCTATTTAATCCATATAGCTACTAGAATTCAACTTTTGTATTTTATGTGATTTAGTCCTTCTCGTAATTAAACACATAATCGGTAAAATTTTCGTATCAAAATTTTCACATGACTTTTCTAACATAATATGGTCCATATAGTAAAATAAAAAAAAAATTTATTTTCGGCTCGGATTTGGGGTCCCAAAACCACTGTTCCGATTACGCCAAATTTGGGCTGTTACAACTCTCCCCCTTAAGGAATTTTCATCCTCGAAAATTTCACTAGTAAAGAGATTTAGGTATTACTTTCTCATACTTTCCTCCAGTTCCTAGGTAGCTCCATCTATATCATGTCATTGTCAGAAAACGTTTATTAAAGCTACCTTTTATTTCTCAGTTTTTCTCTCCAAATGCCGGAATTTCAATCAATCTCCGAATATAAGTCGTGCCAGGCTGAATTTAACATTTATCAAAGCAATAACGGATGATGGGTCTGATCGATACTGTCATAACACATATACTCATAAAAACATTGTGAATTATATAGATATCTGATAATAATAACAATCAATACACAACAGGTCTAATTCTTTTCCATAATCTTATATGACCCGATAGACCAGGATCTTGATTGCCTTTACGGCCAAACCGGGAAACTTTCTTCCATGGCAAAACTTTCAAAAATATTTTGTCGCCAATCTGAAACTCTATTTCTTTTCATTTTTAGATTTACATCGGATATCAGACGATCAAATACTTCTTTTAGACTGTCTCAGATCCCTTTCATTTTTCTTCGGTTTCAACGAATCAAACCAACTACATGTATCTTTTCTAACTGAACTTAGTCAAAAACACCGGAGTTTTACACTTGTGACCATATAAAATCTCATACGATAAAATTTTATGCTTGACTATTAATTGTTACTATATACAAATTCAACTAATGGCAAATATTTCTTTTTCAATTGCCTTTGAATTCTAAAATACAACACCAAAACATATCTTCAAAAATCTGAATCATATGTTCAGATTGATTATCTATCTGAGAATGAAATACGGTGCTAAAATGTATTCGTATACCCAGAGTTTCTTGTACCTTGTTTCAGAATAGGAATATAAACTATAGATATCTATCAGAAATAACAGAAACTAGCACATCATAAAATCTGATAATCTCAAGAACAGATAATTCAAGCAATCTATTAAGTGAGAAATCCATCCATACCAGGATAAAATGTGCAGGCTTTGTCAAACAATCGACAATTACTCAAATAGTATATTTCTTTTTCATAGATAGGGATAATCCTGATATAAAATTCATAGTATCTTTGTCCCATTTCCGGTTCAATATTTTCACTGACTATAACCATCTTGAAAGTATCATCTCTATCTTGTTGATACATCCATCATTTAAATATAGATTCAGAAATACCATACTTCATTCCGATTTACCAGTACATCTTTTTCAAATCGTTTTGCATTTTATCATTTCCCAGATAAACAGACATAGTACCATTGTGATCATTCATGTAAAATTTTCTGTAAAAGTTCCAAGTGGTAACACCCCTAACCCCTATCCGTCGCCGGGCTAAGGTTACGAGGCATTTCCAAACAAATTGCAACTAGGAACAGACGTTCATTTGAATTCAAGCACAAAGCAATATGATCTTTTCTATTTTTTTATCCATCCTCTTATTCCTTACAAATCAAACTCATATATATATATATATATATATATGGATCACATAATCAACCAAAATCACTTCATATTTTTTTCTACTCATATCACATGTACAAATCATGCTTCAATAGTTAATCATATTAATATCATATAAATAATCACATATTCAATTTAACAATATGCAACAAGTCATATTACAAGTACTTAATACATAAAATGTCCAAACCACATGACTTAAACATTAATGGCATTTATAAACTTAAAACTTATCTCAGCACATATATATCATTATAACATGCATCGAACATAAATCAAAACAAATATAACATAAGTTGATTATTAATCATATTAGTTCAACATATACACATATTAAACCAACCGAACTATATTATATCATATAATATTCAATTGTATATACAAGCATAGTAACATTTCATCATGGCCGAACATACTACTAATTAATAGCAACATGATGCGCCTTTAAATTCAATCAATATGAACCATATCACATACTTAAATACCACTCATTTAAACGACATTGCACACATTTAAAATAGCACAATTTAAAACTGGACATATTCCTTTACCAATCATAAAACCATGCGCATATGACCTTGTTATCATAAACCAATTTGAACACAAATAACATCTAAAATCACATATTATTCACATATCAATTTATATGCATTAGATTGTACCAAAAATTTCATTCATACAACCCAAGTTAATCTACAATCGGACAATTAATATAACATATAATACATAATATATTTATTTAGGTGTGTTGTAAACCAAAATGACATGCTTATCATTTATTATCATATCCTTAACCTCATTTGCATATTCACTTTACTTATCAACCAAAACAATCATATGGCATATTCATTATTTATCTATTACCAACTGTACCAATTTAGTCAATCATTCAAGCATAATATATATGCATACATTGCCAATTCAAACCTAATCAATATAACCTATACACATTCGGACTTATAATCATCCAACTCATACACATTCGGACATATAAATATCTTCTAACCTTTATATACATAGTTCATTTTATAAGACCTAACCGAACTCACTGAAATACCAAATCCAAACATACCATACATATTATATATATATATATCAAAACCTTTACCGTAATATTAACTAATTATAGCAATCATATACCGCTTATAAATAAGCCATGGTTGAAATGATAAAACCAAACACATTAAACACTTAAACATGAACTCATATAACCGAATCTAAACAAAATGATTAAGCCATTTTCGCATTGCTATATATATATATATACATGACCAAAAATCAAACTTAAAGATTCCATCTATGCTATACATGCCATAAGCCCAGATTCAACTTAGTAAAATACCGAAAAACTGTCGATAGTGTGAGTAGTCTTGCTGACGATCCCCGATCTCGTAACATATATCCAAATCTATAAACAGAAGTGAACAAGAATACACACAGAGTAAGCTATTTAAGCTTAGTAAGTCATAAGCAATTATATATTTACCAACTATTATATATTAACACTAAGTTAGCAAAATCGAATATACATGTTCTCAAATACAAGGTTATCATTTAAATCTTCCATACACATATCGTATGGCTAATTGTACAAATGCACATGAACTTATACAAATCTCACTATTAAAATCACATATACCCCATTTGGCCGAATATGCACAATCACATATACATTCACATTTTACACATTTGTAACTTTAACATCTACATAATCAATTCAATAACTGACTTACCTTATTTTCACATACACAAAAGCATTTTGTCAATTTACTTGCTCAATAAACATCACATATACACTTACCAATTTGGCCGAATATAAAAGACACATCTATGCTCATATCTAAAATCAATTCCATAATGTCATACTATTCATTTATAAGGCCGAATAATCTTATTAATAATTACAAATATATTCCTCAATTGTATCACATATAACTTGTATCAAATAGCAATTTACTAATTTACTTATCTCTCACAACCATTAGATTTACACATACCTGAACGTTGAGCTCATTTGCTGTATATAAATTCCGCATCGTTAAAAATCTATTGAAGCATACACTTATAATAAATCACCGGCATAAAGCCTGCTAGGCATAAAGCCTGATATTATCCACCGGCACTAAGCCTGCTAGACCCACGGTCTGATATTTATTCACTGGCAATAAGCCTGCTAGGCACGAAGCCCGATTAAGTTCACCAGCACAAGGCTTGCTAGGCCCACGGCCTGAATAACGGTACTATAAAGTTGTCTCACACACATTTATATATCGAACTTATTTGCATTTCATAATTCTTGTATGAACTTTCAAACATCATATCTCAACTGAACTAAACTTGATAATATTAAATTCTAGGTATAATCACATTCGGCTACTCAACATTATAGTTACAAATTTCCAAATCAGCATATACTAAGTTACGTACATAATTTACAATGTTTTATTGCTTAAGGACTTACCTCGGACGTCAACGGTCAGTAAAATCGACTAATCGACTACTCTCGTTTTTCCCCGGTCCAGATCTGATTTATCTGGTTCTTGATCTAAACATATTCAAATTAAGCTTGTTTAAACACCATTCCATTCAATTTAGTCTAAAAATACATAAATGGGTAAATTATTATTTTACCCCTAACATTTACAATTTTTTACAATTTAGTCCCTATTGCACAAAACATAAAATACATCAAATTTCTTCATACCCAAGTATGCCGAATTTTACCCATGACTATACAAGCCTGTATAATTCATTAATTTCACATTTTAGTCCCTCAAACTATTATTTTTGTAATTAAGTCCTAATTACTCAAAATCATTAGAAACTCCAATACAACATACGTAATCTAACACATATTTATCATAATTCATCCTCAAACAACATAAACAACAAACTATCATCATTGGCTCAACTCAAAATATTCATCAAACTCAAACAACGATCTCAAAAACGTAGAAATTATCAAAAATCGAACAAAAACGAACCTTGATTGAGCTTGAATAAGAGCCGAAACCTAGCTTGGTTTCTTTCTTTTTCTTTTCTTTGCTATTCGGCCATGGAATAAAAATGAAATGAAACTATGGCTTTCTTATTTTATTTTTATGTCATTATATTATAATATGATATTATTATACATTAATATATATTTTTTTAATATAACAAATAATATATAAAACATATAATGATGGCATGTTGCCGTCCACTACATTTGAAAATGGACTTTTTGCCCTTTAAGGACTCAATATTAAAAAACCACTATAGACTAAGCACTTTACACTATAGTTTGTAACTTTTATATTTTACGCGATTAAGTCCTTTTATTTAATCGGACACCTAAACGACAAAATTAAGTCACGAAAATTTAACACAAACAAATTCACACATAATAAATACGGAGAATAATTTTAAAATATTTTCCAGACTCGGATTTGTGGTCCCGAAACCACTTTTCCTATTAGGGTCAAAATCGGACTGTTACAACTCTCCCCCTTAGGGATTTTCGTCCTCGAAAATCTTACCAGAAAGTAGATTAAGGATTTTCTTCCGCACAATAAATTTCAAATTCACACATAGCTTTGGATTTCAAATCTCTTGAATCTCACAATTGAAATTCTGATCTGACTTTCGCTGTACATTATCTCTAGCTAAGACTGCTTATGACTGTATTAAATTGTTTTCTTTTTCTGCTCAATTTCTTTGACGATATTAATCCCGTGGATCATTTTCTGACAAAACTCGATCCTGTAATAACAGAGTTCGGTAACTGCTTATAATAGCAACAGTCTTTCTTAGTTGCTTTGAAACTCTAAAAGACAGTGACAAATAAATATTTCGAGAGTTTCAATTGCATTTCCCGATTTCAATGCAATCTCATACTCACAGATTATCGTAACTTTCCTCAGAATCCCAATATGAGTTTCAGATCTCAATTCGAAACAATGATAATTGGTACCATGTGTATTCCTATCATCTCAGGAACAGATAACTCTATAATCAACACTTTATTTCTGTAATCAACAAAGTCAGAAATATCACAGTTCACACTCTGTAACACCCCAAACCCGGCCTATTCGTTAAGTCCAGATTTGGCATGCCACACAAATCGAACTTACATCTAGTCATCAATGATTTAAAGAAAACAAATCTTCAAAACGATTTTGGAGATGGAGTTTATCAAAAATTTGGAATCCATGATTTTAAAACATAAGAGTTTATAAGTTGATTTTCAGAGAAATAATTTGTTGAAATAATTTCATAAAAGAGTTTTCACAGAAATTTTACGAGTTGATGATATTTAAGAAAAACCCCCTTTTTATACGCAAGTTTAAGAAAACATTTATAGAAATTAAAACAGTCCCATTTAAGTATCTAAAACATTTTAAAATCCATCCACGAAATAAAAATCCATGAAAATAATACAAGAGGCCTTATTACATTGCAACTGAAATAATACTTAAATAGAAATACTTAAAAGAAGTTCAAAGTTTATAAAAACCCATCATTCGTAGTATGACCTCCACACGAAGTCATCCTCGGCCCAAGTCTCCATCAATTATCATTACCTGAGAAAGGTAATAAAAACGGGGTGAGTTACTTAGAACTCAGTGTGTAACCCACTTACCGTGCCACTGGGCCAGAACCATTTAAGCATATAACTGGGCTTGAGCCCATTTACAAATATACAATATATATATATCAAATATAAAATGCATATGATATGCAATTCCCAACCAAGCCTAAATTTCCATTCGCTACACACCACCCGTACTAACCAACACACCTGTGGAGATCAAGTCAACCCACCCCGCCAACACACCAATTGCAGGCATAAAGCCATTTAAAATGATTGTGGAAGAGCCACCGAACTAGATTGTGGCAGAGCCACTCGAACTAGATTGTGGCAGAGCCACTCAAACTAGATTGTGGCAGAGCCACTCGAACTAGATTGTGGCAAAGCCACTAGAACTAGATTGTGGCAGAGCCACCAAAACTTCTCTTCAATTTTAGCCCAACCCATGCAATCATGTATGCATATACAAAACATAACAATATTCATAAGATAATTTCAACATAAGGCCCATAATACAAGTTGGCCCATTAAGCAAACTAGCAATGGGCCCATTAATCGATCTAGCAAATTTGGCCCATTAATCGATCTAGCAAATTTGGCCCATTAATCGATCTAGAAAATTAGGCCCATTAATCGAACTAGCAAATTTGGCCTATTAATCACATGAGGCCCTTTTTACAAATTTCACACTTGGCCAATTTATCAAATAATTCGTATAGTCCATCTATCACATGAGGCTCAAAATATTACTTTTTAACAAAATAGCCCACTAAGGGCAATTCCGTAATTTCCACAACTTTAATACTGATTTCATGCATTTACACAAAAAGTGTTAATATACCGTATTTTCCAATTTTACCAACTTTACGTTTTTTATTCCAATGCTTACGGTATAATATCAAACCCAATAAGATAAGTGTGAAATTACACACCTGATTACGGAGAGAACTATACTTTCCAGCTCGTCGGTACCTAAATACGTATCACACTCGATTAGAACACTGATACTAAATACAAATCTATGTTAAGATAAACGATCTAGATCTTTACCCTCAGAATTTCGAACAACAATTATTTGTGGTTTCTCCCCGATTGATGGTTCATAACCCGTTGAAGAACCACGAACAGTCAACGGCTCAGGAGTACGAATGACTTCAAATAATTGATTTTCACCAGAGGAGGGTCCACAACCCGGTGGAAAATCTCAGATTGCCGAAATAGCCCTTCGCTTGAATCTAGGGGGAATAGCGAATCCACCCCTCTTTCGAACACTATTCACTAGTCTTTTCGAACCTATCTTGTTTGCCACAAAAACTTACGTTCACGGAAATGATAATCGAGTGATAATGTCCCCTAAAACGAAATCAATTAGTAATCCATCTATAACGATATGACGAGTAATATAGAAATCCTTGATAGAAACCCCTACCTTAACACTTCGAATCGATTTCTAGCGATTCACGATGATTACGAATACTCCGAGTTCGGCCTTCGTTATAACACTATTAAAATGAAAAGATCGTCTAAGAGAAAAGGATAAATGATGCTATTTTCGGTCAAAAGACCCTCCCAAACTAATATATATATATATTCGGCTAAAGAAAAGAAAAGAATAAAGATTTGAAAAAAAAGTTCTTACTGATTGATTAAAACGAAGGTTGAAAGAATAATCAACAAAAACAATATAAGTGAAGAGAAGATTCGGCTTGAAGGAAAATTGGAGAAAATGGTGTTAGCACCATTCGGCCATGGGGAGTAAGAGATGGGAGACAATGTGTTTTGGGTTATTCAAATGTGAAAAAGGAGCAAAGAGTGAGATTTGGGACAAAGAAGCATTCGGCAATGGTGAAGAAGAGAAGAAAAGAAAAATGGCCTTTATGCTTTGGTATTTCGACACAAGGGAGAGAGTGTCTTGAGATGTTAGGCAAAAATATGACCAAATGGTAAAAATGAAATGAAATGGCCAAAAGAAACAAAGCTTACCTATTGCTCAAATTCGGCTAGGAGAAAGAGTTTGGAGAGAAATGAAAATTTTACACAAAATGCTAAGAATTGACCAAAACTAACTCCTAATCCTAGCCAAACTACTAACAACATTCGGCCACTCCCCCCTAGCCACAAAACCATCCATGTACATTGGCCAAAAGTCAAAGCTTTAGCCACCCAAAAGTTTCCATGACAACATCCTTGATTCATGCCTTGTGTTCCCCCTACATTCCATAAGTTTAGGATTTCTTTCCCCAACTTCCATGCTTACCTTAACCATTAGCCACCTCGCCATAAGTAAAATAGCCCAACCTAACCAAATATAATGCTTGACCGACACATGCTATAAAGGTGCAAAAATAAAAGTCACCAAAATGCAATCCATGGGATTCGAACCTCTTCCCTCAAGCAACACTTATGGCGCCAACTCCACTTTACTACTAGCTCATCTTATGCTAGTTTTTGACACTTAATTTCCTTAAACATCAAGTTCACTTGATCCACTTCTATAAAGTACTCATTTCTAAAATTTATTCTAATTCTGAATAAATCCCGAGCCTTCTCAAGACTATATTAAGCACACAAATTGAATCATCCACAAGCTAAGCACCAAAAACATGCAACATATTGATACTCAATTTTTAGGATGTTACAATTCTACCCCTTTAAAGAAAATTTCGTCCTTGAAATTTACCTGGTTAAAAGAGGTGAGGATATTGTTGCCGAATTGCGTCCTCAGGCTCCCACGTAGCTTCCTCCGCTCCGTGATTACGCCATAGAACCTTAACCAACGGCACAGTCTTCTTTCTTAGCACCTTAATATCATGGTCTAAGATTTTCACTGGTTCCTCCTCGAAAGACAAGTCTGACCTCAACTCCACTTCTTCTACCGGTACTATGTGAAACGGATCCAATCTATAACGCCTCAGCATAGAAACATGGAAAACACTATGAATCTGACTCAACTCCGGAGGTAATTCAACCTGATAGGCCACTGGTCCTACACGCTTCAACACACGGTACGGTCCAATGAACCTAGGGCTCAACTTGCCCTTCCTTCCAAATCTGAAAATCTTCTTCCAAGGTGAGACTATCAGAAAGACCTGATCTCCCACCGCAAACTCAATATCCTTATGCTTCAGATCCGCATACGACTTTTGTCTATCCGAAGCTTCTTTTAACTGCGCTCGGATACCTTTACCTTTTCATCCGTCTCAGATATCAACTCAGGACCCAACAACTGTCGTTCCCCCAATTCAGTCCAACAAGTAGGGGTACGACACCTACGACCGTATAAAGCTTCATAAGACGCCATTTGGATACTGGATTGGTAACTGTTATTATACGCGAACTCTGCCAACGGTAGGAAATCCTCCCAACTACCTCTGAAGTCAATCACACAACCCCTTAACATATCTTCCAAAATCTGAATTACACTTTCTGACTGACCATCTGACTGAGGATGAAAAGCCGTACTGAAGTTTAACTTTGTTTCCCAAAGCCTCATGTAAAGCTTTCCAAAACCGTGATGTAAACCTAGGATCCCTGTCCGATATGATAGACACTGGTACACCATGCAACCTCACGATTGTAGATACATACATCTTAGCCAACTTCTGCAGCGAGAAATCCGTATGAACTGGTAGAAAATGAGCAGTCTTCGTTCATCGATCCACTACTACCCAAACGGAATCTTTCTTAGTAGGTGTTAAGGGTAACCCACTAACAAAATCCATTGTTATCCACTCCCATTTCCATAAAGGAATCTTTACCGGTTGCAATAAACCCGATGGTAATTAATGTTCTGCCTTCACTTGTTGACACGTCAAACACTTTCCCACAAAATCAGTAACCTCCCGCTTTAACCTTGGCCACCAATACTGCTCACGGAGATCCCGATACATCTTATTTCCTCCAGGGTGCATAGCATAAGGGCTACTATGCGCCTCTTGTAGAATCATTTGTCTCAAATCTGAATTCATGGGCATACAAACTCTTCCACGAAAATGCAGCACGCCATCCTTGTTCAATCCAAAGTCCCCTATTATACCACTTTCAACTTGTTGCATTAAAGAACCCAACTCTTCATCTGATAACTGCTTTTCCTTGGTCTGTTCTAACCACAATGGCTTCACCTGAAGTTCTGCTAGCAGACTGCCATCCTCATACAAACTGAGATGAGCAAGCATTGCTCTTAACTCTGATACCACCTTACGACTCAACGCGTCTGCCACAATGTTAGCCTTTCCAGGATGTACTCGATTGAGAAGTCATAATCCTTTAACAACTCCACCCATCTCCGTTGTCTCAAGTTCAACTCCTTTTGGGTAAGAAGGTACTTAAGACTCTTATGGTCCGTATAAATGATCGACTTCTCACCGTAGAGATGGTGCCTTCAAATCTTTAAGGAAAACACCACCGCAGCTAACTCCAAGTCATGAGTAGGATAGTTGACTTCATGCGGCCTTAACTGACAAGAAGCATAAGCCACCACTTTTCCACCTTGCATTAGCACACATCCTAAACACGTGTGTGACGCATCACAGTAAATGATAAACTCTTTTCCAGCCTCAGGTTGAATCAGTACCAGCGCTTCCATCAAAATCTTCTTAGTTTCTCGAAACTTTCTTGGTGTTTATCAGTCTATACATACGGTACTCCCTTTCGCAACAGCTTAGTTAGGGGTGCAGCGATCAACGAAAACCCCTCAACAAAGCATCTATAGTAACCAGCCAAACCCAAGAAACTCCGAATCTCAGCCACTGACTTCAGTGGTTTCCAATCCAACACAGCCTCTACCTTCCGAGGATCAACTCTTATTCCTCCGGCTAACACCACATGACCCAAGAAAGTCACTTCCTTCAACCAAAATTCGCATTTACTGAATTTGGCATAAAGTTACTTATCTCGTAAAATTTGCAACACAATGCGCAAATGTGAGTCATGTTCTTCTTCATTCTTTGAATATACCAAGATATCATCTATGAACACCACTACGAACCGGTCTAGATAGGGTTGAAGGACTCGGTTCATCATGTCCATAAATGCAGCTGGTGCATTGGTCAAACCAAACGGCATCACCAAAAACTCATAATGTCCATAACGTGTTCAGAATGCCATCTTATTAATATCTGCCTCTTTCACCTTGAGTTGATGATAACCCGATCTCAAATCAATCTTGGAGAAAACTGAAGCTTCTCTCAATTGATCAAACAGGTCGTCGATTCTCGGCAATGGAAACCTATTCTTGATCGTCAATTTATTCAATTGCCTATAATCAATGCACATACGCGTCGACCCATCCTTCTTCTTGATGAACAAAACCGGTGCTCCCCACGGAGACACACTCGGTCGAATAAATCCCCGATCCAACAATTCTTGAATTTGGGCTTTAAGCTCCGTTAACTCCTTCGGCGCCATTCTATAAGGAGCAATGGACACCGGAGCCGTTCCGGGCCAAAGCTCAATGCCAAATTCTACTTCTCGGTGTTGAGGTAAACCAGGAAGTTCTTCGGAAAAGACATCTGAAAATTCCTTCACCATTCTCACATCTTCTACTGATAATTCCTTGGCATCCAAAGCATTAATGAAGGCTAAGAATGCTCCATACCCTTTTCGCACCAACTTTTCTGCCTTCAACGCAAATACCACATTTGCCAAAAAGTTCTTTCGCTCGCCTATCATTACTACGTCCTTATCATCCACAGTCCTTATTGACATCCGCTTTTCAGCACAATCCAATTGCGCCTGGTGCTTCACCAACCAATCCATGCCCAAAATAAGATCAAACTCACCGAAAGGCAATTCCATCAAGTCCGCCAAAAATATTTCTCTTTGGATTTCTAAGGGCACGTCTCTAAACAATTTATTCACAATTACAGACTGTCCTAAAGGACTAATTACCGTCATCTCTTTATCGGTAATCTCAGATCTAATGTTCAGGTTTCTAGATATGGCACTAGCAACATACGAGTGGGTAGACCCGATATCTATCAAAGCAGTAACAGGTACATCAAAGATGAAGAACGTACCAGTTATCACGTCAGGTGCATCGCCATCTTTACGACACCTAACCACATAGACCAACCCCGGCTGTCTTGCCTCCGCATTACCTCTAAAGCCATTTCCTCGACCCGGTACACCTTGACCACGTCCGGTACCATTACCACCACGACCTGATCCCCGACCTCTCGGTGGCTGCTGAGTACCTCTAGCTGGCTGAGCATCAGAGTTACGAGCTTCCTGAGTCAGATCAGTCCGTCGAGGGCAATTCTTATATTGATGATCCTTGGAACCACATTTATAACAGGCACTAGTTTTCCTCCAGCGTTCCCCAGGGTATTGTTTCCCACAGTCGGCACAGCCTCGACTCTGTTTGGTAGTCACAGGTGCTCTAGCTTGAGCTGGCTCATCATTTCGAGGCCTCTTCTGGAACCTTTTAGCAGAACCTGTGTACTTAAAATCCCTCTTGCCTCTGACTCTTTCCCGGTTCTGGTGTTCTGAGTTCTTAGCCTCTTCAGCTATCTTGGCTTTCTCTACAAGCGAGGCAAAAGTCTGTACTTGTTGTGGGGCTATCAGTACCCGCAACTCATCATTCAGCCCATCTTCAAAGCATACACAACGCTCATGATCAGTCGGCACTATTGTGCGAGCATAACAGCTCAAGCGAAGAAATTCTGCCTCGTAAGCTGCCACCGTCTTATTTCCTTGAACCAAATTCAGGAATTTCTTCCTCCGGGCATCCATATAACTTGTCCTGACATACTTCCCTTACAAAGTAGCTTTGAAGAAATCCCAAGTAACCAATGCAGCCTCGGTGCCTTCTCGAACAATAAGCCACCATTGATACGCCTCGTCCCTTAACAAGGACACGACTCGTCTTATTTTCTGCTCGGTGGTGCACTCCAAATCGTCCATGATTCGTTCCACTACCTCGAGCCAATATTCCGCAACATTCGGAGCTACACCGGAGACACCTCTAAAAACCTCGGCACCACTTGATTTAAGTTGTCCTGATATTGATCCACGAACTGCTGGGCCAGTTCTAGTCCTGACAACCCTTTCTAGGACTCGCAACATTGCTTGAGTCAAAGCATTGTCCTCTCTTGTATGATCATGTGATCCAGTCTCACTCCCGGGTGACGCAGGTACAGCCATTTCCGGCATATGTCCCGGCGCTTCAGTTGCACCCCTAGCACCTCGTCCTCTACCACGACTACGTCTACCGTGTCCACGTCCACGTCCTCTAGTGCTTATAATGACTAATTCGGTTTAATCTAATTACAAGTTTTATGAATCAGAATATTATTTCAGTGTTCATTAACGATATTTTATGATATATAAGAGATAAAGTTGTTTTCACAATCACATCCTATAGTCTCGATCTCTACCGTTTTCAACATCTAAAACTAGAAATTCTAGAGTCTTCCTATGATCATATCACAATAATAAACATTTAATATACAAATACTTACTTGACTTGGTACCGGATGCTCGTGGTGCCATACTACCTTTAAAACATAAAGTCTAAAAATTTAAACAGTTTTAAACAAAAATTGTTGTTGAACCCAAACCACAGCCGAGTTTTGAACCTGGCTCTGATACCATAAAATGTAATACCCCAAACCCGGCCTATGCGTTAAGTCCAGATTTGGCATGCCACACAAATCGAACTTACATGTAGTCATCAATGATTTAAAGAAAACAAATCTTCAAAACGATTTTGGAGATGGAGTTTATCAAAAATTTGAAATCTATGATTTTAAAACGTAAGAGTTTATAAGTTGATTTTCAGAGAAATAATTGGTTGAAATAATTTCATAAAAGAGTTTTCACAAAAATTTTACGAGTTGATGATATTTAACAAAAAAACCCTTTTTATACACAAGTTTAAGAAAACATTTATAGAAATTAAAACAATCCCATTTAAGTATCTAAAACATTTTAAAATCCATCCACGAAATAAAATTCCATGAAAATAATACCAGAGGCCTTATTACATTGCAACTGAAATAATACTTAAATAGAAATACTTAAAAGATGTTCAAAGTTTATAAAAACCCATCATTCGTAGTATGGCCTCCACACGAAGTCATCCCCGGCCCAAGTCTCCATCAATTATCATTACCTGAGAAAGGTAATAAAAACGGGGTGAGTTACTTAGAACTCAGTGTGTAACCCACTTACCGTGCCACTGGGCCAGAACCATTTAAGCATATAATTGGGCTTGAGCCCGTTTACAAATGTACAATATATATATCAAATACAAAATGCATGTGATATGCAATTCCCAACCAAACCTAAATTTCCATCCACTACACACCATCCGTACCAACCAGCACACCTGTGGGGATCAAGTCAACCCACCCCGCCAACACACCAATCGCCGGCATAAAGCCATTTAAAATGATTGTGGCAGAACCACCGAACTAGATTGCGGCAGAGCCACTCGAACTGTATTATGGCAGAGCCACTCGAACTAGATTGTGGCAGAGCCACCAAAACTTCTCTTCAATTTCAGCCCAACCCTTGCAATCATGTATGCATATACAAAACATAACAATATTCATAAGATAATTTCAACATAAGGCCCATAATACAAGTTGGCCCATTAAGCAAACTAGCAATTGGCCCATTAATCGATCTAGCAAATTTGGCCCATTAATTGATCTAGCAAATTAGGCCTATTAATCGAACTAGCAAATTTGGCCCATTAATCACATGAGGCCCTTTTTACAAATTTCACATTTGGCCAATTTATCAAATAATTCGTATAGCCCATCTATCACATGAGGCTCAAAATATTACTTTTTAACAAAATAGCCTACTAAGAGCAATTCCGTAATTTCCACAACTTTAATACTGATTTCATGTATTTACACAAAAACTGTTAATATACCGTATTTTCGAATTTTACCAACTTTACGATTTTTATTCTAATGCTTACGGTATAATATCTAACCCAATGAGATAAGTGTGAAATTACACACCTGATTACGGAGAGAACTATACTTTCCCGCTCGTCGGTACCTAAATACGTATCACACTCGATTAGAACACTGATACTAAATATAAATCTATGTTAAGATAAACGATCTAGATCTTTACCCTCAGAATTTCGAACAACAATTATTTGTGGTTTCTCCCCGACTGATGGTTCATAACCCGTTGAAGAACCACGAACAGTCAATGGCTCAGGAGTACGAATGACTTCAAATAATTGATTTTCACCAGAGGAGGGTCCATAACCCGGTGGAAAATCTCGGATTACCGAAACAGCCCTTCTCTTGAATCTAGGGGGAATAGCGAATCCACCCCACTTCTGAACACTATTCACTACTCTTTTCAAACCTATCTTGTTTGCCACAAAAACTTTCGTTCACGAAAATGATAATCGAGCGATAATGTCCCCTAAAACGAAATTGATTAGTAATCCATCTATAACGATATGACGAGTAATATAGAAATCCTTGATAGAAACCCTTACCTTAACACTTCGAATCGATTTCTAGTGATTCACGATGATTACAAATACTCTGAGTTCGGCCTTCTTTATAACACTATTAAAATGAAAAGATCGTCTAGGAGAAAAGGATAGAGGATGCTATTTTCAGTCAAAAGACCCTCCCAAACTAATATATATTCGGCTAAAGAAAAGAAGAGAATAAAGATTCGAAGAAAAAGTTCTTACTGATTGATTAAAACGAAGGTTGAAAGAATAATCAACAAAAACAATATAAGTGAAGAGAAGATTCTGCTTGAAGGAAAATTGGAGAAAATGGTGTTAGCACCATTCGGCCATGGGGAGTAAGAGATGGGAGACAATGTGTTTTGGGTTTTTCAAATGTGAGAAAGGAGCAAAGACTGAGATTTGGGACAAAGAAGCATTCGGCAATGGTGAAGAAGAGAAGAAAAGAAAAATGGCCTCTATGCTTTGGTATTTCGGCACAAGGGAGAGAGTGTCTTGAGATGTTAGGCAGAAATATGACCAAATGGTAAAAATGAAATGAAATGGCCAAAAGAAACAAAGCTTACCTATTGCTCAAATTCGGCTAGGAGAAAGAGCTTGGAGAGAAATGAAAATTTTACACAAAATGCTAAGAATTGAACAAAACTAACTCCTAATCCTAGCCAAACTACTAACAACATTCGGCCACTCCCCCCTATCCACAAAACCATCCATGTACATTGGCCAAAAGTCAAAGCTTTAGCCACCAAAAAGTTTCCAAGACAACATCTTTGATTCATGCCTTGTGTTCCCCCTACATTCCATAAGTTTAGTATTTCTTTCCCCAACTTCCATGCTTACCTTAACCATTAGCCACCTTGCCATAAGTAAAATAGTCCAACCTTACAAAATATAATGCTTGACCGACACATGCTATAAAGGTGCAAAAATAAAAGTCACCAAAATGCAATCCATGGGATTCGAACCTCTTCCCTCAAGCAACACTTATGGCGCCAACTCCACTTTACTACTAGCTCATCTTATGCTAGTTTTTGACACTTAATTTCCTTAAACATCAAGTTCACTTGATCCACTTCAATAAAGTACTCATTTCTAAAATTTATTCTAATTGCGAATAAATTTCGAGCCTTCTCAAGACTATATTAAGCATACAAATTGAATCATCCACAAGCTAAGCACCAAAAACATGCAACATATCGATACTCAATTTTTAGGATGTTACACACTCATTCATCAATATCATATCTAAGAATGTCGTGCATCATGTTACTCTCTTACGATCAAACTAACTGACACTGTGAGCCACCTATAACAATGGTTATACAGTCTCAGAGCTTCTCGGTATAGACACTTTATCTCGAAATAACAAATAATCATCGATTCCACATCTGAAATTCTGAATCAGAAATCAATTTATGCTGAACCCCCTTATTAACTTATAATTCACTAACACGTTGCTGAATTTCACAACTTCACTAAATAAACATTTATTTAGCCTCTAATTTAGCTAACAATCGTTCATTACTTGATAAGATCAATCGCATATTCATCGCTCAAAAAGCACACAAAGCTTCCCATTCAAAACATCAGAAACTATAATCATTTACTCGAATAAGAATCACTTATAGACTCAAAAGTTTTTCGACGATTTGGGCTAACTTTACTGTGCCAAGTTCGGATCTTTCTCTGACATTAAACATTTTAAACTCTTATAGTCATCATATATATCACACAACTCTTTTCATGCATCTTTAACTATATGAAATCACAAGATATCTCTGTACACTTTTTCATTAGAACACACTTTAAACCATTCATTAACATATGACTGAAGATCATAAACTCTTTATTCAACTCAGACGAAACTAGAACTGACATTTTGGTTGATAATGTCTTCGTGCAAAAGAAAGCTTCAACATTCGAACTAACTTTAATTTACCACAACACTTCTCAGACAGAATTGTTCCAATAGATATAATTCTGTATTAAATCTTCAACAGTACAAATTCTTCTTCCATATTATCCTTCAATTCATACATGTATGTTTAAAATTTATTTCCAGTTCGTAGATAGATTCAAACACATACAACCCAATTAACTTTTCAATCAAATAATTCAGATCATACTAAACCACTGATTTGGTCTTTTCGAAGAAATCTTTTCTTCTCATTAAAAGCATAACCCCAAACATATCATTATACAAATTTATCTTGATCTTCTATCATTTTTACTTTTATCAATGTCGAACCTTCACAAGAACTAGAAAAGAGTTAATAATGAAGTTGTCTCTTATATCAAGCATCGAAACTTTGAATTCTACTGAAATCACCTTAACCAAATAGAAATCATTGGACCTTACTAGGAACGATGTCTCAACCCTATAATAAATATTATCCCGACTATTAAGGAAGCATTTGAACACTGAAAAGAATCAAATATGATTTTAGTAGCAACCATTGTATAGACACAACTTCTATAACTCTGAGGACGGTACCACTGCACTCTCACATTTCAAGCCAGAAGTTATAATCATAATGAACATAGTCATCTCTGTCATATAGAGATCTCTTGCAGATAATCACATGGAATCATAAGAAAATTGAAATAGTGAAATTTCAACATATGGAGCTATACAGGATATCTGAAAATTACAACCCGTATAGAATGATATCAATTCCGATACTATCCCAAAAAATGTCCAGAAAGAACAATGTCACTTATAAATACTAAAATCCCCAGTAACAGAAGCAATATAATCTTCACGTATATTCAATAGAACAATAACCAGTAGAAACAAAATATTAACTTCATATAGATTTTACCATCGACTTTTATATCCACATAACGGAATAAATTATCAAAGAAAGACATAACAATGTCGAACATAACCCAAACAGATCAACGATGCTTTCATCTATTAATATGTTTAGCTAATGTTCTCATACGATAAGACTTCCTTTTTGAAATTAAACAGTCACATATACTTCTGAGGAAAATTGTACACATAGAATGCCCAGAAGGAATCATAGTAACTACTCGATTGTAACCATTGTATTCAACCATTAATACGATTCAATCATTATTCATTTGTCTAATTCTGCCATCAGAAATTTTCACATTATCCTTTCACTAACAGAAATCAATTCAGAAAAGCTTTCAGTTTATACTTTCTTTAAATAACATACCTGGATAGGTCATTTAATCGGAGTTAACTTCTTCATAATAGTGACTTTGCATAATCTGAATAGTCTTCGGAACTATCAAATATCTCTTTTAGTACTGTCTTCATTTGCTGATTTGTTCTCTTTTCTGACCACATTACTAATCTTTCAAACATGGACTTCTGTAACTCCACACTCATGAACTTATTCAATCCAAATCTTACAGATTTCATTATAACATTTTTACTGAAAAGGGGGTAAGGGTAGTAACGCCTCAAATTTAATTCACACGTAAATGCACATAACACATACTATCACAAATAGCTAGTTTATTTCTAATTTCAAACATTTAATAAACATTTGCTTATAATTACTTTTGTTCTTAACACATATTTCATAGGTCAACTTAAATCACTAATTCACAATCGAAATTCTCATATAGCATCATTGTAACACCCCAAACCCAGTCTATGCGTTAAGACCAGATTTGACATGTCACACAAAATGAACATACATCTAGTCTTTTAAAGATTTAAAGAAATCGAATTTTTCAAAAAGCACTTTGACGTGGAGTTTATTGAAAACCAAAGGTTGATTACTAAATCTAATAATTTGAGTCGTATAAATTGAAGCTTAGAAAAATTGATTTAATATTTTGAGAAAATTTAAAGAGTTCGAAAGTAATTTGAAATCAAACATTTAAAAATATTGTAACAGAAAAATTACCGAGTTAAAATATCTAAGAATGAAACCCTTTTCGTACGTTTATTTCTATTTTTAGAAAAATAAACCCATTTAAGTATTTAAGGCATATTATAAAACCCATCCAAAAGTAAAACATCCATAAAAATTTAACCAGAGGCCTTATTACAAAATAGCAAAAATAATAAAAAGTACTTAAAAATAAAATCTGAAATTTAAATAACCCATAATTCGTAGTATGGCCTCCACTGAGTGGTCCCCGGCCCAAGCCTCCATCACTGATCATTACCTGAGGAGGGTAAAGAAAACAGGGGTGAGTTACTTAGAACTCAGTGTGTAATCCACTTACCATCGTCACTGGGCCAAAATTCAATTAAGCATTTATTGGGCCAAAGCCCATTACAATCATAACATAATATCATATATAACATGCATGTGTTATGCAATTTCCCAACCAAACCTAGTTTTCCATCCGCTACACACCACCCGTACCAACCAACACACCTGTGGGGAGCTTTAGTCACCCACCCCGCCAACACACCAAACTGGGCAATAAGCCATATATCAAACTGGGCATTAAGCCATATATCAAACTGTGGACAAGCCACCAGAATTTTGTAGCAAAGCTACCAGAACTTCTCTTCGTCAAAGATCCCAACCCATGCAAATCATGTATATAATATGCACATTCAATTACTACAATCCATTCATATAATTATTACAAACATATGGCCCATTATAAAAATTCTCACAATCTGGCCCATATCACATTTTGGCCCATGTAGCCAATATCACATTTGGCCCATAAATCAAGTTTCATATTTGGCCCATTTATCACATATCACATTTGGCCCATTTATCACATATCACATTTGGCCCATTTATCACAGTCTTAATACTGATTTTTATAGTCTTTACCACTAAAGTGATAAAAATGCCATTTTACACGATTTCACTAACTTGTGATTTAATCAAGCGATTAATACGATATTGTTTTCTAACCCATGAAATATGGTGTGAGAATACACACCTGATTACGGTAAGCACTACGCTCTCCTGATCGTTGACACCTAAATTTATGTTTAACGCTTGATTAGAAAAATAAACGCGATCTAATAAAGCTACTCTAAAGAAACGATCTAAGATTTACCCTCGGAATCACGAATAACTATGATTTTTCGATTTTCCCCAGTTGACGGTCCACAACCCGTTGGAAAACCCCGAACAGCTAATGGCTCCGAACTGCGAATAACCTCAAATAATTGATTTTCACCAAAGGAGGGTCCACAACCCGGTAGAAAGTCTTGAATTGCCGAAACAGCCCTACGCTTGAGTCTAGAAGTTGGGATCGTCAATCAACTCCTTTTTAGATCACCACTAGATTTCCCTTTCAATACATCACTACGAGCCTCCATTCGTTAGATCTTCAATAAATCAATAATCTATTAAAGTATGGACTTAACAAAGTGATATAGATAGGCTTACCATAAGTTCCGAGTGATCCACAAATAAATCCCTATATATAAGAATCGGTTACTCCTTTCCATACTGTTAATCATCTTATTTAATAAAGGATGATCGTGAAAACCGTGAAGAACTCTCACCTTAAAGGTTTTTGATCCAAATTCTAGTGATTACGAGATAACTTCGAGGAAATGGTAATTCGACCTTTCTCTATTTTACTACAAAGACGAAAAAGATTTGTCTAAGAGAGGGATAGATGATGATATTTTCGGTCAAAAAGACCCTCCCAAGCCAATATGTAGATTCGGCAAAAGGAAAAGAAAAAGAAAGAATTGAAGAGGGTTCTTACCGATCGACCAAAACGTGAGTAGAAAGAATGATTGAGAAGAAAATATATATATAAAGAGAAAGATTCGGCTAAGGAGATGATCATTGACATTCGACCATGGTAAAGAATTAGGGAGAGAGATGTTTGAGATTTTTTTTTTGTAAGAAGTGAAGAAGAAAAAAGAAATAGAGGATAAGATGTTTATGTTTCGGTTTTCAAGGATGGAGAATGAACAAAGAAGAAGTTTTGAGATTGGTGTTCATTCGGCCAAGGAAGAAAGGAATTGAAAAAAATGTCCTTCAAGGTTGTACGATTTTGGCACAAAAAGGAAAGGAGTTTAGGGAGAAAAAGGATGGTACCGAAATGGTCAAAAATGAAATGGCCAAAAGAAAACAAAAGCTTTACCTATTGCTTATGACAAAATCGGCTAGGGAGAGAAGTTTTGGAGAGAAAAGAAAAAGTGCACAAAATTGCTAAAGAAATTTGACCAACTAGCTCCTAATCCCTATCAATATTTGGCTAACCCCTCTAGCCCCAAAAATCGACCAAGTTCATGGCCAAGAGAGTCAACCTTTGCCAACTTTTCTATCCATAACACATTCCACAAATGAAGCCATTTGTTCCCTTACTTGCCTTATCCTATTGATTCCTTTCCTCAACTTTAATGTTTCCTTAATCCATTTAGCCACCTTACCATAAAAATTAAAAGTCCAACATACCAAAAATAAAGCTTGGCCGACACTTAATGGGAGAGTGCAAAAATTTAAGTCACAAAAATGCATACTAAGGGATTCGAACTTCTCCCCTCAAGACAATACATGTGGCGCATATCCTCTTAACCAATAGCTCAGCTGATGCTTAGATACTTACTCAAAAATTTCCATATGTTATAAATCCACTGACTCCCTCTCTTTAAAGTACCAAAAGCTAAAAATTTTCACTAGTTCCAAATAGATCCCAAGCCTTCTCAGGACCTCCTTAACAAACAAAATTAATAATCTAACAAGCTTAATCACCAATTTAATGTAACACATAAAAAACTCAAATTTTAGGATGTTACAATTCTACCCCCTTAAAGATAATTTCGTCCTCGAAATTTACCTGGTTAAAAGAGGTGAGGATATTGCTGCTGAATTGTCTCCTCAGGCTCCCATGTAGCTTCTTCCGCTCCGTGATTACGCCATAGAATCTTAACCAACGGTACTGACTTCTTTCTTAGCACCTTTACATCTCGAGCTAAAATTTTCACTGGCTCTTCCTTGAACGACAAGTCAGGCCTTAACTCAACTTCCTCTACCAGTACTATGTGAGACGGATCCGATCGATAACGCCTCAACATAGAGACATGGAAAACATTATGAATGTAACACCCCAAACCCGGCCCATACGTTTCGACCAGATCTGGTATGCTACGGGTTGTACATCAAAAACTTTTGCTTTGTTGGTTTTGAAAATCGTAAGTTAATTAGATAATATTTGAATAAATAAGTGACATTTAAAAAAAACCTTGTATTATTATTATTTCGTATAATTAAACCTTTAACATAATTTCATAGGCTGCAAATATTAAAACTACTTAGGTGAATATAAACTATGGGGCCTTATTACATAAATATTCCAAAAATAATAAATAAAGAAAAACCAAAAAAATAATTTATGGAAATAAAAACTTGATGGCCCCTCGAGTCCGTCACGGCTCCCATGTCCATGATCTACTGCTCATCTGAAAGAGTAGAAAAAAATAATAGGGTGAGTCACCAAGACTCAGTGTGCAAATCCCGAAAACACATAAAAGGCTTGGGCCCACAAACACATTATGGGCCTTAGCCCATACACAATGGCAACAATCATAATTACATGATAAATAATAAATGATGAATGGCCCAGCCCAAACCTAGAAATCCATCCTCTACACACCAACCCGTACCAACCATCACACCTTGGGGATTTCTACAATCAACCCTCTATCCGCTACACACCATATCGACAACTGTGCTACCTGTCATAAAGACCGATCACTATGTGACCTATGTGGCGAAGCCACCGATCGCTATGCGACCTTAGAAATATATCGACAGCTGTGCTGCCTGTCATAAAGACCGATCACTATATGACTTATGTGGCAAAGCCACCGATCGCTATGCGACCTTAATAATACATCGTAGCATTTCGACAGCTGAGCTGCCTGTCATAAAAACCAATCACTATGTGACCTATGTGGCAAAGCCAATTATCGCTATGCGACCTTCTTCCCCTTCATCATATCCATCCTATCCCATGCATACATACATGCAAAATCAAGCAATGTATTACCTAAGAGATTTCAGTTTATCGCATACATCGATACACATAGAGAAGTTTCTATGATTACATACTTGGCATCCCTTGCCTACACTTTTTGGGTAATCCGACTGTCTATACAGCCTTTTTCGGCTTTTAGCCCATAACATATATTTAGTTCATATTACTATTTAGCCTTTTTCCGGCTTTTAGCCCATAACATACATAATACAGTTTAATTAGTGTGTTAGAGATCTACACACGACTGTTCATACAGCATCATTTTCTGGCTTTTCAGCCCCTAACAGGTATAATACAAAATAAAACTTATGTGATAAGGATCTACACACGATTGTTCATGCAGCCTCATTTTCTAGCTTTTCAGCCCCTAACAGGTATAATACAAAATAAAACTTATGTGATAAGGATCTACACACGACTGTTCATACAGCCTTATTTTCCAGCTTTTCAGCCCCTAACAGGTATAATACAAAATAAAACTTATGTGATAAGGATCTACACACCTGATTATTGTTATAATGAGACCCTCTAAGTCGACACTATCCGTAGCCAAAACCACCGCTATCTGCCTTGAAATCCCAAACAGAGATATGAGATTCAGGGACTAGTGTTTCCGGCTTTTAGATCTAAGAGATCTACTTACTAGAGAAGATTCGGCTACTCCCAGAGGATTCCGACTTTTAAAAGAAAGAAGAGAAGAGAATAATGGAGTTTCCGGCTTTTAGAAGAAAGAAGAGAATGATGGAGTTTTCGACTTTTAGAAGAAAGAAGAGAATAATGGAGTTTTCGGCTTTTAGAAGAAAGAAGAGAATAATGGAGTTTTCGGCTTTTAGAAGAAAGAAGAGAGTAATGGAGTTTTCGGCTTTTAGAAGAAAGAAGAGAATAATGGAGTTTTTGGCTTTTAAATGAAAGAAGAGAATAATGGAGTTTTCAGCTTTTAGAAGAAAGAAGAGTGTGATGGAGTTTTCGACTTTTAGAAGAAAGAAGAGAATAATGGAGTTTTCGGCTTTTAGAAGAAAGAAGAGAATAATGGAATTTTCGGCTTTTAGAAGAAAGAAGAGAATAATGGAGTTTTCGGCTTTTAGAAGAAAGAAGAGAGTAATGGAGTTTTCAGCTTTTAGAACAAAGAAGAGAAAAGAATAATGGAGTTTTTGGCTTTTAGAAGAAAGAAGAGAAAGAAAAGGTGGAAACCCTAAATGTCGCAAAATAAAGAAGAGAACCCTCCTTATTTATAGAAATTTCGGCTAACTCCTAGCCTTGTAGATAGCTCCTATCTTTTCTCCTTTTATCTTCCATATTATCAACTATAATATCTACATTATCTTATTCATATAAATCCTCCTATTTTTTAGCCTTGTTGCCATCCACTCCACCTAACCCAAATGCCGAAAATTAGCTAACTTAAACTAAAAGAATTGGGCTCCATGAAACTTAAATTTGGGCCCCTTATTCCCTTGTGTGGCGTCACCTCCTTGCTCCTTAAGTGGCGCCACTGACCACTGGGCCACAAGCCCATTTTGATGTTTTAAACACAGATACTACCTTTTAAACCCTATAATGCCCAAACAGATAATTTTAACCAAGACCTTTGCCTAAGCCTGAGCCCAATTTGGACCCCTAACACTTAAATTAACTCATTACACATGTTAACCCATTAAATGCATAGGCCCAAAAATTCAGGATGTTACAGTTCTACCCCCTTAAAGAAATTTCGTCCTCGAAATTTCCAACTAACTATTAATCGTACTACCCAAGTCTCACCACTACGCTTTCGCTACGCACTCTAATTCTAAAGCCAAAAGAAACACTTAGTATACTATGGTAGAGTACGCACCGATATTCGCATCTAGAGCGTCCTCGTCCCCTTGTACTCATTCTACCAATTCGCGTTTTTCTGATTAGAATTTTATGAATTATTAGTTTTCTTCCACTGATTAACCCTTAACAGTCTTATGAATAGTAGTTTTAAGGGTAGTTCTTTCGAATTCGCAGTTATATCTACAATTCAGTCTCAAGTTCACATCTCCTAGTTCTAAGAAGCACATACATTCAATCATCACACACCAACATACATATAACATCCGTGAACTCACATTCCTTACTTAAAGAGTATTTTTATCATTTCACTACCCAGGGGTTTTTCCGTAGTTTTGCCCTACAGGGTATTTTCCAAAATAAAGTATCTTGGTGATTTTCTTTGAATTAGAGGTACTTTGGTACATTTTTTTTAAAGCAAGGGTATTTTTGGAAAACAAGTTTTTTTTAAACAAAACGAGGGTATTTTGGTAATTTCCTCAAAATGGGGTATCTTGGTTTTGTTCCCAAAATAGAGATATTTTGATGTTTTTTTTTTTTTTTGTAAAACAGGAGTACTTTGGAAAATTTAATTTCGCAAACCGGGTTACTCTTATAAATATAGGGGTTTTCGGGTAAATTTGCAAAACATGGGTATTTCATAAAATCACGGTCGTTTTGAAAATTTTCACAAACCAAAGGTATTTTGGAAATTTTGCCAACCGGAGTGTTTCGGTAATTTCTCAAATTTTGGTAGTTTTACAATTCTGGGGTATTCTGGGAAATTTTCACAAATCAAGTGTATTTTGGAGATTTTACAAAACTTAGGGGTATTTTGATTGTGAAATAGAGTGGCTGGTCCCTTTCGGGTTTTAATTATAGATTTTGGCCTGTCAACAAATCCTCATGGCTAAGGTGAACAGTCACTACGCACCAGGTAGGATTCCAGCGAAGAGGAGGTGAGTCACTAGGACTGCTTAAGTACCAAGCTCTCCCTGAATCCAAACCTAGACATGCGTATGTGTGTTGCCACACCCTAACCCAGCGACTTGCTCACGGGTTTGTTTGGATTGATTAAGTCTTATGAATTTAAAGAGTTGTTTAAACTAAGCCTAAAGTCCATCAATACTATCATACTAGTCTACGTCCATAAAGCCCATCAACCCAACAAATATATCACATCAAGAGTTAGAATACTTACCTGCGTGGATCGGGTGCCGGTAGACTCGAAGGCCATATCTTCTTCCAAATTTTTTTTCCAGATTCACATTAACTTTACAAAACATTACTAGACCCATTTCACAGCCCGAGTTTTGAACTGGGCTCTGATACCAAAATGTAACACCCCAAACCCGGCTCATACGTTTCGACCAGATCTGGTATGCTACAGGTTGTACATTGAAAACTTTTGCTTCGTTGGTTTTGAAAATCGTAAGTCAATTAGATAATATTTGAATAAATAAGTGACATTTTTTAAAAAAACCTTGTATTATTATTATTTCGTATAATTAAACCTTTAACATAATTTCATAGGCTGCAAATATTAAAACTACTTAGGTGAATATAAACTATGGGGCCTTATTACATAAATATTCCCAAAATAATAAATAAAAGAAAAACTGAAAAAATAATTTATGGAAATAAAAACTTGATGGCCTTTCGAGTCCGTCTTGGCTCGCATGTCCATGATCTACTGCTCATCTGAAAGAGTAGAAAAAAATAATAGGGTGAGTCACCAAGACTCAGTGTGCAAATCTCGAAAACACATAAAAGGCTTGGGCCCACAAACACATTATGGGCCTTAGCCCATACACAATGGCAACAATCATAATTACATGATAAATAATAAATGATGAATGGCTCAGCCCAAACCTAGAAATCCATCCTCTACACATCAACCCGTACCAACCATCACACATTGGGAATTTCAACAATCAACCCTCCATCCGCTACACACCATATCGACAGCTGTGCTGCCTGTCACAAAGACCGACCACTATGTGACCTATGTGGCGAAGCCACCGATCGCTATGCGACCTTTGAAATATATCGACAGCTCTGCTGCCTGTCCTAAAGACCGATCACTATGTGACCTATGTGGCAAAGCCATCGATCGCTATGCGACCTTAATAATACATCGTAGCATTTCGACAGCTGAGCTGCCTGTCATAAAGACCGGTCACTATGTGACCTATGTGGAAAAGCCACCGATCGCTATGCGACCTTCTTCCCCTTCATCATATCCATCCCATCCCATGCATACATACATGCAAAATCAAGCAATGTATTACCTAAGAGATTTCAGTTTATCGCACACATCGATACACATAGAGAAGTTTCTATGATTATGTACTTAGCATCCCTTGCCTACCCTTTTTGGGTAATCCGACTGTCTATACAGCCTTTTTCCGGCTTTTAGCCCATAACATACATAATACAGTTTAATTAGTGTGTTAGAGATCTACACACGACTATTTATATAGCCTCATTTTCCGGCTTTTCAGCCCCTAACAGGTATAATACAAAATAAAACTTATGTGATAAGGATCTACACACGACAGTACATACAGCCTCATTTTTCGGCTTTTCAGCCCCTAACAGGTATAATACAAAATAAAACTTATGTGATAAGGATCTACACACCTGATTATTGTTATAATGAGACCCTCTAAGTCGACACTATCCGTAGCCAAAACCACCGCTATCTGCCTTGAAATCCCAAACAGAGATATGAGATTCAGGGACTAGTGTTTCCGGCTTTTAGATCTAAGAGATCTACTTACTAGAGAAGATTCGGCTACTCCCAGAGGATTCCGGCTTTTAAAAGAAAGAAGAGAAGAGAATAATGGAGTTTCCGGCTTTTAGAAGAAAGAAGAGAATGATGGAGTTTTCGACTTTTAGAAGAAAGAAGAGAATAATGGAGTTTTCGGCTTTTAGAAGAAAGAAGAGAATAATGGAGTTTTCGGCTTTTAGAAGAAAGAAGAGAGTAATGGAGTTTTCGGCTTTTAGAAGAAAGAAGAGAATAATGGAGTTTTTGGCTTTTAAATGAAAGAAGAGAATAATGGAGTTTTCAGCTTTTAGAAGAAAGAAGAGTGTGATGGAGTTTTCGGCTTTTAGAAGAAAGAAGAGAATAATGGAGTTTTCGGCTTTTAGAAGAAGAAGAGAATAATGGAATTTTCGGCTTTTAGAAGAAAGAAGAGAATAATGGAGTTTTCGGCTTTTAGAAAAAGAAGAGAGTAATGGAGTTTTCAGCTTTTAGAACAAAGAAAGAAAAGAATAATGGAGTTTTTGGCTTTAGAAGAAAGAAGAGAAAGAAAAGGTGGAAACCCTAAATGTCGCAAAATAAAGAAGAGAACCCTCCTTATTTATAGAAATTTCGGCTAACTCCTAGCCTTGTAGATAGCTCCTATCTTTTCTCCTTTTATCTTCCATATTATCAACTATAATATCTACATTATCTTATTCATATAAATCCTCCTATTTTTTAGCCTTGTTGCCATCCACTCCACCTAACCCAAATGCCGAAAATTAGCTAACTTAAACTAAAAGAATTGGGCTCCATGAAACTTAAATTTGGGCCCCTTATTCCCTTGTGTGGCGTCACCTCCTTGCTCCTTAAGTGGCGCCACTGACCACTGGGCTACAAGCCCATTTTGATGTTTTAAACACAGATACTACCTTTTAAACCCTATAATGCCCAAACAGATAATTTTAACCAAGGCCTTTGCCTAAGCCTGAGCCCAATTTGGACCCCTAACACTTAAATTAACTCATTACACATGTTAACCCATTAAATGCATAGGCCCAAAAATTCAGGATGTTACAGTTCTACCCCCTTAAAGAAATTTCGTCCTCGAAATTTCCAACTAACTATTAATCGTACTACCCAAGTCTCACCACTACGCTTTCGCTACGCACTCTAATTCTAAAGCCAAAAGAAACACTTAGTATACTATGGTAGAGTACGCACCGATATTCGCATCTAGAGCGTCCTCGTCCCCTTGTACTCATTCTACCAATTCGCGTTTTTCTGATTAGAATTTTATGAATTATTAGTTTTCTTCCACTGATTAACCCTTAACAGTCTTATGAATAGTAGTTTTAAGGGTAGTTCTTTCGAATTCGCAGTTATATCTACAATTCAGTCTCAAGTTCACATCTCCTAGTTCTAAGAAGCACATACATTCAATCATCACACACCAACATACATATGACATCCGTGAACTCACATTCCTTACTTAAAGAGTATTTTTATCATTTCACTACCCAGGGGTTTTTCCGTAGTTTTGCCCTACAGGGTATTTTCCAAAATAAAGTATCTTGGTGATTTTCTTTGAATTAGAGGTACTTTGGTACATTTTTTTTAAAGCAAGGGTATTTTTGGAAAACAAGTTTTTTTTAAACAAAACGAGGGTATTTTGGTAATTTCCTCAAAATGGGGTATCTTGGTTTTGTTCCCAAAATAGAGATATTTTGATGTTGTTTTTTTTTTTTTGTAAAACAGGAGTACTTTGGAAAATTTAATTTCGCAAACCGGGTTACTCTTATAAATATAGGGGTTTTCGGGTAAATTTGCAAAACATGGGTATTTCATAAAATCACGGTCGTTTTGAAAATTTTCACAAACCAAAGGTATTTTGGAAATTTTGCCAACCGGAGTGTTTCGGTAATTTCTCAAATTTTGGTAGTTTTACAATTCTGGGGTATTCTGGGAAATTTTCACAAATCAAGTGTATTTTGGAGATTTTACAAAACTTAGGGGTATTTTGATTGTGAAATAGAGTGGCTGGTCCCTTTCGGGTTTTAATTATAGATTTTGGCCTGTCAACAAATCCTCATGGCTAAGGTGAACAGTCACTACGCACCAGGTAGGATTCCAGCGAAGAGGAGGTGAGTCACTAGGACTGCTTAAGTACCAAGCTCTCCCTGAATCCAAACCTAGACATGCGTATGTGTGTTGCCACACCCTAACCCAGCGACTTGCTCACGGGTTTGTTTGGATTGATTAAGTCTTATGAATTTAAAGAGTTGTTTAAACTAAGCCTAAAGTCCATCAATACTATCATACTAGTCTACGTCCATAAAGCCCATCAACCCAACAAATATATCACATCAAGAGTTAGAATACTTACCTGCGTGGATCGGGTGCCGGTAGACTCGAAGGCCATATCTTCTTCCAAATTTTTTTTCCAGATTCACATTAACTTTACAAAACATTACTAGACCCATTTCACAGCCCGAGTTTTGAACTGGGCTCTGATACCAAAATGTAACACCCCAAACCCGGCTCATACGTTTCGACCAGATCTGGTATGTCTGGTATGCTACAGGTTGTACATTGAAAACTTTTGCTTCGTTGGTTTTGAAAATCGTAAGTCAATTAGATAATATTTGAATAAATAAGTGACATTTTTAAAAAAAAACCTTGTATTATTATTATTTCGTATAATTAAACCTTTAACATAATTTCATAGGCTGCAAATATTAAAACTACTTAGGTGAATATAAACTATGGGGCCTTATTACATAAATATTCCCAAAATAATAAATAAAAGAAAAACTGAAAAAATAATTTATGGAAATAAAAACTTGATGGCCCTTCGAGTCCGTCTCGGCTCGCATGTCCATGATCTACTGCTCATCTGAAAGAGTAGAAAAAAATAATAGGGTGAGTCACCAAGACTCAGTGTGCAAATCTCGAAAACACATAAAAGGCTTGGGCCCACAAACACATTATGGGCCTTAGCCCATACACAATGGCAACAATCATAATTACATGATAAATAATAAATGATGAATGGCCCAGCCCAAACCTAGAAATCCATCCTCTACACATCAACCCGTACCAACCATCACACATTGGGAATTTCAACAATCAACCCTCCATCCGCTACACACCATATCGACAGCTGTGCTGCCTGTCACAAAGACCGACCACTATGTGACCTATGTGGCGAAGCCACCGATCGCTATGCGACCTTTGAAATATATCGACAGCTCTGCTGCTTGTCCTAAAGACCGATCACTATGTGACCTATGTGGCAAAGCCACCGATCGCTATGCGACCTTAATAATACATCGTAGCATTTCGACAGCTGAGCTGCCTGTCATAAAGACCGGTCACTATGTGACCTATGTGGAAAAGCCACCGATCGCTATGCGACCTTCTTCCCCTTCATCATATCCATCCCATCCCATGCATACATACATGCAAAATCAAGCAATGTATTACCTAAGAGATTTCAGTTTATCGCACACATCGATACACATAGAGAAGTTTCTATGATTATGTACTTAGCATCCCTTGCCTACCCTTTTTGGGTAATCCGACTGTCTATACAGCCTTTTTCCGGCTTTTAGCCCATAACATACATAATACAGTTTAATTAGTGTGTTAGAGATCTACACACGACTATTTATATAGCCTCATTTTCCGGCTTTTCAGCCCCTAACAGGTATAATACAAAATAAAACTTATGTGATAAGGATCTACACACGACTGTACATACAGCCTCATTTTTCGGCTTTTCAGCCCCTAACAGGTATAATACAAAATAAAACTTATGTGATAAGGATCTACACACGACTGTTCATACAACCTCATTTTCCGGCTTTTCAGCCCCTAACAGGTATAATACAAAATAAAACTTATGTGATAAGGATCTACACACGACTGTTCATACAGCCTAATTTTCCAGCTTTTCAGCCCCTAACAGGTATAATACAAAATAAAACTTATGTGATAAGGATCTACAGACCTGATTACCGTTATAACGAGACCCTCTAAGTCGACACTATCCGTATCCAACACCACCGCTATCTGCCTTGAAATCCTGAAAAGAGATGAGATTCAGGGACTAGTGTTTCCGGCTTTTAGATCTAAGAGATCTACTTACTAGAGAAGATTCGGCTACTCCCAGAGGATTTCGGCTTTTAGAAGAAAGAATAGAAGAGAATAATAGAGTTTTCGGCTTTTAGAAGAAAGAAGAGAATGATGGAGTTTTCGGCTTTTAGAAGAAAGAAGAGAATAATGGAGTTTTCGGCTTTTAGAAGAAAGAAGAGAATAATGGAGTTTTCGGCTTTTAGAAGAAAGAAGAGAGTAATAGAGTTTTCGGCTTTTAGAAGAAAGAAGAGAATAATGGAGTTTTCGACTTTTAGAATAAAGAAGAGAGTAATGGAGTTTTCGGCTTTTAGAAGAAAGAAGAGAATAATGGAGTTTTCGGCTTTTAGAAGAAAGAAGAGAATAATGGAGTTTTCGGCTTTTAGAAGAAAGAAGAGAATAATTGAGTTTTTGGTTTTAGAAGAAAGAAGAGAGTAATGGAGTTTTCGGCTTTTAGAAGAAAGAAGAGAAAAGAATAATGGAGTTTTCGGCTTTTAGAAGAAAGAAGAGAAAGAAAAGGTGGAAACCCTAAATGTCGCAAAATAAAGAAGAGAACCCTCCCTATTTATAGAAATTTCGGCTAACTCCTAGCCTTGTACATAGCTCCTATCTTTTCTCCTTTTATCTTCCTATAATATCTACATTATCAACTATAATATCTACATTATCTTATTCATATAAATCCTCCTATTTTTGAGCCTTGTTGCCACCCACTCCACCTAACCCAAATGCCGAAAATTAGCTAACTTAAACTAAAAGAATTGGGCTCCATGAAACTTAAATTTAGGCCCCTTATTCCCTTGTGTGGCGTCACCTCCTTGCTCCCTAAGTGGCGCCACTGACCACTGGGCCACAAGCCTATTTTGATGTTTTAAACATAGATACTACCTTTTAAACCCTATAATGTCCAAACAGATAATTTTAACCAAGGCCTCAGCCTAAGCCTGAGCCCAATTTGGACCCCTAACACTTAAATTAACTCATTACACATGTTCACCTATTAAATGCATAGGCCCAAAAATTCAGTATGTACAATGAATCTGACTCAACTTCAGAGGTAATTCAAGCTGATAAGCCACTGGTCCTACACGCTTCGACACGCAGTACGATCTAATGAACCTAGGGCTCAACTTGCCCTTCTTTCCAAATCAGAAGATCTTCTTCCACGATGAGACCTTAAGAAAAACCTGATCTCCCACATCAAACTCAATATCCTTACGCTTCAGATCCACATGCGACTTTTGTCTATACAAAGCTTCTTTTAACCGTGCTGTAATCACCTTTACTTTTTCTTCCGTCTCTGATATCAATTCAGGACCCAATAACTGCCGTTCCCCCAATTCAGTCCAACAAGTAGGGCTACGACACCTATGACCATATAATGCTTCATAAGGTGCCATCTGGATACTGGATTGATAACTATTGTTATACGCAAACTCTACCAACGGAAGAAAATCCTCTCAACTACCTCTGAAGTCAATCACACAACCCGTTAACATGTCTTCTAAAATCTGGATTACTCTTTCCAACTGACCATCTGACTGAGGATGAAAAGTTGTGCTAAAATTTAACTTTGTTCCTAAGGCTTCATGCAAAGCTTTCCAAAACCGCGATGTAAACCTAGGATCCCTGTCCGAAATAATAGACACTGGTACCCCATGCAACCTTACGATCTCCGCTACGTACAACTTAGCCAGCTTCTGTAGTGAGTAATCCATACGAACAGGTAGAAAATGGGTAGTCTTCGTCAATCGATCTACTATATCCCAGGCGAAATCTTTCTTAGTAGGTGATAAGGGTAACACACTAACAAAGTCCATCGTTATCCGTTCCCATTTCCATAATGGAATCTTCACCGGTTGTAGTAATCCCGATGGCAATTGGTGTTCCGCCTTAACTTGCTGACACGTCAGGCACTTACAAAATCCGTAACTTTTCGTTTCAACCCTGGCCACCAATACTGATCACGAAGGTCTCGATACGTTTTATTTCCCCGGGGTGTATAGCATAAGGGCTACTATGCGCCTCTCGCAGAATCATTTGTCTTAATTCCGAATCTTTGGGCATACAGATTCTTCCGCGAAAACACAGTACTCTGTCATTATTCAATCCAAAATCCTCTATCACTCCACCTTCCACTTGCTGAAATAAGGAACCTAGTTTTTCATCTAATGACTGCTTTTCCTTGATCTGATCTAACCACACCGGTTTCACCTAAAGTTCGGCTAACAGACTTCCATCCTCATACAAACTGAGATGAGCGAACATCGCTCTCAAATTCGATATTACCTTACGACTCAATGCGTCTGCCACCATGTTAGCTTTTCCAGGGTTATACTCGATTGAGAAGTCATAATCCTTCAACAGCTCTACCCACCTCTGTTGTCTTAAATTCAACTCCTTTTGGGTAAGGAGGTACTTTAAACTCTTATGGTCCGTAAAAATAATCGACTTCTCACCGTAGAGATAGTGCCTCCAAATCTTCAAAGCAAAAACCACCGCAGCCAACTCCAAATCATGGGTAGGATAGTTGACTTCGTGCGGCCTTAACTGACGAGTTGCATAAGCCACTACTTTTCCACCCTGCATCAACACACAACCTAAACCCGTGTGTGACGCATCATAGTAAACGATAAACTCTTTTCCAGCCTCAGGTTGAATCAGTACTGGCGCTTTCGTCAAAATCTTCTTCAATTTCTCAAAACTTTCTTATTGTTTCTCTGTCCACACAAACGGTACTCCCTTTCGCAACAGTTTAGTTAGGGGTGCAGCAATCAACGAAAACCCCTCAACAAAATGTCTATAATAACCAGCCAATCCTAGGAAACTCCAAATCTCAGCCACTGACTTTGGTGGTTTCCAATCCAACACAGCCTCTACCTTCCAAGGATCAACTTTGATTCCTTCGGCCGACACAACATGTCCCAAGAAAGTCACTTCCTTCATCCAAAATTCACACTTACTGAATTTGGCATAAAGTTGCTTTTCTCGCAGTAATTGCAATACTATCTGCAGATGTGAGTCATGCTCTTCTTCATTCCTCGAGTATACTAAGATATCATCTATGAACACCACCACGAACCGATCTAGGTAGGGTTGAAAGACTCGGTTCATCATGTCCATAAATGCAGCTGGTGCATTGGTCAATCCAAACGGCATCACCAAGAACTCATAATGTCCATAACGAGTTCAAAATGATGTCTTATGAATATCCGCCTCCTTAACCTTAAGTTGATGATAACCCGATCTCAAATCTATCTTGGAGAAAACTGAAGCTCCTCTCAACTGATCAAACAGGTCATCGATTCTCGGCAATGGATACCTATTTTTGATTGTCAATTTATTCAACTGCCTATAACCAATGCACATACGCATCGGCCCATCCTTCTTTTTGACAAACAAAACCAGTGCTCCCCACGGAGACACGCTCGGTCGAATAAATCCCCAACCCAACAATTCTTGAATTTGAGCTTTAAGCTCTGCTAACTCCTTCGGCGCCATTCTATAAGGAGCAATGGACACCGGAGCCGTTCCAGGCAAAAGCTCAATGCAAAACTCTACTTCCCGATCTGGAGGTAGACCCGAAAGTTCTTCGGGAAATACATCTGAAAATTCTTTCACCATTCTAACACCTTCCACCGATAATTCCTTGGTATCCAAAGCACTAATGAAGGTTAGAAATGCTCCATACCCTTTTCGCACCAACTTTTCTGCCTTTAAAGCAGATACCACATTTGCTAAATAGTTTCTCCGTTCGCCTATCATTACTACTTCCTTATCTTCTAAAGTCCTTATCGACATCCGTTTTGCAGCACAATCCAAGTGCGCACGGTGCTTTGCCAACCAATCCATGCCCAAAATAAGATCGAACTCACTGAAAGGCAGCTCTAACAAATCCGCCAAAAATATTTCTCTTTGAAATTCTAGAGGCACGTCTCTATACAGTTTATTCACTACCACAGACTGTCCTAAAGGACTAATTTCCGTCATTTCTATTGGTAATCTCAGATCTAATATTCAGATTTCTAGATATAGCACTAGCAACATACGGATGGGTAGGTCTGATATCTATCAAAGCAATAGCAGGTACATCAGAGATGAAGAATGTAACACCCCAAACCCGGTCAATACGCCACGACCGAATTTGGTATGTCACTAAGGAAAATATTTTTGAAAGAATCGAATTAACAAATAAATTTTTGTGAAAAACTCTTTGAAATTCTTTATTTGTAGAAAATAAGTTAAAACTGAAATTTACTTTGAAATTACATAAGACATTAAAATAAGTAAATAAATCTTAAGTTAGAAAAGGTTATATCATTTTAAGAAAACTCGAATTATTACTTTGAAAACTATTTGCATTTGATTGTAGAAACTTAATTTTTGAAAATCTTTTAAATTATCGAAAGCACTTAAGTTGTTAAAATTATCAAATGATTTATGTTACCCGATGGTAACGTTTTAAAAACCATCGTGTTGTGTAGTTTAGAAAACTTTGTGCTCAATTTATTATAATAATCATGAAATTTATAAACCATGTTTAAACATGATCAAAACATAAAAATAACTAATCCAAAACATAATTAAACAGGCCTTATTACAAATCCATAAAATATGAAAACCAAATTAAAATAAAATACCCAAATGGAAGTTCATATAAACCAACTTTTATTGCATGGCCTCCTCGAGTTCATCCGGCTCCTTATCCGCAATCTCACGAATCACCTGAAAAGATAAGGGAGAAGGTGAGTCACCAAGACTCAGTGCATATTCCCTCTCCCGGGTAAATACCACATACTTACACAAATTATAACAAAGCAACATATATGTATAATGCACCCAACCTAGCCATCCATAACTCCTTTTCTACCCCGTGTGGTACCAAACCACTGGTGGTGCCAAACCACTGGTGTCCAAAGACATAATTGTGATACCAAATCACTGGTGACCGTAGTCACAATAATCCATCTGTGGGGCCAACCCACGTGTGATACCAAATCACTGGCGACGATCCCATATCTCAAAAGTGGGGCCAACCCACGGTGGTGTTAACCACAGGGACAAGTCGCTATGAGGTGCCAAACCTCTGGTGTCCGAAGACACGAATGTGATACCAAATCACTAGTGACCGAAGTCACGAATCATCAAGTTGTGGGGCCAACCCACGTGTGATACCAAATCACTGGCGTCGATGCCATATCTCAAAAGTGGGGCCAACCCACGGTGGTGTTAACCACAGGGACGAGACGCTATGAGGTGCCAAACCTCTGGTGTCTGAAGACACGAATGTGATACCAAATCACTGGAGATACCAAATCTCTGGTGTACGAAGACACAAATGCGATACCAAATCACTGGTGACCGAAGTCACAATATCAATCTTCCCCCTCCTCTCACGTTGCCCATACCAATGCAATAAACAAATCATGTCAATATACTATGATATGAATCACATAACAAAAATATCATAAGTCGTAGATCATGATTTCAATTCTCATGTATTAACAACATATCGAAACGGACTTACCCGAATCCTCATTCATACCATCATAGTATCATCTCAAAATCTCATCATTTCGGCTTTAACAACATGAATAGTTATTTAACACACATATATACAAATATGAACCAAGTTATAAAGTGTGTAAGATTCACAGCTTTCACCAACGCAAGAACTATCTTCCAAAGATCCGATCTATCGCACTAGATCACCTTGTCCTACAATCGGCCAATACTAAAATTATTAACAAAGGCCATTCGGCCAAACCACAACACTTTAATCCCAAAAACTTTAGTCTTTTCAAAAGAATGATGAATCGACAAGAATCCTTACCCCTTGACTTACCAACCTTTGATTGCTAGAGATAGTGCTTAAATCAAATGCTTCCAAAGTCCCAAAGAGCCTATCTTTCAAAACCGATTGAATGAATCAAAAGAAGTCCTACCCTTGAATATTCGGCCAAAAATAATACAAAAAGGAAATGGAATGTTTCGGCAATATGGTTCTGAAAGAAGAAAAGTATGTGAATAGAAAAGAGAATAAAAGTGAGAGAGAGAATTCGATTTAATCAACAATGGAAGAAAGAAAAGAGAGAGTTTGAAGAAGAGAAAGGTTCGGCCAAAAGAAAAAAAGAAAGAGAATGTGATTGAGCAAAAATCAAAAGAAGAAAAGAGAGAGAGAGATGGGAGAAATATGGTTCGGCCAACACCAATTTTTTCGTAAAAGAAAAGTGTACAAAATTGCACCTAAAGATCAAATGTTGTTTCGGTTTCAAAAGGATAAATGAAAGAAAGTAAAAGTAGGATTTGGTTTCCAACAAAATGAGGCTAAAACCAAAAGCTATTTTGCACTAAAAGCATAACACACATTCGGCCAAGGAGAGGAATTTTGGAGAGAAAGAAAAACAATGCAAAAAGATGTTCAAATGGCAAAAAAAAAATTGGCCAACTATTCCCCCCAAGCTACCTATCACATTCGGCCACCCCCCTAGCCATACATGCCGTCCACATTCAACCACTAAAGGCCTAGGAATACTTTCCAAAACCTTTTCCTAAAGCCTAGCCTTATGTCTCCCCAACCTTCCATAACCTTAAGATTCTTATCCCCAAATTCATGCTTTCCTTAAACATATATTCAACTTACCAAAATTAATAGTCCAACCTATCATAAATAAGTTTGACCGTCCATCAATGCTAGAATGTGCAAAATAAAATCCTTAAAATGTTTTCCATGCTACTCGAACCATTTCCCTCATGCCACCTTTCAAGCATCTTAACCACCATGCCACTAACTCCCTTATGCTTTAATTTAACACTTAAATAAATTTAAATGTCAAGCTCACTTAATCCACTTCATTAAATAAACTATACTAAAAATTATTATAGCTTCCTAAATAAAATCAAGCCTTCACAAGACTATGCTAACACCCAAACTCGCAGCATCGCCTGAGACATCGCGTCATCCCCCGTTTGATCCTGATGCTCAACTCCAACCGCTGGTGGTGGAACTGGTGGTACCTCATTCTCGGATCCCTGACCCGACCTCACTGCCTCTGACACAGCCATCCTACCTCGACCACGTCCATGAGTAACACGACCTCGACCACGAGTACTCATGTCTAACGTCTCGACTTATCTGATTTAAAAGTTTTATGAATTAATCAATATTCCACTTTCTTTAAAGCACAGTTTTATGAAAAAAGTTTCTATAAGTGGTTGTTTCGCGAGTACATCCAACCTATAATTTTGGGTCTCTAGAGTAGTCCCTACTACTATATAGTCATATCAACATCACTATAATCATATCATCAAAATCAACAGTTTTGATGTACTTACCAGGGCGGATTGATACCGGAGACTCGGGGCCATGCCTTTCAAACCATATAATTTTCAACAATAACACTTTAAAACCATACTTTAAAACATTTTGGGCCTCGGGCCACAGCCGAGCTTTTGAACTTAGCTCTGATACCAATTTGAAACACCCCAAACCCGGTCAATACGCCACGACCGAATTTGGTATGTCACTAAGGAAATTATTTTTGAAAGAATCGAATTAACAATTAAATTTTTGTGAAAAACTCTTTGAAATTCTTTATTTGTAGAAAATAAGTTAAAACTGAAATTTACTTTGAAATTACATAAAACTTTAAAATAAGTAAATAAATCTTAAGTTAGAAAAGGTTATATCATTTTAAGAAAACTCGAATTATTACTTTGAAAACTATTTGCATTTGATTGTAGAAACTTAATTTTTGAAAATCTTTTAAATTATCGAAAGCACTTAAGTTGTTAAAATTATCAAATGATTTATGTTACCCGATGGTAACGTTTTAAAAACCATCGCGTTCTGTAGTTTAGAAAACTTTGTGCTCAATTTATTATAATAATCATGAAATTTATAAACCATATTTAAACATGTTCAAAGCATAAAAATAAATAATCCAAAACATAATTAAACAGGCCTTATTACAAATCCATAAAATATGAAAACCAAATTAAAATAAAATACCCAAATGGAAGTCCATATAAACCAACTTTTATTGCATGGCCTCCTCAAGTTCATCCGGCTCCTTATCTGCAATCTCACGAATCACCTGAAAAGATAAGGGAGAAGGTGAGTCACCAAGACTCAGTGTATATTCCCTCTCCCGGGTAAATACCACATACTTACACAAATTATAACAAAGCAACATATATGTATAATGCACCCAACCTAGCCATCCATAACTCATTTTCTACCCCGTGTGGTACCAAACCACTGGTGGCGCCAAACCACTGGTGTCCAAAGACACAATTGTGAAACCAAATCACTGGTGACCGTAGTCACAATAATCCATCTGTGGGGCCAACCCACGTGTGATACCAAATCACTGGCGACGATCCCATATCTCAGAAGTGGGGCCAACCCACGGTGGTGTTAACCACAGGGACAAGTCGCTATGAGGTGCCAAACCACTGGTGTCCGAAGACACGAATGTGATACCAAATCACTGGTGACCGAAGTCACGAATCATCAAGTTGTGGGGCCAACCCACGTGTGATACCAAATCACTGGCGTCGATCCCATATCTCAAAAGTGGGGCCAACCCACAGTGGTGTTAACCACAGGGACGAGACGCTATGAGGTGCCAAACCTCTGGTGTTCGAAGACACGAATGTGATACCAAATCACTGGAGATACTAAATCTCTGGTGTACGAAGACACAAATGTGATACCAAATCACTGGTGACCGAAGTCACAATATCAATCTTCCCCCTCCTCTCACGTTGCCCATACCAATGCAATAAACAAATCATGTCAATATACTATGATATGAATCACATAACAAAAATATCATAAGTCGTAGATCATGATTTCAATCCTCATGTATTAACAACATATCGAAACGGACTTACCCGAATCCTCATTCATACCATCATGGTATCATCTCAAAATCTCATCATTTCGGCTTTAACAACATGAATAGTTATTTAACACACATATATACAAATATGAACCAAGTTATAAAGTGTGTAAGATTCACACCTTTCACCAACGCAAGAACTATCTTCCAAAGATCCTATCTATCGCACTAGATCACCTTGTCCTACAATCGGCCAATACTAAAATTATTAACAAAGGCCATTCGGGCAAACCACAACACTTTAATCCCAAAAACTTTAGTCTTTTCAAAAGAATGATGAATCGACAAGAATCCTTACCCCTTGACTTACCAACCTTTGATTGCTAGAGATAGTGCTTAAATCAAATGCTTCCAAAGTCCCAAAGAGCCTATCTTTCAAAACCGATTGAATGAATCAAAAGAAGTCCTACCCTTGAATATTTGGCCAAAAATAATACAAAAAGGAAATGGAATGTTTCGGCAATATGGTTATGAAAGAAGAAAAGTATTGAATAGAAAAGAGAATAAAAGTGAGAGAGAGAATTCGATTTAATCAACAATGGAAGAAAGAAAAGAGAGAGTTTGAAGAAGAGAAAGGTTCGGCCAAAAGAAAAAAAGAAAGAGAATGGTTGAGCAAAAATCAAAAGAAGAAAAGAGAGAGAGAGATGGGAGAAATAAGGTTCGGCAAACACCTATTTTTGCCTAAAAGAAAAGTGTACAAAATTGCACCTAAAGATCAAATGTTGTTTCGGTTTCAAAAGGATAAATGAAAGAAAGTAAAAGTAGGATTTGGTTTCCAATAAAATGAGGCTAAAACCAAAAGTTATTTTGCACCAAAAGCATAACACACATTCGGCCAAGGAGAGGAATTTTGGAGAGAAAGAAAAACAATGCAAAAAGATGTTCAAATGACAAAAAAAATTGGCCAACTATTCCCCCCCAAGCTACCTATCACATTCGGCCACCCCCTAGCCATACATCCCGTCCACATTCAACCACTAAAGGCCTAGGAATACTTTCCAAAACATTTTCCTAGAGCCTAGCCTTATGTCTCCCCAACCTTCCATAGCCTTAAGATTCTTATCCCCAAATTCATGCTTTCCTTAAACATATATTCAACTTACCAAAATTAATAGTCCAACCTATCATAAATAAGTTTGACTGTCCATCAATGCTAGAATGTGCAAAATAAAATCCTTAAAATGTTTTCCATGCTACTCGAACCATTTCCCTCATGCCACCTTTCAAGCATCTTAACCACCATGCCACTAACTCCCTTATGCTTTAATTTAACACTTAAATAAATTTAAATGTCAAGCTCACTTAATCCACTTCATTAAATAAACTATACTAAAAATTATTCTAGCTTCCTAAATAAAATCAAGCCTTCACAAGACTATGCTAACACACAAAATTCATACCCAAGCCAACACAAATAATACTCAAATTTTAGGATGCTACAAAGAACGTACCAATTATCACATCAGGTGCATCACCATCCACTCGGCGTCTGACCGCATACACTAACCTTGGCTGTCTCACCTCCGCGTTACCTCTAAAGCCATTTCCTCTACTCGGTGCACCTTGACCTCGTCCTTCGCCATTACCACCTCGACCTGGCCCATGGCCTCTCGGTGGCTGCTGAACGCCTCTAGTTGTCTGTGCAACATGGTTACGAGCTTTCTGATTCGAAGCGGTCCGTCGAGGACAATCTTTAAGCTGGTGGTCCTTAGAACCACATTTGAAGCAACCACCGATTCTCTTCTAGCATTCACCAGGGTGTCGTCTTCCACAGTCAGCACATGGCTAAATCTGATTGGTAGCAGCAGGTGCTCTAGCTGGAGCTGGTCATCATTCCTGGGCCTCTTCTAAAACCTTTTAGCGGGACCCGAGTACTTAAAGTCCCTCTTGCCTCTGCCTCTGTCTCTGTTCTGGCGCTCAAAGTTCTTAGCCTCTTCAGCTATTTTGGCTTTCTCCATAAGCTTGGCAAAAGTCCTTTCTTGTTGTGGGGCTATCAGTACCCGCAACTCATCATTCAGCCCATCCTCATAACGTACACAGCGCTCATGATCAGTTGGCACTATTGTCCGAGCATAACGGCTCAAGCGTAGAAATTCTGCCTCGTAAGCTGCCACCGTCTTATTTCCTTGGACCAGATTCAGGAATTCCTTCCTCCGGGCATCCACATAACTTGCCCCGACATACTTTCCTTAGAATTCAGTTTTGAAGAAATCCCAAGTAACATGTTCAGCCTGAGTGCCTTCTCGAACAGTAAGCCACCATTGATACGCCTCGTCCCTTAACAAGGACACAGCTCCTCTCAGTTTCTGCTCGATGGTGCACTCTAAATCATCCATGATCTGCTCCACAGCCTCGAGCCAATACTCCACTACATTTGGAGCTACACTCGAGACACCCCTAAAAACCTCAGCACCACTTGATTTAAGTCGTTCAGATATTGATCCACGAGCTGCTGGCGCAGTTCTAACCCCAACAACCCTTTCTAAGACTCGCAACATTGCTTTAGTCAAAGCAATGTCCTCTCTCGTATAGTCATGTGATCCAGTCTCAGACACGGGTGATGCAGGTGCGTCCATTTCTGGTATATGTCCCTATGCTTCAGACGCAACCCTAGCACCTCGACCTCTACCATGGCTACGTCTACCACGTCCACATCCTCTAGCGCTCATATTGACTATTTCAGTTTAATCTGATTACATGTTTTATGAATTAGTATACCATTTCAGTGTTTATTAACGATATATTATGAGATATAAGAGATAGAGTTGTTTTCACAAACGCATCGTATAGTCTCAATCTCTATAGCTTCAACACCTAAAACTAGAAGTTCTAGAGTGTTCCTATCACAATAATAAGAATTATTCAATTCACATACACTTACTTGACTTGGTGCCGGATACTCGTGGTGCCATACTACCTTTAAAAACATAAGTTCTATAATTCATGCAGTTTTGAACAATAAATGTTTTTGAACCTAAACCACAGTCGAGTTTTGAAACTGGGCTCTGATACCATAAAATGTAACACCCCAAACCCAGTCTATGCGTTAAGACCGGATTTGACATGTCACACGAAATGAACATACATCTAGTCTTTTAAAGATTTAAAGAAATCGAATTTTTCAAAAAGCACTTTGACGTGGAGTTTATTGAAAACCAAAGGTTGATTACTAAATCTAATAATTTGAGTCGTATAAATTGAAGCTTAGAAAAATTGATTTAATATTTTGAGAAAATTTAAAGAGTTCGAAAGTAATTTGAAATCAAACATTTAAAAATATTGTAACAGAAAATTTACCGAGTTAAAATATCTAAGAATGAAACCCTTTTCGTACGTTTATTTAAGAAAAACGTTTATTTCTATTTTTAGAAAAATAAACCCATTTAAGTATTTAAGACATATTATAAAACCCATCCAAAAGTAAAACGTCCATAAAAATTTAACCAGATGCCTTATTATAAAATAGCAAAAATAATAAAAAGTACTTAAAAAGAAAATCTGAAATTTAAATAACCCATAATTCGTAGTATGGCCTCCACTGAGTCGTCCCCGGCCTAAGCCTCCATCACTAATCATTACCTGATGAGGGTAAAGCAAATAAGGGTGAGTTACTTAGAACTCAGTGTGTAATCCACTTACCATTGTCACTGGGCCAAAATTCAATTAAGCATTTATTGGGCCAAAGCCCATTAGAATCATAACATAATATCATATATAACATGCATGTGTTATGCAATTTCCCAACCAAACCTAGTTTTCCATCCGCTACAGACCACCCGTACCAACCAACACACCTGTGGGGAGCTTTAATCACCCACCCCACCAACACACCAAACTGGGCATTAAGCCATATATCAAACTGGGCATTAAGCCATATATCAAACTGTGGACAAGCCACCAGAATTTTGTAGCAAAGCTACCAGAACTTCTCTTCGTCAAATATCCCAACCCATGCAAATCATGTATATAATATGCACATTCAATTACTACAATCCATTCATATAATTATTGTAACATCCTGAATTGGTGGGGCATTGCATTTAATGTGCTGTGATGTGTGTTACGCTTAATGTGTTAATTAGAGTGTTTAAGGGGTTCAGATTGGGCTCAAGGTTGGGCCAAGGCCTTAGTTAAAATTTTCTGTTTGGGCACTCTAATGGAGAGCCAGGTGGGATAGGGCTTAAAAGATATTATCTGTGAATTAAGACACAAAATGGGCTTGTGGCCCAGTGGCCAGTGGTGTTACTTAGGGGCTTTGAGGTGGCGTGATAAGCAGTAAGGAGGTTCAAGGATCGAGTCGCATGATACCCTTTTTGTTTTAATTAATTTTGGCATCAAAGGAGAGGAGAGTTGGGGGCGGCTAGGATGCTTAAAAATATTGAGTTGGATAATGTGGATAATGTGGCTGATAAAGTGACTGATAAAGGGGAGGAAGAGGTGGTGTTATCCATGTCACTTGAGGATGAGTGCTCAGAAGAAGATAAGGGAGAAAATTTAGGAGTTATCTGTTGATAAAAGTGGTGGCCGAATTTCCAACTCTAAGGGGGAGGGGGAATCGGTTTTGAGTGGCTAAGGGGTGCCGAAATTTTCCTATTGGTAGGATGGGTTTTTAGTTTCCATAGAGGGCATTCGGATTTTGTGTAGTAAGTGCCAAAATTGTGTTTAAGTGAGGGGATTATCTCTTCAATTTCGGCATTTGGGTCTTTATTCTCCCATTCTCTTTTCTCATTATTCTGCTAAAGCCAAACCTACCTCTAGTCTGTCGGAATTCTCTTTTTTTTTGTTGTTATTTCTATTGCTTCTTTTCCTTCCATTCTACTCCTCTTTTCTCAATCGTTTCTTTCTCAAAAAGCCGAAACCCTTAATTTCAATTCTCTTTTCCATTCTTCTCCTATAAGCCGAAGGTTCGTTGTTTTTTTCTTTTTCTCTTTGCCGATTTCTTTAGTAAGTTGAATCTCCATAGATCTCTCTGCACCATCTTTCTTTTGATTTCCGCAGAAGCCGGAACCTGTTAGGAGTGGCCGAATCTGTTGGTGTTAAGGTGAGTGCCGATTTCTTCTATTGCTTTCCCTTCTCTTTCAGTTTTTTGAGGCCAAAGCTGAAAAGCTAATTGATGAGGCAAGGTTATCTTTTGAGTAATGTTTTGATTGTTCTTGTGTTCACATCTTGGGGCGACATTTCGGGAAATCAGAGTAGATCGAATCATCTAGATTCCAAAAGCCGAAAATCACTAGTCTCTAAGTCCCATACCTCTTTTCGGGATTTCAAGGTAAGGGGTTCTCTTTAGATTTTCGCTAGGATCGGTGATTGTATTTGTGATCTTAACCATATGTTATGGATTAACAACCATATGTTATGATGGTAGCAACTGATAAGGTCTTTTGATGGAATCAAATGTCGATCAGGCGAAGAGGGGATTGGATCTGTAAACCCAATCCCTAAGTTTAAGAAACGAGCGGTGTCAGCGGTTTGGGATTGGCCACCGGGTTGTGGACCGGCTTCAGAACAAAATCTTAGGCAATTAGCAGTTGTATCGGCTACTGGCAGTGTCGACATAGAAAGTATCATCTTGACTGTAATCAAGTGATCTCTATCACACTAATTAATCTGTACTATATATGTTATGGGCTAAAAGCCGGAAAAAGGCTGTATGGACAGTCGTATTACCCAAAAAGGGTAGGCAAGGGATGCCAGGTACGTAATCATAGAAACTTCTCTATGTGTATCGATGCATGTGATAGTTTGTGATCTTTTAGGTAGCATATTGTTTTGATTCTACATGGATGTATGCATGGGATGGGGTTAATATGATGAAGGGGAAGAGCATGTTAATAGGTCACTTGGTGATCGGTGGTTAAACCACGAATTGTAAAGTTAGGTCACAATAGTGATCGGTGGCTAAGCCATGTTAAATTTATTCCAAATTGATAGGAATAGGCAGCATGACTGTCGATATGGTGTGTAGCGGTTGGTGGGTTGATTGTAGAAATCCCCGAGGTGTGATGGCTGATACGGGCTGGTGTGTAGAGGATGCACTATTAGGTGGGGTTGGGCCATATAGCATGTAAATATTTTGTTGCCATTGTGTATGGGCCAAGGCCCATAATGTGTTTGTGGGCCTCAAGCCTTTTATGTGTTTTTGGGTTTTGTACACTGAGTCTTGGTGACTCACCCTTTTATTTCCTTGACTTTTCTGATGAGCGGTAGATCGTGGACATGGGAGCCGAGGCGGACTCGAGGGGCCATCAAGTCTTTTATTTTCATAAACTATTTCCGGTTTTCATTTAAGTTTTAATTTTGGGACTATTTATGTAATAAGGCCTCCATAGCTTAGGTTACCAATTTATATTTGTTAATGTTTACATTTATAAATTTATGTTCAAAGACTTGTTTATAAGAAGAAAGAAAATGGGATTTTCAAACAAGTTTTAAATAAAAAAAACCCACAAAGGTTTTCTGCAAATAACACTTATTTAACGAATACCTACATAAACAAACTGAGATTTCAAATCCTTTCAAAGCAAAGTTTTTAACATTTAACCCGTAACATACCAGATCTGGTCATGGCGTTTGGGCCGAGTTTGGGGTGTTACATTTTGGCATCAGAGCCCTGTTGCAAAACTCGGGCTGTGAAATGGGTATAGTAGTGTTTTGTAAAATTGATGTGAATTTGTGAAAAATGCTTTGGGTGGAGATATGGCCTTCGAGTCTACTAGCACCCGATCCACGCAGGTAAGTATTCTAACTCTTGATGTGATATGCATGTTGGGTTTGATGGGCTTGATGGACGTAGACTAGTATGTTAGGCATTAATGGACTTTAGGCTTAGTTTAAACAACTCCTTAAATTCATAAGACTTAATCTAATGAAACATGTCCGTAAACAAGTCGCTGGGTTAGGGTGTGGTAACAGGCATACGCATGTCTAGGATTGTATCCAGGGAGAGCTTGGTACTTAAGCAGCCCTAGTGGCTCACCTCCTCTTCGCTGGAATCCTACCTGGTACGTAGTGACTGTTCATCTTAGCCACGAGGACTTGTAGACGGGCTAAAATTTATAATTAAAACCCGAAAGGGACCATCCACCCTATTTCGCAAAATTACCAAAATACCCTCAAGTTTTGTAAAATTCCCGAAATACCTTTGATTTGTGAAAATTTCCCAGAATACCCTGGATTTGTAAAACTATCAAAATTTGTGAAATTACTGAAACACCCCCGGTTGGAAAAATTACCAAAATACCTATGTTTTGAAAATTTATCCGAAAACCCCTAGATTTCTAAAAGTACCCGGTTTGCAAAATTAAATCTTCCAAAATACCCCTGCTTTAAAAAAAACCAAAATACCTCTATTCCAAAAAATCACCAAGTTACCCTATTTTAGAAATTACGAAAATACATTGTAGGACAAAATTACAGAAATACCCCTAGGTAGTGAAATGACGAAGATACCCTTATGTGATAAATGTGAGTTCATGGATGCTACCTGTATATTGATGTATGATGGTTGATTGTATGTGGTTCCTAGAACTAGGAGATACAAACTTGAGACTAAACCCGTAGATATAATTTTGAATTCGAAAGAACTACTCTTAAAACTACTGTTCATAAGATTGTTCGTGGTTAATTAGTGAAAGAAATTAATAATTCATAAAATTTCTAATCAGATAAACGTGAATCGGTAGAATGAGTACAAGGGGTCGTGGACGTCCTGTGCGTGGCCGTGGTAGGGGTAGGATGGCCGTGTCAGAACCAGTGGGATCTGGCCATGGGTCTGGAAATGAGATGTTGGTACCACCAGCTGCGGAGGTGGAATTTCAGGATCAGGCGGCCAGAGATGATGCGGTATCTCAGGCAATGTTAAGGGTTTTAGAGAGGGTTGTTGGGGCAGGCATGGGCACAGGAGCCCAGAAATTTGTGTCGGAGCGACTTAGAGCTAATGGGGCAGAAGTGTTTAGGGGAATTTCTGTTATAGCCCCGAGTACAGCTGAGTATTGGTTGGAGGCAGTTGAGCGTATAAAGGATGATCTGGATTTCACGGAAGAGGAAAAACTGAAAGGGGTTGTATCTCTCCTACGGGACGAAGCTTATCAATGGTGGCTTACGGCTAAGGATGGTACGGTGGCTGGCCGTATCATCTGGGATCTTTTCAAACCAGTGTTCCAGAGTAAATACATTGGGTCGAGTTATGTGGATGCGCATCGTAGAGCGTTTCTGAATCTGGTTCAGGGAAGTAGGTCGGTGGCAACGTATGAAATGGAATTTTTACGCCTTAGCCGTTATGCTCGAGGGATGGTGGCCACAGACCACGAACGTTGTGTTCGGTTTGAAGATGGTCTGAGGGACGATTTGCATGTACTGATAGCACCACAACGGGAGAGGGAATTTGCTGTGCTTGTGGAAAAAGCTAAGATAGCTGAGGAGGTTAAGCGGATAGAAAAACTGAATCGGGATAGGGATAGGAGTGGAAGTAAGAGAAATTTTGGATCATCAATGGCAGTTGGGCGTATTCAGAAAAGACCTAGGTCAGACGGGCCGAGACGGGATGAGAAACCTGCTGCTATTGGTCAGACACAGAAGTGTGCTCGATGTGGTAAATTCCATGTAGGTGAGTGTTGGGCGGGCAGTGGGAAGTGCTTTAGGTGTGGATCTACGGACCACCAAGTTAGAAACTGTCCGCAACAATGGGGCAGTGCAAGGCCGGCGAATCAGGGGTATGCTCAGCCGAGAAGAGGAGGTCAGCAGCCACAGAGAGGTCGTGGTCCAGCTAGAGGTGGTAACGGTTCTGGCCGGGGTTGTGGAGCACCAGGCTAAGGGGCAGGAAACACTGAGGCGAGACAGCCGGGGTTAGTCTATGCTGTCAGACGTCGAGAGGAGGCTGACACACCGGATGTCATAACTGGTACGTTTTTAATTTTTGGCTTGCCTTACCCTGCATTGATTGATATTGGGTTGACGCATTCATATGTTTCTAGTAGGGTGTCTGGAACTTTAAGCGTAGATTCTCAGATTTCCTCTAGGGAGATGACCGTAATTAGCCCATTAGGACACTCGGTGGTGGTAAATAAGCTCTATCAGGAGGTACCTTTAGAAGTTCATGGAATAGTTTTCCTGACTGATTTGATGGAATTACCGTTCGGGGAGTTTGATTTAATCTTAGGTATGGATTGGCTGGTGAGGTATCAAGCTAGTGTAGATTGTGCAGCCAAGCGTTTGGTGTTAAAAACTCCTAGGGGTGGCGAAGTGTTGGTGATAGGTGAAAGGGGGGACTGTTTGTCAAATGTGGTGTTTGCCTTAAGAGCAGAAAGGGTGGTGAGAAAAGGATGCGAGGCAATTCTAATGTTTGTTCGGGCTCTAGAAGCCAAAGAACTAATTGTCGGGGATGTGAGGACGGTGAAGGAATTTCCTGATGTTTTCCCAGAAGAGCTCCCGGGTTTACCCCCGGATCGTGAAGTGGAGTTTGGTATTAACCTTCTTCCGGGAACAGCGCCAGTATCTATCGCTCCGTACAGAATGGCGTCAAAGGAGTTGGTAGAGTTAAAGGCGCAGATACAAGAGTTGTTGGACAGAGGGTTTATTCGACCAAGTGTGTCGCGTTGGGGAGTGCCGGTGTTATTTGTTAAGAAGAAGGATAGATCAATGCGTATGTGCATTGACTATCGCCAACTGAATAAGTTGACCATCAAGAATAAATACCCGTTGCCGAGGATCGACGACTTGTTTGATCAGTTGAAGGGGGCTTCAGTCTTTTCAAAGATAGATCCGAGGTCAGGGTACCATCAGCTTAAGGTCAAGGAGGCGGATATTCACAAGATGGCTTTTAGGACTCGCTATGGTCATTATGAATTTATGGTGATGCCGTTTGGATTGACCAATGTGCCAGCAGCATTTATGGACATGATGAACCGGGTGTTCCAACCCTACTTGGATCGGTTTGTCGTGGTATTTATCGATGACATCCTAGTTTATTCAAAATCGAAAGAGGAGCACGATTCGCATCTTCGGGTGGTTCTGCAGATTCTGAGGGAGAAGCAGCTATATGCCAAATTCAGTAAGTGCGAATTTTGGCTAAGGGAAGTTACCTTTCTAGGTCACGTTGTGTCGGCAGAGGGGATTAGGGTTGACCCTCGGAAAATTGAAGTGGTGTTGGATTGGAAGCCGCCTAAATCGGTAGCAGAAATTCAAAGTTTTCTTGGTTTAGCTGGGTATTACAGAAGTTTTGTGGAAGGATTTTCATTGATCGCGGCATCGTTGACTAAGTTGTTGCGGAAAAGGGTTCCATTTGTTTGGTCTGGTAAGCAACAATAGAGTTTCGAGAAGTTAAAAAGGATTTTGACAGAGGCTCCGGTGTTGATTCAGCCGGAGGCTGGAAAGGAGTTCATGGTTTACTGTGATGCTTCACACACGGGACTAGGATGTGTGTTGATGCAACATGGAAAGGTTGTTGCGTATGCTTCTCAGCAGTTGAGACCGCATGAATCGAATTATCCCACGCATGATTTGGAATTGGCAGCGCTGGTTTTCGCTTTGAAGATCTGGAGACATTATCTGTATGGGGAGAAATCCGTTATTTATACCGATCATCAGAGCTTAAAATACCTTTTGACCCAGACGGAGTTGAATTTAAGGCAAAGGAGGTGGATCGAGTTGTTAAAGGATTATGACTGCTCGATCGAATACCATCCGGGTAAAGCCAACGTGGTGGCGGATGCTCTAAGTCGTAGAGTAATCTCTGACTTGAGAGCAATGTTTGTTCACCTCAATTTATATGGTGATGGGAGTTTGCTAGCCAAACTTCAAGTGAAACCCTCTTGGGTCAGTCAGGTTAAGGAGAAGCAGCAGACTGATGAGTTGCTAAAGGGAAAGTTTCAGGTAGGATCAAGTGATGGATCAATAGAATTTAGTGTGAATAAGGAAGGGCAACTATGTTTTCAAGGGAGAGTGTGCATGCTGAAAGATCCTGAGTTGAGGCGTAGGATTTTGCAAGAAGCGCATAGTAGCCCATATGCTATACACCCTGGAGGGTGCAAGATGTATTGGGATTTGTGAGAACAGTTTTGGTGGCTGAGCCTAAAGCGAGAGGTGACCAAATTTGTGAGTAAGTGTTTGACCTGTCAGCAGGTTAAGGCGGAGCATCAGTTACCATCAGGGTTGTTACAGCCGGTGAAGATTCCACAGTGGAAATGGGAAAGGATCACCATGGACTTTGTTAGTGGGCTACCTCTCACACCTACTAAGAAAGATTCGGTTTGGGTGATTGTTGACTGCTTGACGAAGTCTGCTCATTTTATACCAATACGTGTCGATTACTCTCTGCAGAAATTGGCTAAGTTATATATAGCGGAGGTGGTGAGACTACATAGAGTACCAGTATCAATCATATCGGACAGGGACCCTAGGTTCACATCACGATTTTGGAAGGTGTTGCATCAAGCGTTGGGTACGAAGTTGGATTTCAGGTCTTAGAGGACATGCTAAGGGGTTGTGTCATTGATTTCAGGGGTAGTTGGAAGGAGTTCTTACCACTGGCAGAGTTTGCGTACAACAACAGTTACCAGTCTAGTATTCAGATGACGCCCTATGAAGCTTTGTACGGGCAGAAGTGTCGTACTCCTACCTGTTGGACGGAATTAGGGGAACATCAGATTTTGGTTCCGGAATTGATTACCGAGACAGAAGAGAAGGTTGAGTTAATTCGAGCTCGATTAAAGGAAGCGTCGGACAGACAGAAGTCCTATGCTGACTTGAGGCGCAAGGACATAGAATTTGTAGTGGGTGACAGGGTTTTCTTGAAGGTGTTACCGTGGAAGAAAGTATTAAGGTTTGGACAGGAAGGTAAATTAAGTCCCAAATTCATCGGACCATACAGGGTGTTGAAACGAGTGGCACCGGTAGCCTATCAGCTTGAGCTACCTTCAGAGTTAAGTCAAATTCACAATGTGTTCCATGTCTCTATGCTGAGACGATATCATTCAGATCCATCTCATGTGGTGCTTGTGGAGGAAATCAAGGTAAGACCTGACCTATCCTTTTAAGAGGAACCAGTGGAAATCTTGGATCGTGATGTCAAAGTGTTGCGAAGGAAGACGGTTCCGTTGGTTAGGGTTCTATGGCGGAATCACAGTTCTGAGGAAGCTACTTGGGAACCAGAGGAGACGATACGGCAGCAGTACCAACATCTATCCTGACTAGGTAATTTCGAGGTCGAAATTTCTTTAAGAGGGTAGAAATGTAACATCCTGAATTGGTGGGGCTTTGCATTTAATGTGCTGTGATGTGTGTTACGCTTAATGTGTTAATTAGAGTGTTTAAGGGGTTCAGGTTGGGCTCAAGGTTGGGCCGAGGCCTTAGTTAAAATTTTCTGTTTCGGCACTCTAGTGGAGAGCCAGGTGGGATAGGGCTTAAAGGATATTATCTGTGAATTAAGACACAAAATGGGCTTGTGGCCCAGTGGTCAGTGGCGTTACTTAGGGGCTTTGAGGTGGCGTGATAAGCAGTAAGGAGGTTCAAGGATCGAGTCGTATGATACCCTTTTTGTTTTAATTAATTTTGGCATCAAAGGAGAGGAGAGTTGGGGGCGGCTAGGATGCTTAAAAATATTGAGTTGGATAATGTGGATAATGTGGCTGATAAAGTGACTGATAAAGGGGAGGAAGAGGTGGTGTTATCCATGTCACTTGAGGATGAGTGCTCAGAAGAAGATAAGGGAGAAAATTTAGGAGTTATCTGTTGATAAAAGTGGTGGCCGAATTTCCAACTCTAAGGGGGAGGGGGAATCGGTTTTGAGTGGCTAAGGGGTGCCGAAATTTTCCTATTGGTAGGATGGGTTTTTAGTTTCCATAGAGGGCATTTCGGATTTTGTGTAGTAAGTGCCAAAATTGTGTTTAAGTGAGGGGATTATCTCTTCAATTTCGGCATTTGGGTCTTTATTCTCCCATTCTCTTTTCTCATTATTCTGCTAAAGCCAAACCTACCTCTAGTCTGTCGGAATTCTCTTTTTTTTTTGTTGTTGTTTCTATTGCTTCTTTTCCTTCCATTCTACTCCTCTTTTCTCAATCGTTTCTTTCTCAAAAAGCCGAAACCCTTAATTTCAATTCTCTTTTCCATTCTTCTCCTATAAGCCGAAGGTTCGTTTTTTTTTCTTTTTCTCTTTGCCGATTTCTTTAGTAAGTTGAATCTCCATAGATCTCTCTGCACCATCTTTCTTTTGATTTCCGCAGAAGCCGGAACCTGTTAGGAGTGGCCGAATCTGTTGGTGTTAAGGTTAGTGCCGATTTCTTCTATTGCTTTCCCTTCTCTTTCAGTTTTTTGAGGCCAAAGCTGAAAAGCTAATTGATGAGGCAAGGTTATCTTTTGAGTAATGTTTTGATTGTTCTTGTGTTCACATCTTGGGGCGACATTTCGGGAAATCAGAGTAGATCGAATCATCTAGATTCCAAAAGCCGAAAATCACTAGTCTCTAAGTCCCATACCTCTTTTCGGGATTTCAAGGTAAGGGGTTCTCTTTAGATTTTCGCTAGGATCGGTGATTGTATTTGTGATATTAACCATATGTTATGGATTAACAACCATATGTTATGATGGTAGCAACTGATAAGGTCTTTTGATGGAATCAAATGTCGATCAGGCGAAGGAGGGGATTGGATCTGTAAACCCAATCCCTAAGTTTAAGAAACGAGCGGTGTCAGCGGTTCGGGATTGGCCACCGGGTTGTGGACCGGCTTCAGAACAAAATCTTAGGCAATTAGCAGTTGTATCGGCTACTGACAGTGTCGACATAGAAAGTATCATCTTGACTGTAATCAAGTGTGTAGATCTCTATCACACTAATTAATCTGTACTATATATGTTATGGGCTAAAAGTCGGAAAAAGGCTGTATGGATAGTCGTATTACCCGAAAAGGGTAGGCAAGGGATGCCAGGTACGTAATCATAGAAACTTCTCTATGTGTATCGATGCATGTGATAGTCTGTGATCTTTTAGGTAGTATATTGTTTTGATTCTGCATGGATGTATGCATGGAATGGGGTTAATATGATGAAGGGGAAGAGCATGTTAATAGGTCACTTGGTGATCGGTGGTTAAACCATGAATTGTAAAGTCAGGTCACAATAGTGATCGGTGGCTAAGCCACGTTAAATTTATTCCGAATTGATAGGAATAGGCAGCATGACTGTCGATATGGTGTGTAGCTTTTGGTGGGTTGATTGTAGAAATCCCCGAGGTGTGATGGCTGGTACGGTCTGGTGTGTAGAGGATGGACTATTAGGTGGGGTTGGGCCATGTAGCATGTAAATATTTTGTTGCCATTGTGTATGGGCCAAGGCCCATAATGTGTTTGTGGGCCTTAAGCCTTTTGTGTGTTTTCGGGTTTTGCACACTGAGTCTTGGTGACTCACCCTTTTATATCCCTGACTTTTGAGATGAGCGGTAGATCGTGGACATGGTATTTTTATCACTTTAGTGGTAAAGACTATAAAAATCGGTATTAAGACTGTTATAAATGGGCCAAATGTGATATGTGATAAATGGGCCAAATGTGAAACTTGATTTATGGGCCAAATGTGATATTGGCTACATGGGTCAAAATGTGATATGGGCCAGATTGTGAGAATTTTTATAATGGGCCATATGTTTGTAATAATTGTAACACCCTAAACCCGCCCCAAACGCCATGACCAGATCTGGTATGTTACGGGTTAAATGTTAAAAACTTTGCTTTGAAGGGATTTGAAATCTCAGTTTGTTTATGTAGATATTCATTAAATAAGTGTTATTTGCAGAAAACCTTTGTGGGTTTTTTTATTTAAAACTTGTTTGAAAATCCCATTTTATTTCTTCTTATTAATAAGTCTTTGAACATAAATTTATAAATGTGAACATTAACAAATATAAATTGATAACATAAGCTATGGAGGCCAGTGGAAAGTCTCGAATTGCCGAAACAGCCCTACGCTTGAATCTAGGAGTTGGGATCGTCAATCTACTCCTTTTTAGATCACTGCTAAATTTCCCTTTCAATACATTACTACGAGCCTCCATTTGTTAGATCTTCAATAAATCAATAATCAATTAAAGTATGGACTTAACAAAGTGATATAGATAGGCTTACCACAAGTTCCGAGTGATCCACGAATAAATCCTTATATATAAGAATCGGTTACTCCTTTCCATACTGTTAATCATCTTAATAAATAAAGGATGATCGTGAAAACTGTGAAGAACTCTCACCTTTAAGGTTTTTGATCCGAATTCTAGTGATTACGAGATAACTTCGAGGAAATGGTAATTCGACCTTTCTCTATTTCACTATAAAGACGAAAAAGATTTGTCTAAGAGAGGGATAGATGATGATATTTTCGGTCAAAAAGACCCTCCCAAGCCAATATGTAGATTCGACAAAAGGAAAAGAAAAATAAAGAATTGAAGAGGGTTCTTACCGATCGATCAAAACGTGAGTAGAAAGAATGATTGAAAAGAAAATATATATAAAAAGAGAAAGATTTGGCTAAGGAGATGATCATTGACATTCGGCCATGGTGAGGAATTAGGGAGAGAGATGTTTGAGATTTTTTTTTTTTTAAGAAGTAAAGAAGAAAAAAGAAATAGAGGATAAGATGTTTATGTTTCGGTTTTCAAGGATGGAGAATGAATAAAGAAGAAGTTTTGAGATTGGTGTTCATTCGGCCAAGGAAGAAAGGAATTGAAAAAAATGTCCCTCAAGGTTGTACGATTTTGGCACAAAAAGGAAAAGAGTTTAGGGAGAAAAAGGATGGTACCAAAATGGTCAAAAATGAAATGGCCAAAAGAAAACAAAAGCTTTACCTATTGCTTATGACAAAATCGACTAAGGAGAGAAGTTTTGGAGAGAAAAGAAAATAATGCACAAAATTGCTAAAGAAATTTGACCAACTAGCTCCTATCCCTATCAATATTCGGCCAACCCCTCTAGCCCCAAAAATCAACCAAGTTCATGGCCAAGAGAGTCAACCTTTGCCAACTTTTCTATCCATAACACATTCCACAAATTAAGCCATTTGTTCCCTTACTTGCCTTATCCTATTGATTCCTTTCCTCAACTTCAATGTTTCCTTAATCCATTTAGCCACCTTACCATAAAAATTAAAAGTCCAACATACCAAAAATAAAGCTTGGCCGACACTTAATAGGAGAGTGCAAAAATTTAAGTCACAAAAATGCATACCAAAGGATTCGAACCTCTCCCCTCAAGACAATACATGTGGCGCATATCCTCTTAACCAATAGCTCAGCTTATGCTTAGATACTTACTCAAAAATTTCCTTATGCTATAAATCCGACTCCCTCTCTTTAAAGTACCAAAAGCTAAAAATTTTCACTAGTTCCAAATAGATCCCAAGCCTTCTCAGGACCTCCTTAACAAACAAAATTAATAATCTAACAAGCTTAATTACCAATTTAATGTAACACATAAAAAACTCAAATTTTAGGATGTTACAGTCATAACTCAAATGTCATAACTCACATGCTCATATAATTATAACATTTATCAATAACAAAAATGTCATAATCTTTGATTCATACCTTTACGAGTGTGAAATCATCACCAATATATTTTCACTCAAACATTTGAGTACACATTCCATACAATCGGAATTTAGCTCGGTTGGAAAGCATATCTGTCTAATTAAAACAATTTTCATCAGAGTCGGGAGATATCACACTATCGCAGGTTAAATATGGCATGTATAGCTAGACTCACATACACTATGGTAGTCCTAGAACCGACTAAACCATAGCTCTGATACTAATCAAATGTAACACCCCTAACCCTATCCGTCGTCGGGCTAAGGTTACGAGGCATTTCCAAAAAAATCGCAACTAGGAACAGACGTTCATCTGAATTCAAGCACAAAGCAATATGATCTTTTCTATTTTTTTATCCATCCTCTTATTCCTTACAAATCAAACTCATATATATATATATATGGATCACATAATCAACCAAAATCACTTCATATTTTTTTCTACTCATATAACATGTACAAATCATGCTTTAATATTTAACCATATTAATATCATCTAAATAATCACATATTGAATTTAACAATATGCAACAAGTCATATTACAAGTACTTAATACATAAAATGTCCAAACCACATGACTTAAACATTAATGGCATTTATAAACTTAAAACTTATCTCAGCACATATATATCATTATAACATATATCGAACATAAATCAAAACAAATATAACATAAGTTGATTATTAATCATATTAATTCAATATATACACATATTAAACCAACCGAACTATAACATCCTGAAATAGGGCCTAAACGGAATAGTGGTTGCGAAACCACAAATCCGAGTCAGTAAAATATTTTAATATTATTTTCAGTGCTTATAATGTGTGAATTATTATGTGTGAAATTTTCGTGAATTAATTTTATTGTTAGTGTGCTTAATTTAAAGAAAAGGACCAAATCGCATAAGTGGTAAAAGTAGCCTTATAGCTTGATTAAGTGGTTGAATTGATGTGTTTATCTATAAGGGAGGACTTAAGTTATAAATTGTTCATTTGATAGTATAGTGGACGGCATCATGGCTTTAATTTTACATTATTTTGTTTTTATAAGCATAATATATATGTTAAAGTTATATATATTATAATATAAGATAATAATAAAGATGTGACAAAAAAAAAAGACATTATCTTCCTCCTTGGCCGAAAGTAAGAAAAAAAGGAAGAAGCTTGACCTCTCTCTCTCATTGGGTCACTAGTTAGTGGGTGGAAGTAATGTTATAATAAGTAAAGTTATAATATAAGTAATAATATGTATATATTATATCATAGATAAAAAAAAACCAACCATGCATGTTCTTTGTTTCTGCCGAAACTAAAGAACATAAGAAAGAAAAGAAAGATTTAAGATTTTGGCAACTTATTAAGCTCAATCAAGGTATGTAATTAGCTCGGTTTTCGATAATTTTTACGTTTTTGAGATCGTTGCTATGAGATCTACAAAACCCATGCTTGAATTTTTGATTTTGGTGAATATTTTGAATTATGCCATTGTTGAGAACTTGTGATTTTTTATGATTGATGGTAGATTTTGCATGTTTATGAGTAGAGGAATGATTTGTATTAAGTGATTTTCGGTAAAAACGAGCTAATTAGTAAAAGTTGTTATTGTTCATAAGTATGTGTTATAGTAAGAATTTGAAGTTGATATAGAAGGGAAAAATGTTCAGCATGCTAGAAAACATAAGAATAAGGGCTGAAGTTTAATTTTCGAGCCTAGGGGCAAAATCGTAAATATGTAAAAGTTTAGGGGCAAAATTGTAATTTTGCCAAAGTTAGAGTTAAGGACTGTTTTGATAAATGTGAGTATTAAATAAGCTAAATTTGCTATTATAGATCAAGAAGAACGAAATCCAGAGTTAGATCGGGGAAAGAAAAAGATAGTGGACTAAATCGATATAGTTTAACGATTTTGTTTCGAGGTAAGTTTGCAGTAAATAAATGCAATATTCTATTATTTTACATTTAATATTATTAAATTCCAGCATTTACATATTTATTTTGTAAATTTATTATTTAAATACTCAAGTATGAATTGACGGAAAAGCTATCTCAGAAAGTTCCGGTTGAACCTTAGGAATGTGTAGGATACAAATGTCATGACATTAGGGTTTAAGGAAATCATGGAAGACCATGTCAAGACATGGTATTGATAAGTTACTATAAGGCAAAGGTCCCATGTAAGACCATGCCAAGGCATGGCATTGGTGAATTTATAAGGCAAAGGTCCCATGTAAGACTGTAACACCCCAAACCCGGCCCAAACCGTATGACCGAATTTGGTTTTCTACAGAGAAAACATTTTGAAAACCATTTTAAAACTTAGTCAAATTGCCTTTCAATTGAAATTTTATTTGTTAAAAACCATACTTAATTTATTTAAAAATATTTGTTGAGTCGAGTTGTTTACAAATTTCAAATGTACCCGATGGTACTTTAAAAACATTTTGCGTTTAATTTGAGAAAACATGTGCATCCGTTTTAACATCATCAAATAGTTTAAACCGATCATTCAAATATGAAGCAATAATAAAATAATCCTAGGAGGCCTTATTACAATTAAACAACATAAATCCAAAAGAAAGATAATTAAACCTAAAATTCATTTATTAAAATCTCCACTGCATGGCCACCTCGAGTCCATCCGGCTCCATCTCCGCGATCTACTCATCTGCAAAATGTTAAGGGAAAGGGGGTGAGTCACCAAGACTCAGTGTGTAAATCCCCCACCCGGAAAATACATCTCATACACAATTCATTAATAAACATGCTCATGCAACCCAACTAGCCATCCATACTCCTTTTCTACCCCGCGTGGTCAAAACCACTGATGACTTAAAGTCACAATTCAAATGATGGGGCCAACCCATCGTGTGGTCAAAACCACTGATGACCATAGGTCACAATATATCAAATGTGGTCAAAACCACTGGTGGTACCAAACCACTGGGACTTAGTCGCAAATAATCAATTGTTGTGGTCAAAACCACTGATGACCATAGGTCACAAATAATCTGATGGGGCCAACCCATCTTGTGGTCAAAACCACTGACGACAGTCCATAATTCATCCCCCTCCTCTCATCAATCCCACCATTACATGCTTATATATATTATCATGTATCTTGTCATAGCATTTAACATCATGTAATGGCATGCAAATCATATATCAAAAATCACAAATTAGGAGACTTACCTGAATTCCATGCTTAGCCATAAGCAAATCACAACCAAAAGATCTAAGACAAATAATAATAGCACGTAAATTAATAAAGTGTGTATAGAGATCTTACACACCTATTTACTAGAAATTCTCGAATATACTAGCGAAATCCCGAGACGTTGTTTCCTCCAATTCACCGAATTCCCGTATTTGTCACTTGTCCTGTCGAGATTCCTACCAAAACACTTGTTAATAATTGGCTTGCACATCTATTCATAACCAAAGCCTATAGCCGAATGTTACTTACCACCTTTCCTTAGGAGAATAAATCCCAAAAGCTTCCCTTAATGGCTATGGCTTCCCTCTTACTAATGCTTGAAAAAGAATCCCAAAAAGGATCTTGTGCTCCCTTGATATTCGACCAAAGTAACTCTAATGGAGAAGGAAAGATTTCGGCTATATAGTAATGAAAGGAGAAAATATGTGAATAAAAGTGAGGGAATATGTAAGTAGAAAAGAGAATAACAAATGAGTGGATGGGGATTCGGTTTAATCAACAATGGAAGAAAGAAAAGAAAAGAGGATTTGGGGAAGAAAGAGGTTCGGGCAAATGAAAGAAAAGGGATTTGTGTTTGAGCACAAATCAAAGGAAGAAAAGAGAGAGATGGGAGAAATGAGATTCGGCCAACACCTTGTTTGCCCAAAAGAAAATGAACATAAATAAAAAGGTAGTTTTGGTGTCAAAAGGAAAAATGAGAGAAAGAGAAATGATATTTTGACTCAACAAAATGAGGCTTAAAAACCAAAACAATTTTGCACAAAAATGCCTAAGTGCATTCGGCCAAAGAGGAATTTGCTTGGAGAGGAAAAGAAAATATGCCAAAGTTGGCCAAATATCCTCCCCTAAACCACCTAACACATTCGGCCATCCACCTAGACACCCTTGCCGTCCTCATTCAACCACTAAAGGCCTAGGAAAAACTTTCCAAAACATCCACCACCCTTCATGCCTTTTGTCCCCTCATCATACCATAACCTTAAGAATCTTATCCCTTATTCCATGCTTTCCTTAAATATAAATTCAACTTACCATAAGTCCTTGATTCCATGCCATAAGTTAACACTTTCCTTAATCCTTTATTCTACTAACCAAAAATAACAAGGTCAACACTTACCATAACTATGCTTGGCCGAAACTTGCCATAGAAGTACAAAAATAAAAGTTCTCTAAATGCTAACTAAGGGATTCGAACCACTCCCCTCTTGCTATTACCCATGTGCCATCACCACTTTACCAATTGACTCCTTGTGTCACTTATTGGTACTTAAATTAACTTAAGTGCTAAGCTCACATAATCCACTTCATTAAATATCCCAAACTAAAAATTATTCTAACTTCCTAAATAAAAACAAGCCTTCACCAGACTATTCTAACACACAAAATTCCTACCCGAGCCAACACAAAAAAAATAATACTCAAATTTTCCTAAAGCCCAATTCCCAATCGGCCCAATCCTACTAGGCCCAATTTTGGGATGTTACAATTCTACCCTCCTTAAAGAAATTTCGTCCTCAAAATTTCCAACTAGCTTACAGTCGTACCTCCTATCTCGCCACACTACGCTCCTGCTGCGCACTCTGATCTTAAAGAATTATCATATTTCTAAACACATTCTCCAAGTTCATAATCAAATTTTTCCCACACTTCACCAACACAAAAGAACAAACTAACGTAACCACAAATAAGACAATTGAGGGTATTCCGGAAATAAGAACTTACCCGTTGTCATATCTGGCACATCTTCCTCCTCGCGACGGCCAACTGCATAAACCAACCTTGGTTGCCTCGCCTCTGTACCTTCAGCACCTCGGCCACGCCCGTTACCATCACCATTACCACGACCTCTCTGTGGTGGTCCTTCATTTCTAACTTGAGCACGGTTCTGACCCTCTGGCTGATTCTTAGCTAACTTCCGGGGACAATCCCTTACACGGTGATCGAACGATCCACACTCAAAACATCCTCGATTACCATTCCAACACTCCCCCTTGTGAAACTTGCCACACTTATCACACCGTGGCGGCCATTGAGGATTAGTAGCAGCAGCAGGCCTAGCAGCTTGATCCGACCCATCAAACCTCGTCCTCTTCTGTTCATTACCCGAGAACCTTGAAGGTTCCGAGCTCCTCTTATTCCAATTCTGTTCTTGGTTCCGCTTAACGGACTGTCTTACCTCTTCAGCAACCTTTGATTTCTCTACTAGGACAGCAAACTCCCGCTCCTGCTGTGGAGCTATCATCATTCTCAGCTCATCTCTCAGCCCATCTTCGAATATAACACAACGTTCATGCTCGGTACCCACCATACTACGAGCATACCTACTCAACCGGAGGAACTCGGCCTCATATTCCGCCACTGACTTATTTCCCTGAACCAGGTTCAGGAAAGCCTTTCGCTGTGCGTCTACATAGCTAGTTCCAATATACTTCTTTTGGTAAGCTTCCCTGAAGAATTCCCACGTGAGATTTTCTGCCACCGTTCCATCCCTTACGGTGAGCCACCACTGATAAGACTCATCCCGAAGCAAGGAGATAATACCCTTCAACTTCTCCTCAGCGGTGAAATCCAAATCACCCATAATCCTTTCAGTGGATTCCAGCCAATACTCCGCCGCACTGGGTGCCACTCCCGACACACCCCGAAATACCTCAGCCCCGTTAGATCAGAGTTGCTCGGGAACAGATTTCTGAGCTCCCAAATTTCCACTAGCCCCAGCCACCAACTCAAGGACTCGCAACACAGCTTGCGACACTGCCTCACCTCCGGTCTGATCCTGCTCCTCAGCTCCAAAAGTTGGAGGTGGTGGTGGCTGTGGTACTTCATTCTCAGAACCTTGACCCGTCCTAACGGGTTCAGACACGGTCATCCTTCCCCTTCCACGTCCACGATGACCCCGTCCTCTAGAGCTCATTCTAACTATCGCGCTTTTAATCTATTTAGAAAAATTTTATGGATTAGTACTTTGTTTCACTTGGTTATTCGCGAAGACATTTTTATGAAGGGAGTTCAATAGAGATTCTTTCGATCACACAAGGTTTTAAGTCCTCTATCCTAGTTCACACAAAGAAGAACATCCATTCCCTAATACCTTTCATTCCTATTCACTCTTCGGACGTTTCTGTCCAGTTTCTATCCCAAGGGTATTTTCGTCATTTTCCTACAGGGGTATTTTCGTAATAAATCGAAGTTTTTTTTAAACTTTCGTAATTCAAAACATTTTGAAATTTCCCAAAACTAGAGGGTTCTTTTCAAAGATTTCTCAAATTAAAGGTATGGCAAAATTTTGGAAACCAGTGGTATTTTGGTAATTTTGTCAATCAAGGGTAATTTCGTAAATTCCAAAAGATTTTCGGCTACTTTTGCAAAGTAAGAAGATTTTATTGAAATCGGGGTAATTCGGTAATTCTAGAACCAAGGGCATTTTCGTAATTTTGCCACTAGGGGCATTTTGGTAATTTTGGTAAACCGGGAATATTTTGAAGATTTTTCCAAAATAAATTTTTCCTAATATCTAGAGAGTACTTAATCAATTTTAAAACTCGAGTTTTCATGAAAACATGGCTAATCCCTTTCGGGTTTTATTTATTGTGTTTAGCCTATGACCGAGTCCTCTTGGTTAGGGTGAACCGAAGCTACGCACCGGTAGGATTCCTGCGAAGAGGAGGTGAGTCACGAGGACTGCTTAAGTACCAAGCTCTTCCGGATCCAATCCTAGACATGCGCACCAGGGTTACCACACCCTAACTCGGTGACTTGGTCCTAGGTTTGTTTAATTAGGCTTTTAAAATTTTATGTCCTTGTTGGGGTAAACTAATCCTAAGGTTTAAAGTACTTATTACTATCGACGTTCCATGCTTCCTACCCTTCTACAGAAAATAAATCATACAGAAGTTAGGACTACTTACCTGGGCGGATAGGTGCCGGAGACTCGGTGCCATGCTATTCAAAACCAAAAATATTTCTCAAAGGCCTACTAAAACATTTTTGGGCCTTGGGCCCCCATATCCGAGCTTTGAACTGGGCTCTGATACCAATTTTGTAACACCCCAAACCCGGCCCAAACCGTATGACCGAATTTGGTTTGCTACAGAGAAAACATTTTGAAAACCATTTTAAAACTTAGTCGAATTGCCTTTCAATTGAAATTTTATTTGTTAAAAACCATACTTAATTTATTTAAAAATATTTGTTGAGTCGAGTTGTTTACAAATTTCAAATGTACCCGATGGTACTTTAAAAACATTTTGCATTTAATTTGAGAAAACATGTGCATCCGTTTTAACATCATCAAATAGTTTAAACCGATCATTCAAATATGCAGCTATAATAAAATAATCCTAGGAGGCCTTATTACAATTAAACAACATAAATCCAAAAGAAAGATAATTAAACCTAAAATTCATTTATTAAAATCTCCACTGCATAGCCACCTCGAGTCCGTCCGGCTCCATCTCCGCGATCTACTCATCTGCAAAATGTTAAGGGAAAGGGGGTGAGTCACCAAGACTCAGTGTGTAAATCCCCCACCCGGAAAATACATCTCATACACAATTCATTTATAAACATGCTCATGCAACCCAACTAGCCATCCATACTCCTTTTCTACCCCGCGTGGTCAAAACCACTGATGACTTAAAGTCACAATTCAAATGATGGGGCCAACCCATTGTGTGGTCAAAACCACTGATGACCATAGGTCACAATATATCAAATGTGGTCAAAACCACTGGTGGTACCAAACCACTAGGACTTAGTCGCAAATAATCAATTGTTGTGGTCAAAACCACTGATGACCATAGGTCACAAATAATCTGATGGGGCCAACCCATCTTGTGGTCAAAACCACTGACGACAGTCCATAATTCATCCCCCTCCTCTCATCAATCCCACCATCACATGCTTATATATATTATCATGTATCTTGTCATAGCATTTAACATCATGTAATGGCATGCAAATCATATATCAAAAATCACAAATTAGGAGACTTACCTGAATTCCATGCTTAGCCATAAGCAAATCACAACCAAAAGATTTAAGACAAATAATAATAGCACGTAAATTAATAAAGTGTGTATAGAGATCTTACACACCTATTTACTAGAAATTCTCGAATATACTAGCGAAATCTCGAGACGTTGTTTCCTCCAATTCACCGAATTCCCGTATTTGTCACTTGTCCTATCGAGATTCCTACCAAAACACTTGTTAATAATTGGCTTGCACATCTATTCATAACCAAAGCCTATAGCCGAATGTTACTTACCACCTTTCCTTAGGAGAATAAATCCCAAAAGCTTCCCTTAAGGGCTATGGCTTCCCTCTTACTAATGCTTGAAAAAGAATCCCAAAAAGGATCTTGTGCTCCCTTGATATTCGACCAAAGTAACTCTAATGGAGAAGGAAAGATTTCGGCTATATAGTAATGAAAGGAGAAAATATGTGAATAAAAGTGAGGGAATATGTAAGTAGAAAAGAGAATAACAAATGAGTGGATGGGGATTCGGTTTAATCAACAATGGAAGAAAGAAAAGAAAAGAGGATTTGGGGAAGAAAGAGGTTCGGCCAAATGAAAGAAAAGGGATTTTTGTTTGAGCACAAATCAAAGGAAGAAAAGAGAGAGATGGGAGAAATGAGATTCGGCCAACACCTTGTTTGCCCAAAAGAAAATGCACATAAATAAAAAGGTAGTTTTGGTGTCAAAAGGAAAAATGAGAGAAAGAGAAATGATATTTTGACTCAACAAAATGAGGCTTAAAAACTAAAACAATTTTGCACAAAAATGCCTAAGTGCATTCGGCCAAAGAGGAATTTGCTTGGAGAGGAAAAGAAAATATGCCAAATGGTGCCCAAATGCCAAAGTTGGCCAAATATCCTCCCCTAAACCACCTAATACATTCGGCCATCCACCTAGACACCCTTGCCGTCCACATTCAACCATTAAAGGCCTAGGAAAAACTTTCCAAAACATCCACCACCCTTCATGCCTTTTGTCCCCTCATCATACCATAACCTTAAGAATCTTATCCCTTATTCCATGATTTCCTTAAATATAAGTTCAACTTACCATAAGTCCTTGATTCCATGCCATAAGTTAACACTTTCCTTAATCCTTTATTCTACTAACCAAAAATAACAAGGTCAACACTTACCATAACTATGCTTGGCCGAAACTTGCCATAGAAGTACAAAAATAAAAGTTCTCTAAATGCTAACTAAGGGATTCGAACCACTCCCCTCTTGCTATTACCCATGTGCCATCACCACTTTACCAATTGACTCCTTGTGTCACTTATTGATACTTAAATTAACTTAAGTGCTAAGCTCACATAATCCACTTCATTAAATATCCCAAACTAAAAATTATTCTAACTTCCTAAATAAAAACAAGCCTTCACCAGACTATTCTAACACACAAAATTCCTACCCGAGCCAACACAAAAAAAATAATACTCAAATTTTCCTAAAGCCCAATCCCCAATCGGCCCAATCCTACTAGGCTCAATTTTGGGATGTTACAAAGACCATGCCAAGGCATGGCATTGGTGAGTTCACAAGGCAAGGATACCACGTAAGACCATGTCAAGACATGGCAATGGTTAAGTTTCATAAGGAAAGGTACCCGCGTATCCTTAGTATTCCAAGTGGTTCAACGGGAAAATTCAAAGAGTATACCAAAGTAAAGGTAAGACAGGTTCAAGCTAAAAAGGTAAGGTAAGACATGAAACACCCCAAACCCGGCCCACAAGCCCTGACCGGATCTGGTATACTCCTCAATAAAAACTCGTTTTGTCGTTTTGGAAAAACATGTGATTTTGGGATAAAAGAATAGATTTGAAGTACGAACTTGTTAAAAACCGTTTTGTAACTTAAATTTTGTATTTATAAAATTATTAAGTCTATGTTTTAAAAAAATTATTTATCAAAGAAGATCTAAATTTAGGACTTATTATTATTTTGAATACCATAAGTATTTAGGTGTCAAAACATTTTTATACGATTATCGAAAATATTTAATTATTTAGTTGAAATTGATCGTAGCAGAATATAAGTTAAAACATAAAAGTAACATAGCTAATGGCGGCCTTATTACAAAAACATATCCCAAATTTAATCCCCGAAATATATAAGAAAACGTAATAAGTTTAATAAAAAGGGAAACCCAATTACTGAGTTGAGCAATGGCCACCACGTTGTCCTCGCTGACCCGGTCCAAATCATTGTGTATCACCTGAAATGATATCCCACTGAAGGGTGAGTCAACAGACTCAATGTGTAACAATACACTAAAAGTCCAATCGATCATAGAAGTAAACCCCATAATATAGCAAATCAAATAATAATTGATTAAATCACATGTACATAGAAAATGAAATGCAATCCCGACCCAACTTAGATATCCATCCGCTACACACCACCCGTACCTACCTATCACACCGTGGGGATTACTAAATCGACCCTCCATCCGCTACACACCATCGAAGGCAGTTGCTGCAGTCAACATGCACATCGCCCTTATAATTGTGGCATGGCCACCAGATAATTGTGACAGAGTCACCGGATTCATAGTATGTGACCGAAGTCACCGGATTCATAATATCGTGACTGAAGTCACCGGATAATGTGGTAAAACCACCGGAACACTTCCCCTTTCAATATTACCCATATGCCCATGCAATAACATATTATTTCAATATCATACCATATACCCCCAAAATCATATCGAAATCGTACACATTTCATATTTATGCTTATAGCATTATTAATGATATAGATATCATGCCTTGTACATTATCCCAAAATCATAACCAAATACCGAATATGTCTCATATTAAAAGTTTATACAAAATGCTAAGGAATAACATACCCGAATTCACTGTACCATTGAATGGTACCCGAAGCCATAATCATTTATATTTCTTTATAAACAAACATTTTTATCAATAATACTATTAATCTATTAGAGCTTTAGTGTAAGCTACACACCTTGTAAACACGGAAAGTGATAGAATACTTAAGATTTCCGACTCTTGCCTACAACGTCGACAATACCTACATATCACTATGTGAGAAATCGATTATCACTAAAAAGGTATGGCCTTAGGCCGAATATCATCATCTCCTTACCTTGGTTAATTCAATTCCCGAATGATCCCCCTCTAAACGTTGGCTACAAAGAAACCCCGAACTTCCTTCAAGTTTCGGCCAAAGACAATAAAAGAACTTAGAGTTTCGCTTTTCAATCGTTAGAAAAAGAATGAAGTAAAGAAATTAGTCTAGAAGAGATTCTTACCGAAACAAATAAAGACCAAAATGCAAATGGTCACTAAACTCCAAAAATTCGGCAAGATGAAATAGAAAAATAGATTCAAATGAAAAAGATGATAGGTTTTTGGTGCTTAGAAGCAATCGGTTTCAATGGTGTCAATGGAGTGAAACTTTCGGCTTTAGATGAGAATGGAAAAGAAAAAGAAAAGGAGAAATGATCAAAAGAGAATGAATGGATTTCGGTTATGGAAGAATTTGAACAAAAAAAAAAAGTTTTTGGCAATGGTCAAGTAAGAAAGGATGAAAGAAAAAATGCCTTCAAAAGTGGTAATATTTTGGTACCAAAAGAGAGAAAATCTTGAGAGGAAAAGAAGAAAAAGAGTACCAATTTGGTTAAATATGATAGCCAAAACAAAACAAAGTTTTCACCAAATGCAAATAACAATTTCGGCTAAAGAGAAAAGAATTTGGAGAAAAGGGAAAAGATGCACAAATTGTTTAAAGTTTTGGCCATTAACACCCCCCAAAACCCATACCACATTCGGCCAACTCACAAGCCAACACAATCCCCCTTTTTCCTCCTCATTTCTTCCCTATCAACCCCTAATTACTAACACAATTAAACCAACCCCCTTAGCCTCTTATGCGTCTAGGTTCATGGTCAAATGACCATGGAAAAACTTCCAAAACATAACCCACTCTTCAAGCCTTTTGTCCCCTAAACATTCCATAACATATTGATTCCGTACCTTAACTACTAACTTTCCTTTTCCCTTTGGTCTACTATCCAAAAATAAAAGAAGAGTCCATCAATACTAGATAAGGTTTGACCGACACTATAGGAAAGAGAACAAAAATTAAAATTCCTTCCAATTACTAGCTAAGGGATTCGAACCTCTCACCTCATGCATTCACCCGTGCGCCATCACCACTTTACCAATTGACTTGTCTTGTGATTAAAACCTCAAATTAATTCTCTTAAGGCCAAACTTGCTTAGCTCCCCTTCTAAGACTAAAAATCTAATATTTTTCTAAGGCATTCCCCTATATTATAAAATTCCCGAAGTCCCTAAAACTCATACAAAGAGCACACAACAAAACAATGCACACATTCAAGCGAAAATTTCATAACCCCTAATTCCTGGATATTACAGTTCTACCCTCCTAAAAAAAAATTTCGACCCCGAAATTACCTGACAAGAATAAGTGAGGGTATTGCTGCCGCATTGCTTCCTCCGGCTCCCACGAAGCTTCTTCCGATCCATGGTTACGCCATAACACTTTGACGAGAGGAACTGATTTCCTCTGTAACACCTTCACATCCCGATCTAGAATCTGAATCGGCTCCTCCTCATAGGACAAATCTGGTAATGTAGTTCTACCTCCTCAACTGGCACTACATGAGATGGATTCAACCGGTAACAACGTAACATCGAAACATGAAACACATCGTGCATTTGATTCAACTCCGAAGGTAACTCTAACTGATATGCCACTGGTCCAACCCGCTTCAAAACCCGATAAGGTCCTATAAACCTGGGGCTTAACTTTCCTTTGCGACCAAATCTCATCACCTTCTTCCAAGGCGAAACCTTTAGGAACACTTGGTCTCCCACGACAAACTCTATTTCCGTTCGCTTCAGATCAGCGTACGACTTTTGCCTATCAGATGCCTCTTTCAACCGTGCCCGAATTACCTTAACCTTTTCTTCGGATTCTGCCACAATCTCTGGACCCAAAACCTGACGTTCCCCTAATTCTGTCCAACACGTAGGAGTGCGACACTTTCGTCCATATAGTGCTTCATACGGTGCCATCCGAATACTTGCTTGGTAACTGTTGTTGTATGCAAACTCAGCTAAAGGCAAAAACTCTTCCCAGCTTCCTCTGAAATCTATCACGCATCCTCTTAACATGTCCTCTAATACTTGGATTACTCGCTCAGACTGGCCGTCAGACTGTGGATGAAATGCCGTACTGAAGTCTAATCTGGTGCCCAAAACCTGATGTAATGCTTTCCAAAACCGAGACGTAAACCTCGGATCCCTATCCGAAATAATCGACACCGGCACTCCATGCAATCTTACAATCTCTGCCACATACAATTTCGCCAATTTTTGCAAAGAATAATCAACTCGCACAGGTATGAAATGTGCAGACTTCGTCAATCGATCCACTATCACCCATACCGAATCTTTCTTAGTTGGCGTAAGGGGAAGCCCACTAACAAAGTCCATGGTGATACGCTCCCACTTCCATTGCGGAATCTTTATCGGCTGAAGCAATCCCGATGGAACTTGGTGTTCAGCCTTAACTTGCTGACACGTTAAGCACTTCCTCACAAATTCTGTAACTTCCCGCTTAAGACCAGGCCACCAAAATTGATCCCGAAGATCCCTGTACAACTTACTACCTCCCGGATGCATCGCATAAGGACCACCATGCAATTCCAATTCTCCGCCTAAGCTCCTCATCCTTCGGCATACAGACCTTACCCTTGAAACACAAAACTCCATCGCTGTTAACACCATAATCTTCTAACTCCCCATTTTGCACTTGCCGTAGCTTAACACTTAAATCATCATCTACCAACTGTCTTTCTTTCACCTGACTCAACCACATCGGCTTTACTTGTAATTCCGCCAACAAGCTTCCGTCGTCATAAAGACTAAGATGTGCGAACATCGCTCTTAAATCCGACACCACTTTCTGACTTAGGGCATCTGCCACTACATTCGCCTTGCCCGGGTGATACTCTATAGAGCAGTCATAGTCTTTCAACAACTCCACCCATCTTCGCTGTCTTAGATTCAGCTCCTTCTGAGTCAGCAGATACTTAAGACTCTTGTGGTCCGTGTAGATTACTGACTTTTCTCCATACAAATAATGCCTCCACACCTTAAGAGCAAAGACTACCGCTGCTAACTCCAAGTCATGCGTCGGATAGTTAACCTCGTGAGATCTCAATTGCCGAGACGCATACGCAACCACCTTCCCGTCTTGTATCAGAACACATCCCAATCCAATGTGAGACGCATCACAATACACCACAAAGTCCTTCCCTGCCTCAGGCTGGATCAAAACCGGAGCTTCAGTCAAAACCCTCTTTAGCCTCTCAAAGCTCTCTTGCTGCTTATCTGACCACATGAAAGGTATCTCTTTTCTCAACAACTTCGTCAAAGGTGCCGCTATCGAGGAGAATCCTTCGACGAACCTTCTGTAGTACCCCGCTAATCCCAAGAAACTGCGAACCTCCGCTACAGACTTAGGTGGTTTCCAATCTAACACCGCTTCAATCTTCTGAGGATCCACCCTTATTCCTTCCGCAGACACCACATGACGTAAAAACGCAACTTCTTTCAGCCAAAATTCGTACTTGCTGAATTTGGCATAAAGCTTCTTCTCTCTTAGCACTTGCAACACTATCCGAAGATGCTCAACATGTTCTAACTCAGACTTGGAATACACAAGAATGTCGTCTATGAACACAACAACAAACTGATCCAAGTAGGGTTGAAAAACCCGATTCATCATATCCATGAACGCAGCTGGGGTTTGTCAATCCGAACGGCATTACCAAAATTCATAATGCCCATATCTTGTTCGGAAAGCTGTCTTATGGATATCCACTTCCTTCACCTTAAGCTGATGATACCCCAACCTTAAATCTATCTTTAAGAATGCCGCAGCTCCCTTAAGCTGATCGAACAAGTCGTCTATCCTCGGCAAAGGATACGTGTTCTTGATGGTCAGCTTATTCAACTGTCGGTAATCTATGCACATACGCATAGTCCCGTCCTTCTTCTTCACGAACAAAACCGGTGCTCCCCATGGAGACACACTAAGTCGGATAAACCCACGATCAAGCAACTCTTGAATTTGAGCCTTAAGCTCAACCAACTCCTTTGGTGCCATTCTATACAGAGCGATAGATACTGGCCCCGTTCCAGGCAACAAGTCAATCCCAAATTCCACTTCACGATCCGGAGGCAATCCTGGAAGTTCTTCCGGAAAGACATCCACGAATTCTCTCACAGTTCTGACCTCTTCAACATTTGCCTCCTTAGCCTCCAAGGCACTGACCAGCATAAGAAAAGCCAAACAACCTTTCCTAACATCTTTTCTGCCTTAAGAGCAGATACTACATTTGATAAGTAGTTCCGTCTCTCGCCCATCACCATAACTTCCTTATCATCCATAGATCTTAGTGACATCCGCTTAGCAGCACAATCCACATTTGCACGATACTTCACTAGCCAATCCATGCCTAGGATCAAGTCAAATTCCCCGAATGGCAACTCCATTAAGTTAGCCGGAAACTGCGTCCCTTGAACTTCTAAAGGCACCTCCTTAAAGAGCTTATCTACTACTACAGTCTGTCCTAAAGGACTAAGTACAGTCATCTTCCTAGGTACAATCTCTGAGTTCACATGCAGAGTTCCAGATACCTCACTAGCGATGTATGAATGAGTTGACCTATATCTATCAAAGCAATAAAGGGTAACCCAGAAATAAGAAACGTACCCATGATAACATCAGATGCATCACTATCTTCCCTCCGACGAACCGCATACACCAAACCTGGCTGTCTAGCCTCAGTGCTACCACTGCCTCTGCCCGGAGTCCCGCGACCTCTAGCAGAACCATTACCTCTGCCACTCGAACCACGACCCCTCGTCGGCTGCTGTCCACCTCTGCCAGCCTAATTAAAACCCTGACCTACTGGACGATTCCTCTCTGAATCCAATGGACAATCTCTAATCATATGATCCTTGGATCCGCACTTAAAACATTCTCCTGTCTTCTTCCAACATTCTCCTGGGTGCATCTTTCCACACTAAGCACATGTATGGTACTATCCTCCCGTAACAACTTGCTGAACTCGCGGCCCATCAACTCTAGGTTTCTTTTGGAAATTCCCGGATGACCCTGAAGACCCATAGCTCCTATTATTCTTATTCTGACCTCGATCTTTGTTCTGTCTCTCAGTCTGCTTAACTTCTTCAGCTATCCGTGTTCTATCCACTAGAACTGCAAAATCCCTCTCTCGATGTGGTGCAATCAACACTCGCAACCCATCCTTAAATCTGACACATCGCTCATAATCAGTAGCTACAATCCCTCTGGCATATCGACTTAACCGCAGAAACTCCGCTTCATACTTAGCTATCGACTTATTTCCTTGTACCAGATTCAGGAACGCCTTTCTCTGAGAGTCAATGTAGCTAGCTCTGACATATTTCCCTTCAAATTTAACCTTAAAATACCCCCAATCCACTCGATCCGCAGGAATACTCTCCTTGACAGTGAGCCACCACTGGTATGCCTCGTCACGAAGCAACGAAACAGCGTCTTTCAATTTCTCCTCGGCAGTGCAGTCCAAATCGTCCATGATTCTCTCGATTGATTCTAACCAGTACTCCGCTACATTCGGAGCTACCCCAGATACTCCCCTAAAAACCTCGGCTCCGTTAGATCTAAGTCTCTCAACCACTGACTTTCGTGCTCCATTACCTATACTAGCTCCCGCTACTCGCTCTAGAACTCGCAACATAGCTTGCGATACAGCGTCATCTCCTCCAGTTTGCTCTTGAAATTCCGCTCCAACAGCTGGTGGCAGAGCTTCATTTTCAGAACCCTGACCAGACCTAACTGGTTCCGACATAGCCATTCTGCCTCTACCGCGTCCACGACGACCACGTCCCCTAGAACTCATGTCTACTTAGTGTCTTATCTGTTTTTACGAAAATTTTATGCATTAGAGTATTTTCACTTCTTGTTTAAAGAAAGTCTTATGCAACAGAGATTTATTCAATGATTTTTCCGTAGTACACATATACCTAGGGTCCATGTCTCTAAAGTATAGTTTCCTTAGGCTTATCAACTAAAATATCATACATTAACATACTCACATAAATTTATCAACAAAAGAACTTACCTGGCGGACTTGGGTCGAGAACTCGGGTGCCATGCATCTATAAACCATTTTTAACCAAAAATTTCAAAACATTCATTTGGGCCAAATTTTGAAAACGTTGTGGACTTCAAAACCCAAGGCCGAGTGTTTAAAACTGGGCTCTGATACCAAGTTGAAACACCCCAAACCCGACCCACAAGCCCTGACCGGATCTGGTATGCTCCTCAATAAAAACTCATTTTGTCGTTTTGGAAAAACATGTGATTTTGGGATAAAAGAATAGATTTGAAGTACGAACTTGTTAAAAACCGTTTTGTACTTAAATTTTGTATTTATAAAATTATTAAGTCTATGTTTTAAAAAATTATTTATCAAAGAAGATCTAAATTTAGGACTTATTATTATTTTGAACCATAAGTATTTAGGTGTCAAAACATTTTTATACGATTATCGAAAATATTTAATTATTTAGTTGAAATTGATCGTAGCAGAATATAAGTTAAAACGTAAAAGTAACATAGCTAATGGCGAGCTTATTACAAAAACATATCCCAAATTTAATCCCGAAATATATAAGAAAACGTAATAAGTTTAATAAAAAGGGAAACCCAATTACTGAGTTGAGCAATGGCCACCACGTTGTCCTCGCTGACCCGGTCCAAATCATTGTGTATCACCTGAAATGATATCCCACTGAAGGGTGAGTCAACAGACTCAATGTGTAACAATACACTAAAAGTCCAATCGATCATAGAAATAAAGCCCATAATATAGCAAATCAAATAATAAATGATTAAATCACATGTACATAGAAAATGAAATGCAATCTCGACCCAACTTAGATATCCATCCGCTACACACCACTCGTACCTACCTATCACACCGTGGGGATTACTAAATCGACCCTCCATCCGCTACACACCATCGAAGGCAGTTGCTGCAGTCAACATGCACATCGCCCTTATAATTGTGGCATGGCCTCCAGATAATTGTGACAGAGTCACCGGATTCATAGTATGTGACCGAAGTCACCGGATTCATAATATCGTGACCAAAGTCACCGGATAATGTGGTAAAACCACCGGAACACTTCCCCATTCAATATTACCCATATGCCCATGCAATAACATATTATTCAATATCATACCATATACCCCCAAAATCATATCGAAATCGTACACATTTCATATTTATGCTTATAGCATTATTAATGATATAGATATCATGCCTTGTACATTATCCCAAAATCATAACCAAATATCGAATATGTCTCATATTAAAAGTTTATACAAAATGCTAAGGAATAACATACCTGAATTCACTGTACCATTGAATGGTACCCGAAGCCATAATCATTTATATTTCTTTATAAACACATTTTTATCAATAATACTATTAATCTATTAGAGTTTTAGTGTAAGCTACACACCTTGTAAACACGGAAAGCGATACTTAAGATTTCCGACTCTTGCCTACAACGTCGACATACCTACATATCACTATGTGAGAAATCGATTATCACTAAAAAGATATGGCCTTTAGGTCGAATATCATCATCTCCTTACCTTGGTTAATTCAATTCCCGAATGATCCCCCTCTAAACGTTGGCTACAAAGAAACCCCGAACTTCCTTCAAGTTTCGGCCAAGATAATAAAAGAATTAGAGTTTTGCTTTTCAATCGTTAGAAAAAAAAATGAGTAAAGAAATTAGTCTAGAAGAGATTCTTACCGAAAAAATAAAGACCAAAATGCAAATGGTCACTAAACTCCAAAAATTCGGCAAGATGAAATAGAAAAATAGATTCAAATGAAAAAGATGATAGGTTTTTGGTGCTTAGAAGCAATCGGTTTCAATGGTGTCAATGAGTGAAACTTTCGGCTTTAGAAGAGAATGGAAAAGAAAAAGAAAAGGAGAAATGATCAAAGAGAATAAATGGGTTTCGGTATGGAAGAAATGAACAAAGAAAAAGTTTTGGTAATGGTCAAGTAAGAAAGATGAAAGAAAAATGCCTTCAAAAGTGGTAATATTTTGGTACCAAAGAGAGAAAATCTTGAGAGGAAAAGAAGAAAAAGAGTACCAATTTGGTCAAATATGATAGCCAAAACAAAACAAAGTTTTCACCAAATGCAAATAACAATTTCGGCTAAAGAGAAAAGAATTTGGAGAAAAGGGAAAAGATGCACAAATTGTTTAAAGTTTTGGCCATTAACACCCCCCAAAACCCATACCACATTCGGCCAACTCACAAGCCAACACAATCCCCCTTTTTCCTCCTCATTTCTTCCCTATCAACCCCTAATTACTAACACAATTAAACCAACCCCCTTAGCCCCTTATGCGTCTAGGTTCATGGTCAAATGACCATGGAAAAACTTCCAAAACATCACCCACTCTTCAAGCCTTTTGTCCCCTAAACATTCCATAATATTGATTCCTTACCTTAACTACTAACTTTCCTTTTCCCTTTGGTCTACTATCCAAAAATAAAAGAAGAGTCCATCCATACTAGATAAGGCTTGACCGACACTATAGGAAAGAGAACAAAAATTAAAAATTCCTTCCAATTGCTAGCTAAGGGATTCGAACCTCTCACCTCATGCATTCACCCATGCGCCATCACCACTTTACCAATTGACTTCTTGTGATTAAACCTCAAATTAATTCTCTAAGGCCAAACTTGCTTAGCTCCCCTTCTAAGACTAAAAATCTAATATTTTTCTAAGGCATTCCCCTATATTATAAAATTCCGAAGTCCCTAAAACTCATTAAACCCATACCACATTCGGCCAACTCACAAGCCAACACAATCCCCCTTTTCCTCCTCATTTCTTCCCTATCAACCCCTAATTACTAACACAATTAAACCAACCCCCTTAGCCTCTTATGCGTCTAGGTTCATGGTCAAATGACCATGGAAAAACTTCCAAAACATAACCCACTCTTCAAGCCTTTTGTCCCCTAACATTCCATAACATATTGATTCCGTACCTTAACTACTAACTTTCCTTTTCCCTTTGGTCTACTATCCAAAAATAAAAGAAGAGTCCATCAATACTAGATACGGTTTGACCGACACTATAGGAAAGAGAACAAAAATTAAAATTCCTTCCAATTACTAGCTAAGGGATTCGAACCTCTCACCTCATGCATTCACCCGTGCGCCATCACCACTTTACCAATTGACTTGTTTGTGATTAAAACCTCAAATTAATTCTCTTAAGGCCAACTTGCTTAGCTCCCCTTCTAAGACTAAAAATCTAATATTTTTCTAAGGCATTCCCCTATATATAAAATTCCCGAAGTCCCTAAAACTCATACAAAGAGCAACAACAAAACAATGCACACATTCAAGCGAAAATTTCATAACCCCTAATTCCTGGATATTACAGTTCTACCCTCCTAAAAAAAAATTTCGACCCCGAAATTACCTGACAAGAATAAGTGAGGGTATTGCTGCCGCATTGCTTCCTCCGGCTCCCACGAAGCTTCTTCCGATCCATGGTTACGCCATAACACTTTGACGAGAGGAACTGATTTCCTCTGTAACACCTTCACATCCCGATCTAGAATCTGAATCGGCTCCTCCTCATAGGACAAATCTGGTAATGTAGTTTACCTCCTCAACTGGCACTACATGAGATGGATTCAACCGGTAACAACGTAACATCGAAACATGAAACACATCGTGCATTTGATTCAACTCCGAAGGTAACTCTAACTGATATGCCACTGGTCCAACCCGCTTCAAAACCCGATAAGGTCCTATAAACCTGGGGCTTAACTTTCCTTTGCGACCAAATCTCATCACCTTCTTCCAAGGCGAACCTTTAGGAACACTTGGTCTCCCACGACAAACTCTATTTCCGTTCGCTTCAGATCGCGTACGACTTTTGCCTATCAGATGCCTCTTTCAACCGTGCCCGAATTACCTTAACCTTTTCTTCGGATTCTGCCACAATCTCTGGACCCAAAACCTGACGTTCCCCTAATTCTGTCCAACACGTAGGAGTGCGACACTTTCGTCCATATAGTGCTTCATACGGTGCCATCCGAATACTTGCTTGGTAAATGTTGTGTATGCAAACTCAGCTAAGGCAAAAACTCTTCCCAGCTTCCTCTGAAATCTATCACGCATCCTCTTAACATGTCCTCTAATACTTGGATTACTCGCTCAGACTGGCCGTCAGACTGTGGATGAAATGCCGTACTGAAGTCTAATCTGGTGCCCAAAACCTGATGTAATGCTTTCCAAAACCGAGACGTAAACCTCGGATCCCTATCCGAAATAATCGACACCGGCACTCCATGCAATCTTACAATCTCTGCCACATACAATTTCGCCAATTTTTGCAAAGAATAATCAACTCGCACAGGTATGAAATGTGCAGACTTCGTCAATCGATCCACTATCACCCATACCGAATCTTTCTTAGTTGGCGTAAGGGGAAGCCCACTAACAAAGTCCATGGTGATACGCTCCCACTTCCATTGCGGAATCTTTATCGGCTGAAGCAATCCCGATGGAACTTGGTGTTCAGCCTTAACTTGCTGACACGTTAAGCACTTCCTCACAAATTCTGTAACTTCCCGCTTAAGACCAGGCCACCAAAATTGATCCCGAAGATCCCTGTACAACTTACTACCTCCCGGATGCATCGCATAAGGACCACCATGCAATTCCAATTCTCCGCCTAAGCTCCTCATCCTTCGGCATACAGACCTTACCCTTGAAACACAAAACTCCATCGCTGTTAACACCATAATCTTCTAACTCCCCATTTTGCACTTGCCGTAGCTTAACACTTAAATCATCATCTACCAACTGTCTTTCTTTCACCTGACTCAACCACATCGGCTTTACTTGTAATTCCGCCAACAAGCTTCCGTCGTCATAAAGACTAAGATGTGCGAACATCGCTCTTAAATCCGACACCACTTTCTGACTTAGGGCATCTGCCACTACATTCGCCTTGCCCGGGTGATACTCTATAGAGCAGTCATAGTCTTTCAACAACTCCACCCATCTTCGCTGTCTTAGATTCAGCTCCTTCTGAGTCAGCAGATACTTAAGACTCTTGTGGTCCGTGTAGATTACTGACTTTTCTCCATACAAATAATGCCTCCACACCTTAAGAGCAAAGACTACCGCTGCTAACTCCAAGTCATGCGTCGGATAGTTAACCTCGTGAGATCTCAATTGCCGAGACGCATACGCAACCACCTTCCCGTCTTGTATCAGAACACATCCCAATCCAATGTGAGACGCATCACAATACACCACAAAGTCCTTCCCTGCCTCAGGCTGGATCAAAAACCGGAGCAGTCAAAACCCTCTTTAGCCTCAAGCTCTTGCTGCTTATCTGACCATGAAAGGTATCTCTTTTCTCAACAACTTCGTCAAAGGTGCCGCTATCGAGGAGAATCCTTCGACGAACCTTCTGTAGTACCCCGCTAATCCCAAGAAACTGCGAACCTCCGCTACAGACTTAGGTGGTTTCCAATCTAACACCGCTTCAATCTTCTGAGGATCCACCCTTATTCCTTCCGCAGACACCACATGACGTAAAAACGCAACTTCTTTCAGCCAAAATTCGTACTTGCTGAATTTGGCATAAAGCTTCTTCTCTCTTAGCACTTGCAACACTATCCGAAGATGCTCAACATGTTCTAACTCAGACTTGGAATACACAAGAATGTCGTCTATGAACACAACAACAAACTGATCCAAGTAGGGTTGAAAAACCCGATTCATCATATCCATGAACGCAGCTGGGGCGTTTGTCAATCCGAACGGCATTACCAAAAATTCATAATGCCCATATCTTGTTCGGAAAGCTGTCTTATGGATATCCACTTCCTTCACCTTAAGCTGATGATACCCCAACCTTAAATCTATCTTTAAGAATGCCGCAGCTCCCTTAAGCTGATCGAACAAGTCGTCTATCCTCGGCAAAGGATACGTGTTCTTGATGGTCAGCTTATTCAACTGTCGGTAATCTATGCACATACGCATAGTCCCGTCCTTCTTCTTCACGAACAAAACCGGTGCTCCCCATGGAGACACACTAAGTCGGATAAACCCACGATCAAGCAACTCTTGAATTTGAGCCTTAAGCTCAACCAACTCCTTTGGTGCCATTCTATACAGAGCGATAGATACTGGCCCCGTTCCAGGCAACAAGTCAATCCCAAATTCCACTTCACGATCCGGAGGCAATCCTGGAAGTTCTTCCAGAAAGACATCCACGAATTCTCTCACAGTTCTGACCTCTTCAACATTTGCCTCCTTAGCCTCCAAGGCACTGACCAGCATAAGAAAAGCCAAACAACCTTTCCTAACAATCTTTTCTGCCTTAAGAGCAGATACTACATTTGATAAGTAGTTCCGTCTCTCGCCCATCACCATAACTTCCTTATCATCCATAGATCTTAGTGACATCCGCTTAGCAGCACAATCCACATTTGCACGATACTTCACTAGCCAATCCATGCCTAGGATCAAGTCAAATTCCCCGAATGGCAACTCCATTAAGTTAGCCGGAAACTGCGTCCCTTGAACTTCTAAAGGCACCTCCTTAAAGAGCTTATCTACTACTACAGTCTGTCCTAAAGGACTAAGTACAGTCATCTTCCTAGGTACAATCTCTGAGTTCACATGCAGAGTTCCAGATACCTCACTAGCGATGTATGAATGAGTTGAACCTATATCTATCAAAGCAATAAAGGGTAACCCAGAAATAAGAAACGTACCCATGATAACATCAGATGCATCACTATCTTCCCTCCGACGAACCGCATACACCAAACCTGGCTGTCTAGCCTCAGTGCTACCACTGCCTCTGCCCGGAGTCCCGCGACCTCTAGCAGAACCATTACCTCTGCCACTCGAACCACGACCCCTCGTCGGCTGCTGTCCACCTCTGCCAGCCTAATTAAAACCCTGACCTACTGGACGATTCCTCTCTGAATCCAATGGACAATCTCTAATCATATGATCCTTGGATCCGCACTTAAAACATTCTCCTGTCTTCTTCCAACATTCTCCTGGGTGCATCTTTCCACACTAAGCACATGTATGGTACTATCCTCCCGTAACAACTTGCTGAACTCGCGGCCCATCAACTCTAGGTTTCTTTTGGAAATTCCCGGATGACCCTGAAGACCCATAGCTCCTATTATTCTTATTCTGACCTCGATCTTTGTTCTGTCTCTCAGTCTGCTTAACTTCTTCAGCTATCCGTGTTCTATCCACTAGAACTGCAAAATCCCTCTCTCGATGTGGTGCAATCAACACTCGCAACCCATCCTTAAATCTGACACATCGCTCATAATCAGTAGCTACAATCCCTCTGGCATATCGACTTAACCGCAGAAACTCCGCTTCATACTTAGCTATCGACTTATTTCCTTGTACCAGATTCAGGAACGCCTTTCTCTGAGAGTCAATGTAGCTAGCTCTGACATATTTCCCTTCAAATTTAACCTTAAAATACCCCCAATCCACTCGATCCGCAGGAATATCTCCTTGACAGTGAGCCACCACTGGTATGCCTCGTCACGAAGCAACGAAACAGCGTCTTTCAATTTCTCCTCGGCAGTGCAGTCCAAATCGTCCATGATTCTCTCGATTGATTCTAACCAGTACTCCGCTACATTCGGAGCTACCCCAGATACTCCCCTAAAAACCTCGGCTCCGTTAGATCTAAGTCTCTCAACCACTGACTTTCGTGCTCCATTACCTATACTAGCTCCCGCTACTCGCTCTAGAACTCGCAACATAGCTTGCGATACAGCGTCATCTCCTCCAGTTTGCTCTTGAAATTCCGCTCCAACAGCTGGTGGCAGAGCTTCATTTTCAGAACCCTGACCAGACCTAACTGGTTCCGACATAGCCATTCTGCCTCTACCGCGTCCACGACGACCACGTCCCCTAGAACTCATGTCTACTTAGTGTCTTATCTGTTTTTACGAAAATTTTATGCATTAGAGTATTTTCACTTCTTGTTTAAAGAAAGTCTTATGCAACAGAGATTTATTCAATGATTTTTCCGTAGGATACACATATACCTAGGGTCCATGTCTCTAAAGTATAGTTTCCTTAGGCTTATCAACTAAAATATCATACATTAACATACTCACATAAATTTATCAACAAAAGAACTTACCTGGCGGACTTGGGTCGAGAACTCGGGTGCCATGCATCTATAAACCATTTTTAACCAAAAAATTTCAAAATCATTCATTTGGGCCAAATTTTGAAAACGTTGTGGACTTCAAAACCCAAGGCCGAGTGTTTAAAACTGGGCTCTGATACCAAGTTGAAACACCCCAAACCCGACCCACAAGCCCTGACCGGATCTGGTATGCTCCTCAATAAAAACTCATTTTGTCGTTTTGGAAAAACATGTGATTTTGGGATAAAAGAATAGATTTGAAGTACGAACTTGTTAAAAACCGTTTTGTAACTTAATTTTGTATTTTATAAAATTATTAAGTCTATGTTTTAAAAATTATTTATCAAAGAAGATCTAAATTTAGGACTTATTATTATTTTGAATACCATAAGTATTTAGGTGTCAAAACATTTTTATACGATTATCGAAAATATTTAATTATTTAGTTGAAATTGATCGTAGCAGAATATAAGTTAAAACGTAAAAGTAACATAGCTAATGGCGAGCTTATTACAAAAACATATCCCAAATTTAATCCCGAAATATATAAGAAAACGTAATAAGTTTAATAAAAAGGGAAACCCAATTACTGAGTTGAGCAATGGCCACCACGTTCCTCGCTGACCCGTCCAAATCATTGTGTATCACCTGAAATGATATCCCACTGAAGGGTGAGTCAACAGACTCAATGTGTAACAATACACTAAAAGTCCAATCGATCATAGAAATAAAGCCCATAATATAGCAAATCAAATAATAAATGATTAAATCACATGTACATAGAAAATGAAATGCAATCTCGACCCAACTTAGATATCCATCCGCTACACACCACTCGTACCTACCTATCACACCGTGGGGATTACTAAATCGACCCTCCATCCGCTACACACCATCGAAGGCAGTTGCTGCAGTCAACATGCACATCGCCCTTATAATTGTGGCATGGCCTCCAGATAATTGTGACAGAGTCACCGGATTCATAGTATGTGACCGAAGTCACCGGATTCATAATATCGTGACCAAAGTCACCGGATAATGTGGTAAAACCACCGGAACACTTCCCCATTCAATATTACCCATATGCCCATGCAATAACATATTATTCCAATATCATACCATATACCCCCAAAATCATATCGAAATCGTACACATTTCATATTTATGCTTATAGCATTATTAATGATATAGATATCATGCCTTGTACATTATCCCAAAATCATAACCAAATATCGAATATGTCTCATATTAAAAGTTTATACAAAATGCTAAGGAATAACATACCTGAATTCACTGTACCATTGAATGGTACCCGAAGCCATAATCATTTATATTTCTTTATGAACACACATTTTTATCAATAATACTATTAATCTATTAGAGTTTTAGTGTAAGTTACACACCTTGTAAACACGGAAAGCGATACTTAAGATTTCCGACTCTTGCCTACAACGTCGACAATACCTACATATCACTATGTGAGAAATCGATTATCACTAAAAAGATATAGCCTTAGGTCGAATATCATCATCTCCTTACCTTGGTTAATTCAATTCCCGAATGATCCCCCTCTAAACGTTGGCTACAAAGAAACCCCGAACTTCCTTCAAGTTTCAGCCAAAGACAATAAAAGAACTTAGAGTTTTGCTTTTCAATCGTTAGAAAAAAAAATGAAGTAAAGAAATTAGTCTAGAAGAGATTCTTACCGAAACAAATAAAGACCAAAATGCAAATGGTCACTAAACTCCAAAAATTCGGCAAGATGAAATAGAAAAATAGATTCAAATGAAAAAGATGATAGGTTTTTGGTGCTTAGAAGCAATCGGTTTCAATGGTGTCAATGGAGTGAAATTTTCGGCTTTAGATGAGAATGGAAAAGAAAAAGAAAAGGATAAATGATCAAAAGAGAATGAATGGATTTCGGTTATGGAAGAATATGAACAAAGAAAAAGTTTTTGGTAATGGTCAAGTAAGAAAGGATGAAAGAAAAAATGCCTTCAAAAGTGGTAATATTTTGGTACCATAAGAGAGAAAATCTTGAGAGGAAAAGAAGAAAAAGAGTACCAATTTGGTCAAATATGATAGCCAAAACAAAACAAAGTTTTCACCAAATGCAAATAACAATTTCGGCTAAAGAGAAAAGAATTTGGAGAAAAGGGAAAAGATGCACAAATTGTTTAAAGTTTTGGCCATTAACACCCCCCAAAACCCATACCACATTCGGCCAACTCACAAGCCAACACAATCCCCCTTTTTCCTCCTCATTCTTCCCTATCAACCCCTAATTACTAACACAATTAAACCAACCCCTTAGCCCCTTATGCGTCTAGGTTCATGGTCAAATGACCATGGAAAAACTTCCAAAACATCACCCACTCTTCAAGCCTTTTGTCCCCTAAACATTCCATAACATATTGATTCCTTACCTTAACTACTAACTTTCCTTTTCCCTTTGGTCTACTATCCAAAAATAAAAGAAGAGTCCATCCATACTAGATAAGGTTTGACCGACACTATAGGAAAGAGAACAAAAATTAAAATTCCTTCCAATTGCTAGCTAAGGGATTCGAACCTCTCACCTCATGCATTCACCCATGCGCCATCACCACTTTACCAATTGACTTGTCTTGTGATTAAAACCTCAAATTAATTCTCTTAAGGCCAAACTTGCTTAGCTCCCCTTCTAAGACTAAAAATCTAATATTTTTCTAAGGCATTCCCCTATATTATAAAATTCCTGAAGTCCCTAAAACTCATACAAAGAGCAAACAACAAAACAATGCACACATTCAAGCGAAAATTTCATATTGGATATTACAAGACAAATTCATGTTAAAAGGTACAGGTAAGAATACAAGTTTAAGTATATTGAGTTAAAAGCTTAAGTGATCTTGATAAGAAAAGCATAAGATAATTCATTAAGAATGTTGTCATCTATTTACATGTAAACTTACTAAGCTTTATGCTTACTCCCATTCTTTAATTTTTTTTTATAGTATTGCAAGCCAGCTCGGGGATCGAAAGGACGTCGGAGATCGTTACACACTATCAAAGGATTATATTGGTATTTTGTGACTCGAACGTTTTAAGTAATGGCATGTATAGGGACTTAGCCATTTTATGTGTGTGACCTTATGATATGGCTTAGTATGGACTTGTAAATGCTTGGTAATGATTAGCCATTAAAAATGGTTAATTAAGAACATGTTTTGGATGTTATGAAATGCCTAGTTGATAGTTATTTTAAAGAAATTATGTAATTATATGCAGGGGAATAGTTGGACAGCAGCAGTGATGTGATTTTGAAAAATCACCAAAAATAGTAGAAATTGAATTAGGTTGTGCATGAGATATAGATTAAATCTTATTGAGTCTATTTTCATATAAAGAAAACGGTGTAGGAAAACGAGTTGTATATTATGAGAAAATTAATTTTTAGTGAAGAGAGGTCAGAACTATCAAACTGTGTAACAGGGGAGACTTTAACTAATAAACTGTACTAATTGGCCACACCAAAAATTCTAAAAAAATTATAGTAAGAAGATATATGAGAATAGTTTCAGGAAAAATTTACGGATCTAGATTTCGAGTTTCGTAACTCGAGTTATAATTAATTTAGTGAACATGACGCAAACAGACAGTTTCAATTTTTATGCCCAGAACTAGTAAGTTAAGTCTAGTAATGCCTCGTGCTCGACTCCGGCAACGGTCTCGGGTAAGGGGTGTTACACGAACTATATTATATCATTTAATATTCAATTGTATATACAAACATAGTAACATTTCATCATGGCCGAACATACTACTAATTAATAGCAACATGATGCGCCTTTAAATTCAATCAATATGAACCATATCACATACTTAAATACCACTCATTTAAACAACATTGCACACATTTAAAATAGCACAATTTAAAACTGGACATATTCCTTTACCAATCATAAAACCATGCGCATATGACCTTGTTATCATAAACCAATTTGAACACAAATAACAACTAAAATCACATATTATTCATATATTAATTTATATGCATTAGATTGTACCAAAAATTTGATTCATACAACCCAAGTTAATCTACAATCGGACAATTAATATAACATATAATACATAATATATTTATTTAGGTGTGTTGTAAACCAAAATGACATGCTTATCATTTATTATCATATCCTTAACCTCATTTGCCTATTCACTTTACTTATCAACCAAAACAATCATATGGCATATTCATTATTTATCTATTACCAACCGTACCTATTTAGTCAATCATTCAAGCATAATATATATGCATACATTGCCAATTCAAACCTAATCAATATAACCTATACACATTCGGACTTATAATCATCCAACTCATACACATTCGCACATATAAATATCTTCTAACCTTTATATACATAGTTCATTTTATAAGACCTAACCGAACTCACTGAAATACCAAATCCAAACATACTATACATATATATATAAAATATATATATATATATATATCAAAACCTTTACCGTAATATTAACTAATCATAGCAACCATATACCGCTTATAAATAAGCCATGGTTGAAATGATAAAACCAAACACATTAAACACTTAAACATGAACTCATATAACCGAATCTAAACAAAATGATTAAGCCATTTTCGCATGGCTATATATATATATATACATGACCAAAAATCAAACTTAAAGATTCCATCTATGATATACATGCCATAAGCCCAGATTCAACTTAGTAAAATACCGAAAAACTGTCGATAGTGTGAGTAGTCTTGCTGACGATCCCCGAGCTCGTAACATATATCTAAATCTATAGACAGAAGTAAACAAGAATACATGCAGAGTAAGCTATTTAAGCTTAGTAAGTCATAAGCAATTATATATTTACCAACTATTATATATTAACACTAAGTTAGCAAAACCGAATATACATGTTCTCAAATACAAGGTTATCATTTAAATCTTCCATACACATATCGTATGGCTAATTGTACAAATGCACATGAACTTATACAAATCTCACTATTAAAATCACATATACCCCATTTGGCCGAATATGCACAATCACATATACATTCACATTTTTCACATTTGTAACTTTAACATCTACATAATCAATTCAATAACTGACTTACCTTATTTTCACATACACAAACGCATTTTGTCAATTTACTTGCTCAATAAACATCACATATGCACTTACCAATTTGGCCGAATATAAAAGACACATCTATGCTCATATCTAAAATCAATTCCATAATGTCATACTATTCATTTATAAGGCCGAATACACTTATTAATAATTACATATATTCCTCAATTGTATCACATATAACTTGTATCAAATAGCAATTTACTAATTTACCTTATCTCTCACAACCATTAGATTTACACATACCTAAACGTTGAGCTCATTTGCTGTATATAAATTACGCATCGTTAAAAATCTATTGAAGCATACACTTATAATAAATCACCGGCATAAAGCCTGCTAGGCATAAAGCCTGATATTATCCACCGGCACTAAGCCTGCTAGACCGACGGTCTGATATTTATTCACCAGCAATAAGCCTGCTAGGCACGAAGCCCGATTAAGTTCACCAGCACAAGGCTTGCTAGGCCCACGGCCTGAATAACGGTACTATAAAGTTGTCTCACACACATTTATATATCAAACTTATATGCATTTCATAATTCTTGTATGAACTTTCAAACATCATATCTCAACTAAACTAAACTTGATAATATCAAATTCTAGGTATAATCACATTCGGCTACTCAACATTATAGTTACAAATTTCCAAATCAGCATATACTAAGTTACGTACATAATTTACAATGTTTTATTGCTGAAGGACTTACCTCGGACGTCAACGGTCAGTAAAATTGACTAATCGACTACTCTCATTTTTCCCCGGTCCAGATCTGATTTATTTGGTTCTTGATCTAAACATATTCAAATTAAGCTTGTTTAAACACCATCCCATTCAATTTAGTCTAAAAACACATAAATGGGTAAATTACTATTTTACCCCTAACATTTACAGTTTTTTACAATTTAGTCCCTATTGCACAAAACACAAAATACATCAAATTTCTTCATACCCAAGCTATGCCGAATTTTACCCATGACTATACAAGCCCACATAATTCATTAATTTCATAGTTTAGTCCCTCAAACTATTATTTTTGTAATTAAGTCCTAATTACTCAAAATCATCAAAAACTCCAATATAACATATGTTAATCTAACACATATTTATCATAATTCATCCTCAAACAACATAAACAACAAACTATCATCAATGGCTCAACTCAAAATATTCATCAAACTCAAAAATTAAAACATGGGTCTTGAAGATTTCTAAGCAACGATCTCAAAAACGTAGAAATTATCAAAAACTGAACAAAAGCAAACCTTGATTGAGCTTGAATAAGATCCGAAACCTAGCTTGGTTTCTTTCTTTTTCTTTTCTTTGCTATTCGGCCATGGAATGAAAATGAAATGAAACTATGGCTTTCTTATTTTATTTTTATGTCATTATATTATAATATGACATTATTATACATTAATATATATATTTTAATAAAAAATAATATATAAAACATATAATGATGGCATGTTGCCGTCCACTACATTTGAAAATGGGCTTTTTTCCCTTTAAGGACTAAATATTAAAAAGCCACTATCAACTAAGCACTTTACACTATAGTTTGTAACTTTTATATTTTACGCGATTAAGTCCTTTTATTTAATCGGACACCTAAACGACAGAATTAAGTCACGAAAATTTAACACAAACAAATTCACACATAATAAATACAGAAAATAATTTTAAAATATTTTTCGGACTCAGATTTATGGTCCCAAAACCACTTTTCCGATTAGGGTCAAAATCGGACTGTTACATAAGTTCTTCAGTACACAAGCTCTATCTCAGAATAACAGACAATCACCAGATTCAAATTTGCTATCCTGATTCAATAATTATTTCACTCAGTACCCGTTTAACTTACAACTCATTATCACTTTACTGGGCTTCACAGATCTGTTGTAGAAACATCAGCTTAGATTTAAGCTCAGCTAAAATTATTATTTCATCAGACAATAGCAATCGAGTATTTATTACTCATAAAGCAAACAAAGAATTTTCTAATCAAAATATCAGCAACTATATTTCCTTTTCATGAATGATAATCAATTATCAAATCAGGCTCTTTCAATAATTCAAACCATCTACTCCGTGTCAGATTCAAATCTTTGTATTCCATCGCGTGTTTTAAAATTTTATGATCAGTACATATATGATATTTTCACCAAACAAATACTGTTACCAAATTCTCAGTGCAAACACAATAATTGTCAATTCAAGATCATATATCGAGAAATTCTTTTCCTGTAGCTTTATTTGGCTAGAAGTATAGACCATTACTTTACCTTTCTTCATCAAAAGACAGTTTAATTCATTCAATAATGTATCACTATAATAATAAATTCCTTACCCGATTCAGACTAAACCAGAATTGATGCTTGGGTCATCAGGGCTTCCAACTGATCAAAGCTTTACTAACATTTGTCGGTCCATTGAATTATTACATCTTTTTCGTAATAACTGGGTCATCAATGTAGCTATTTCAATTATTAGCATTGAAGCTTTGAGTTTTTCCAAAGCCACAACCATCAGATAGATTTTAAACCATTGTGCAATAATATGACTAACATTTTTAGCTGTATAAATAAAGCAACACTTCAACATCAATAGTGCACCTCAACTTAAAAGAAGGAAAACTGAAAGTGGCCCCAATAATAACCAATCCAGTAATACAGTTTCTATAATCTCTGATCTCTATCACCATACCTCATGGTCGAGTCAATAGTTATAACGGTAATGAATGTAATTACCTCCGATCAAAGAATATCTTTCACAAGTAACCCATGTTTACATAATAAAGAGATTGATGATGTCTTAGAGAAAATTTAGAAGAGTAATGTCATGCTTACTCAGTAGAAATAATTGTGATGAAGACAATATAATTTGCACATTCGCAATTCAGGGCTTCAATCGGTAGAAGTAGAAAATAACATCACATGAACCTTATCATTAAATCTTATATCAGTTATTATGAATTAGAAAGCCCAAGTATGATAGAGCAATACCACTCATGAATTAACCAGACTTACAATAATTCCATCTATCATAATTTACTAGTCTTTCAATACGATATATTGCATTTGAACGTGCAAAATTTCATATGCCTCTGAGAATAACAGAACTTATAGAGTACCCAGAAGAAATTGTTGTAATATACTCAATTTTTACAGCTGTATTCAAATATCTTTGCAATTTTATCACTATTCCACTGACCAATAAAGTCATCAATAATCTTACATTATTCAGTTCACTGAAAGAGTCAATTCAGAAGAATTTTCAGCTAATCCGTTTTGTAATTATCATATTTGTATAAGTCAATTACTCATGAATAACTTCTCCCTTAACAATGACATCAGATATTCAGAATAATCTTTAGAAAAACCTGATTTTTTTTAAATATTGTCTGTACTTATTAACCTATTCTTAATTCTGACTACATTATTAACCATTCATCCTTTAAACCCTGTAGTTTTACATTCATGAACCCAATCCATATGAATCTTGCAAATTTCATCGTATAAAACTGTACTGGTAAGGGGTTGGAGATCGTAAACCTCAAAATTTAACTTTCATAAATACACACATATCACTTATCGTGTACCATTAACATGTTCACTATAAAACATTTATTCATACCTTTACGAGTCTCATTTCATGATAAGTAGCATTTTTACTTAGGCACGTGAGTATCACTTTCAGTAGTATCGGAATTAGCTCGGTTGGAAGCATATCTGTCTATTTGTAAAACAATTTTCATCAGAGTCGACAGATATCACACTATCACAGGTTAGATAATGGAATGTATTTCTAGACTCCACATATGTTATGTACAGTCTGAGAACCGACTAAACCATAGTTCTGATACCACTAAATGTAACACCTCTAACCCGTATCCATCGCCGAAACAGGGTCACAAAGCATAATCGAAACTTTTAGAAACATTTACAGATAAATCATGTCAATCACTATTCATTAACTGAGATCATTCATAATGTCCCTTAAATGGACCTTTGAGGCCCAATACGAGCATTAGAATCAAGTCGGGACTTAACCGGAAACTCTAAGAAGTTTTCGCGAGATAACAAAAAATTTCCAAGTTATAGGACTCACACGCCCGTGTGGTCCAAAGGACACGCCCATGTTACAGGTCGTGTCTTACCCCGTGTAACTCACTGACTTGTGCACACAGCCATGCCATACGCCCATGTGTTAGGCCGTATGGTTAATTTAATTCTTTCGAAATTAGGTACAGCTTTCAGAGGCCGATGTTCTAGGTCGTGTAGCACTCACGACTGAGAAACATGCCCATGTCTCTGCCCATGTGCTCAATTCTGAGCATTCTATTTTTCTCGAATTTAAGGTGCAGGGGACACACGGCCTAACCACACGCCCATGTACCAGGTGTGTCAGACATGGTCTAGAAACATGCCCGAGTGTCTGCCCATGTGGACAAAATAAAGCTATTTCTAACTTCATCTCTTACCCAAAATCACACCAATGACCTGCACTTAAATTGTCACACCCTCACCCGTATCCAATGCGATAATAGGGTTACGGAGCATTACCGAACTTACAACACACTTCAAAAAATTTTTTCTCATACACATAATTAATACAAACAATTATCAATCAATCTCAATCAATTTGTCCTTAATACGAGCCTACGAGGCCTTACACATGAATTGGGAGTGGTTCAGGACTAAACCAATAACTCGAGAAATTTTTCAACACTTATAAAATTTCTCTCTAAATAGGGGACACACGCCCGTGTCACAGACCATGTGGACATTCGAAATGGGAGTACATTTTTTGTGTCCCAGCCCGTGTTCAACCCTGTGTCTAATCAAGTGAAGTTCTTGACTTGGGTCACACGGCCAACCACACGCCCGTGTGTCTAGTCCGTGTGCCCTTCGAAGTGGCCACACATGCCCATGTGCCAGGCCGTGTGCTAGGCCATGTCAAACCTGTAGGGTATACTGACTTATGCAACACGGCCAAGTCATACGCTCGTGTGCTAGGCCGTGTGCCAATTAGGGGATATACTGACTTGTGCCACACAGCTGATCACATGCCCGTGTGTGAGACCATGTGGAGTATACTGACTTCATTTCAATTTCAACACCAGGGGGACACACGGCCATGTAATTTGACCGTGTGTCACACACGGCTGAGACACACGCCTATGTCTCTACCTGTGTGGACAAAAATAGGCTATATACCAGGCCACTTTGTCACCCAAATTTGCATATACCTACACAACCAAAATGGCACAAAACATATCATAAATAACATTCAATTCAGCCACAATTAAGACTAATTCATGCCATTTTCAATACAAACATTCAACATGCTTATAACCTCAAACCTTACTCCATCAAAACATACCAAATCATATTTATAAATCAATTAACTATGCCTTTACTAAACATACCTTATTTTGAACCAATTCACAAAGATAACTCACATCTAATATAAACCATATATGCACATACCCAAAATTCACCAAATTAAGCCAATTCTCATGGCTATATTTACAACTCAAAACATATACATTTACAAGCTACCATAAATAACCACAATCACTATCAACCTATAATCAAAATGACATCAAAATAGTTAAACAACAGGGTGCGTCACGAGACTCAGTGTGCAACCCATGTGCACCATCAGACTGGGCCTTAGCCCCATAGAACAGAAAACAAAATAAAATATATCAGGAATTATGCAAAGCCCAACCCAATCCTAGGTTTCCATCCGCTACACACCACCCTTACCTACCAATCACACCATTGGGGATTTCCACAATCAACCCACGCCGCTACACACCATCGATGGCAGTCATGCTGCAGTTAGCTGCACATCGTCAGATCATGGCAATAGCCACTACAACAGATCATGGCAAAAAGCCACTACAACAGAATACTTCCCCTTTCATCAATTACCCAACCCTGTGCAATCAAAGAAACTGGTATACATGTTTATCATATCAAATCAACGGAATCATTCACTTTAGAATGACAGAGATCACTAACCAGGTGATACGCCTTTACCCTCTTCGGGTTTTCAACAGCCATGCCGGTATTTCGGCATTTAACAGAATATAATAGATTCATAAGCATATACTAACAAACAATCTAAATGGTGTGAAAAGTTACACACCTGATTAATGCGTAGGACTACCCTCTATGTCGATACCCTCGCTAAACAGATCTACTGCCTTCTATCTACAACTTGCTCAAAAGCCGGAAGAACGCGAAGATAAGGCCTCTCCTATATTTGGCCAAGGGTTAGAGTTTTACCCGAATTATACGTTTAGATTAACAGATCTCCTTAACTTGAAATCCCGAAAACAATACGACCTGAAAGCTACTGAACTCTGGCTTAGAAATCTATACGATTGAATCCCCTTCAAATCCCGAAATGTCGCAAATGAAAGAAAGCACGAGATTAATCTACTATGTAGCCATTCAGCTATGGTTTCTAAAAGCCGAAATAGATTGAAAGAATAACGTTTTCAACACTTACCTCTTCAGAAGATTTTGGCTACCCCTTGCAGGAGAATTCAGCAAACACAAGATAAGAGATCTAGGAATTTTGGCTTTTAAGAAAATCCCAAAAAAGTATGAACAAGAGAAGGCTGAAGTGTTTTTCGGTTTTTAGAAGAATTTGAGTGAGGAGTTTTGGCTAGAAGAAGAAAGAAAAGAAAAGAAAGTGAAGAGGAAGATGGCGATTTCTTTTGAAAGAGAGAAGATGGGCGAAGAAAGAAAAAGAGAAAAAATGAGTCTAATGCCTTCAAATTTCGGCACCCCCTAGACTATACTAAACCGATTCCTCCCCCTTAATGAGTTTGATTTTCGGCCAACACTGTAACCACAAGATAGCTCCTATCCTTTTCCCTTATCTTAATCTATTAAATAGCCCTAATTAGCACCAACTCCTCCCTCCTTTATCAGCATAATATCCACATAATAAAAATATTAAAAATCCCTATTTTATAGCCTTGTTGTCGTCCCCCTATTGCTCTCTTTTAAGTGTCGAATTTGGCCCCATTACCTGGGCTTCAAGCGGCCAAAACTGGGCCTCACCATCCACTAGTAACGCCACCCCTTTTCTCCTTTATGGCGCCACCTTGCTTTAGGCCACAAGCCCAATTTGTCATTTAAAACACAAATAACTACCTTTAAAGCGCTAGAGTGTCTACACAGAATTTTAGTCAAGACCCCAGCCCATTTCTGAGCCCAATTCGCATCCTTGATTCTCAAATTAATACATTAAACCTACAACACACAAAATGCACAAGCCCACTAATTCAGGATGTTATAGTTCTACCCCTCTTAAAATAAATTTCGGCCTCGAAATTTACCTGATCAGAAAAGATGGGGTTACTGCTGTTGCATAACATCCTCTGGCTCCTATGTCACTTCCTCTACATCGTATTTCCGCCACAAAACCTTGACCAAAGGGACAGACTTTCTTCTCAACACCTTTACGTCTCGATTCAAGATTTGCACTGGCTCCTCCTCAAAAGACAAATCTGGCCTTACTTCAATCTCTTCCACCGGCACAATGTGCGATGGATCAGAATGATAACGTCTTAGCATTGAGACATGAAACACGTCGTGTATCTGCTCCAACTCTGAAGGTAACTCCAATCGATACGCCACTGGGCCCACACGTTCTAGTACCCGATAAGGTCCAATAAATCGAGGACTTAGTTTACCCTTCCGACCAAACCTCATTACCTTCTTCCATGGTGACACCTTCAAAAAGACTTGATCTCCTATTGTAAATTCCAACTCCTTCCGCTTAAGATCCGCATAAGATTTCTGCCGATCAGACGCTTCCTTCAACCGAGCCCGAATCAACTTAACTTTCTCTTCCGTTTCCGAAACTAGTTCTGGACCCAACACCTGACGCTCACCCAATTCAATCCAACAAGTAGGAGTACAACATCTCCGTCCGTATAACGCTTCATAAGGCGCCATCTGAATACTAGATTGATAACTATTATTGTACGCGAATTCTGCCAAGGGTAAATACTCCTCCCAACTACCCCTAAAATTGATGATGCAACCTCTTAACATATCCTCCAGGATTTGGATTACCCTCTCAGACTGACCATCATTTTGCGGATAAAAAGCGGTACTAAATTCTAACCTTGTTCCCATTGCCTAATGCAGAGCCTTCCAGAATCGTGACGTGAATCTAGGGTTTCTATCTGATATGATCGACACAGGTACACCATGCAGTCTCACAACCACAGCCACGTACAGCTTGGCCAACCTTTGCAGAGAATAATCAACATAAACCGGTATGAAGTGAGCAGACTTCGTCAACCGATCCACAATCACCCAAATCGAATCCTTCTTAGTGGGCGTAAGAGGTAACCCACTAACAAAATCCATCGTAATTCTTTCTCATTTCCACTGCGGAATCTTTACCAGCTGCAACAACCCCGAAGGCAGCTGGTGTTCCGCCTTCACCTGCTGACATGTCAAACATTTACCTACGAATTTCGTTACTTCTCACTTCAGACCTGGCCACCAGAATTGCTCTCGCAAATCTCGATACATCTTAACCCTTCAGTCCTCTCCTTCACCACTTCGCACTTCTCGGAGTCAAGCACTCAAAACATCGTCTAGAAGTTGCTTCTCTTTGATCTGACTTGTCCACATAGGTCTTACTTGGAGTTTAGCTACGAAACTGCCATCCTCATACAGACTGAGATGAGCGAACATTGCCCTCAAATCCGCTATCGCCTTCCTACTCAGCGCATCTGCCACCACGTTAGCCTTACCCGAATGATATTCGATCGAACAATCATAGTCCTTCAAGAGTTCAATCCACCTACGTTGCCTCAGATTCAACTCCTTCTGGGTAAGGATATACTTCAGGCTCTTATGGTCCGTGTAAATAACCGACTTCTCCCCATACAGGTAGTGCCTCCAAATCTTCAGAGCAAACACTACCGCCGCCAATTCCAAATCGTGTGTAGGGTAGTTCAATTCATGCGGTCTTAGCTGTCGTGACGCATACGCAACCACCTTTCCATCTTGCATCAACACACATCCTAAACCCGTGTGTGACGCATCATAGTAGACGGTAAATTCTTTTCCTGCCTCTGGCTGAATTAACACCGGTGCTTCTGTCAAAATTTTCTTTAGCTTCTCAAAGCTCTCCTGTTGTTTGTCAGTCCAAACAAACGGTACTCCCTTCCTCAACAACTTAGTTAAGGGTGCCGCAATTAACGAGAACCCCTCAACAAACCTTCGGTAGTATCTTGCTAATCCTAAGAAACTTTGAATCTCCGCCACAGACTTCGACGGTTTCCAATCCATACAGCTTCTATCTTCCGAGGGTCCACCCTAATTCCCTCTGCGGAAACTACATGTCCTAAGAAAGTTACTTCCCTTAGCCAAAACTCACACTTACTGAACTTAGCGAAAAGCTGCTTCTCCTTCAGGACTCGCAACACCACACGAAGATGTACATCATGCTCCTCCTCGGACTTGGAATAAACCACGATATTGTCAATGAACACCACGAAAAACTGATCAAGGTATGCTTGGAACACCCAATTCATCATATCCATAAATGTCGCTGGCGTATTCGTTAACCCGAACGGCATCACCAAAAATTCATAATGACCGTAGCGAGTTCGAAACGCCGTCTTATAAATGTCTCCTTCCTTTACTCTTAACTGATGATATCCCGATCTTAAGTCAATCTTAGAGAAAACTGAAGCTCCTTTGAGTTGGTCGAACAGATCTTCGATTCTTGGCAGTGGGTACTTGTTCTTAATCGTTAACTTATTCAGTTGACGGTAGTCCACGCACATACGCATGGATCCATCCTTTTTCTTCACAAATAGGACCGGCGCTCTCGACGAAGACACACTCGATCAGATAAAACCACGATCCAACAGTTCCTAGATCTGAGCTTTGAGTTCCACCAGCTCCTTCGGCGCCATTCTATAAGGAGCAATGGACACCAGAGCTGTACCCGGAAGTAGCTCTATTCCAAACTCCACTTCGCGATCTGGAGGTAATCCTGGCAGCTCCTCAGGGAAAATATCCGCAAAATCCTTTACTGTTTTTACCCCATCGACAGTCACTTCCTTAGTGTCCAAACCACTGATAAAAGCTAGGAACGCATTGCATCCTTTCTGAATCATCTTAACAGCCTTCAACGCAGATACCACGTTGGACAAATAATTCCTTCCTTCTCCTAACACAACCACCTCCCCGCCTTCCGGGGTATTCAACACCATACGCTTTGTCTCACAATCCAACTTAACACGATGCTTAGTCAACCAATCCATTCCTAAGATGAGATCAAACTCTCCAAACGGTAATTCCATTAAGTCTACCGGGAACACTACCCCTTGAGTTTCTAAAGGTACATCCTTAAATAGTTTGTCCACTACCCTAGATTGTCCTAAAGGGCTAACCACAGTCATCTTTCTAGTAGTTGTTTCAGAGTCTATACTTAGGGTCTCAGATACCGAACATGCAACATAGGAGTGGTTTGACCCAATATCAATCAAGGCAAGAAAAGGGTTATCAGCAATAAGAAACGTACCGGTTATGACGTCTGGTGTGTCACCATCCTCCCATCGACGAGCTGCATAAACTAAACCCAGCTGTCTCGCGTCTACATTACCTGCACCCCTACCAAGTGCACCACGACCGCGACTAGCCCCATTTCCTCCTCTTCCTGAGCCACGACCCCTCGGTACTGGCTGACCACCTCTCCCAGCCTGATCAGAACCTCGTCCCGCAGGCTGTGCCTGATTCACCTGGGGACAGTCCTTAATCATATGCTCCGTGGATCCACACCTGAAGCATCCATCGGCTTTCCTTCTGCACTCCCCATAATGTACCTTCCCGCACAAGTTATATGATCGATTCTGACTCCCAGTAGCAGTTGTCTGAGCACGAGCTGGCCCATCAAACCTAGGCCTTTTCTAAAAATTTCTAGATGATCCCGACGGCCCAAAATTCCTCTTATTCCTATTCCTATCCTTATCCTTATTCTGTTTCTCAGTCCACTTAACCTCCTCAGATATCTTAGCTTTCTCAACCAAAACCACAAAGTCCCTTTCCCGCTGCGGTGCAACCAATACCCTCAGCTCATCCCTTAGTCGCCACAATCCCTTGAGTGTAACGGCTCAACCGCAGAAACTCCGCCTCGTATTCAGATACAGACTTACTTCCCTGTACCAAGTTTAGAAATGCCTTCCTCTGACCGTCCACATAGCTGGCCCTAACATACTCTCCCTGAAACGATTCCTTAAAGTAAACCCAATCAATCCAGTCTGCAGCAGTACCCTCCTTTATCGTGAGCCACCACTGATAAGCCTCGTCTCGAAGAAGAGACACGACCCCTTTCAACTTCTCCTCTACAGTGAAGTCAAGGTCATCCATTATACGCTCACTTGCCTCTAACCAAACTCCGCTGTGTTAGGGGCTACGCCAGAAACTCCCCTAAACATCTCTGCTCCATTGGCTCAGAGTCGTTCCGACACAGATTTCTGAGCTCCTGAACCCGTGCCTACCCCAGCAACTCTTTCGAGGACTCGTAACATCGCCTGAGACATCGCATCATCTCCGAGTGCCTGGTCCCGAAATTCTACCTCCACAGCTGGCGGACCCGGCATCTCGTTTCCTGACCCATGGCCAGACCCTACCGGCTCTGACACGGTCATCCTACCCCTACCGCGTCCACGCGGCGAACGTCCTCGACCCCTTGTACTCATTCTTTCGATTGGCATTTATCTGATTAAAAATTTTATGAATTATTAGCTTTCTTCCACTGATTAACCACGAACAGTCTTATGAACAGTAGTTTAAGAGTAGTTCTTTCGAATTCGAAATTACACCTACAAGTTCTAGTCTCAAGTTTGTCTCCCAGTTTCAAGAAACCACATACATCAATCATCACACATCAATCATACAAAGAGCATTTATGAACTCACGTTCATCCCCTAAGTGTATTTTCGGCATTTCTCTATCCAGGGGTATTTTCATAATTTTATCCTACAGGGTATTTTGTGATTTGACAAAATAGAGTATTTTGGAAATTTTCGAGATTAAGGTATATTATTACAAAACAGGGGTATTTTGAAGAATTTGATTCTAAAAGAAGTAGTGGTATTTTGGTGTTTGTGGTTTTTGGTTGTTGTTGTTGTTTTTATTTTCAAATTCTGTGGACTTTGTAAATCAGGGTATTTCTGTAAATCTGGGGGTATATTTGCAAATCATGAGTATCTTGGTAATTTTCAAAATAAGGGTATTTTGGTAATTTTTTGTAAACCAGGGGTATTTCGGTAATTCCGTAAATTTTGATAATTTTCCAAATCAATGGCGTTTTGGTAAATTTTTTTCAAAACTAGGGTGGCTGGTCCCTTTCAGGTTTTAATTAGAACTTTTGGCCCGTTAACAAGTCCTCACGGTTAATGTGAACAGTCACTACGCACCAGGTAGGATTCCAGCGAAGAGGAGGTGAGTCACTAGGACTGCTTAAGTACCAGACTCTTCCGGATCCAATCCTAGACATGCACATGCCTGTTGCCACACCCTAACCCAGCGACTTGTTCCCGGGTTTGTTTAGTGGAATTAAGTCTTAGGAAATTTAGAGAGTTGTTTAAGCTATGCCTAGAGTCTATCAAGTTCTAATTTAAATAGTCTACGTCCCATAAAACCCATCAAGCCCACATATATATGTCACGCAATAGTTTAGAATACTTACCTGGCGGACTTGGGCTGGAGACGCAGGTGCCATGCCGAGAAAACCATCCTGTATCATTTATAAATATACGTGTTTCCAAAACCCATCTTTAGAAAACGTTTTGAGCCCAAAAACCCCAAAGCCGAGTTTTGAACCGGGCTCTGATACCAATTTGTAACACCGGAAACCCGGCCCAAACACCATGACCGGATCTGCATGTCACCAAGGAGATTTTAAAAGTTGTCGCAATTTCGGGAAATATTTTTCTTGAGTTTAACCTTTTAATCAGGAAAACTAAATGGTTGAATAATTTGTAAAAGATATACATCTTACATTAATGCCTTAGTGAATTAGAAACTGAAATTTGGTACATGCCTTAGCTTAATGAAAACGAAAAATCCAAATGTTTAATAATAATAAAAGCCCAAAATAAAACCGGAAAAATAAAAAAAAAAAACTAATGGCCCATGGCCTTATTACAATGAAGTAAAAACCCAACTAATCCAAAATATTAAAAAATAAATAAATAAAACAATGTCTGTCGCAGTATCCAAAATAATCTCATGCATGGCCACCTTGCGTTCCTCTCCAGCCTAGTCCGATACTCTACGTGTCTCCTAAAAAATGTTAAACAACGGGGTGAGTCACGAGACTCAGTGTGCAACCTCCGTGCACCATCAGACTGGGCCTTATCTCCACAGAACAGATAACAAAATAAAATATATCAGGAATTATGCAAAGTCCAACCCAATCTTAGGTTTCCATCCGCTACACACCACCCTTACCTACTAATCACACCATTGGGGATTTCTACAATCAACCTACGCCACTACACACCATCGATGGCAGTCATGCTGCAGTTAGCTGCACATCGTCAGATCATGGCAATAGCCATGGATCATGGTAAAAGCCACTACAACAGAATACTTCCCCTTTCATCAATTACCCAACCCCGTGTAATCACAGAAACCGGTATACATGTTTATCATATCAAATCAATGAAATCATTCACTTTAGAATGACAGAGATCACTAACCTGGTGATACGCCTTTACCCTCTTCGGGTTTTCAACAGCCATGCCAATATTTCGACATTTAACAGAATATAATAGATTCATAAGCATATACTAACAAACAATCTAAATGGTGTGAAAAGTTACATACCTGATTAATGCGTAGGACTACCCTCTATGTCGATACCCTCGCTAAACAGATCTACTGCCTTCTATCTACAACTTGCTCAAAAGCCGGAAGAACGCGAAGATAAGGCCTCTCCTATATTCGGCCAAGGGTTAGAGTTTTACCCGAATTATACGTTTAGATTAACAGATCTCCTTACCTTGAAATCCCGAAAATAATACGACCCGAATGCTACTGAACTCTGGCTTAGAAATCTATACGATTGAATCCCCTTCAAATCCCGGAATACTGCGAGATTAGTAGCCATCGACTATGGTTTCTAAAAGCCGGAATAGATTGAAAGAATAACGTTTTCAACACTTACCTCTTCAGAAGATTTGGCTACCCCTTGCAGGAGAATTCGGCAAACACAAGAGAAGAGATCTAGGAATTTCGGCTTTTAAGAAAATCCTGAAAAAGTATGAACAAGAGAAGGCTGAAGTGTTTTTCGGTTTTTAAAAGAATTTGAGTGAGGAGTTTCGGCTAGAAGAAGAAAGAAAAGAAAAGAAAGTGCAGAGGAAGATGGCGATTTCTTTTGAAAGAGAGAAGATGGGCGAAGAAAGAAAAAGAGAACAAATGAGTCTATGCCTTCAAATTTCTGCACCCCCTAGTCTATACTAAACCGATTCCTCCCCCTTACTGAGTTTGATTTTCGGCCAACACTACAACCACAAGATAGCTCCTATCCTTTTCCCTTATCTTAATCCATTAAATCCTCAAAAATAGCCCTAATTAGCACCAACTCCTCCCTCCTTTATCAGCATAATATCCACATAATAAAAATATTAAAAATCCCTATTTTATAGCCTTGTTGCTGTCCCCCCTATTGCTCTCTTTTAAGTGCCAAATTTGGCCCCATTACTTGGTCTTCAAGCGGCCAAAACTAGGCTCACCATCCACTATAACGCCACCCCTTTTCTCCTTTATGGCGCCACCTTGCTTTGGGCCACAAGCCCAATTTGTCATTTAAAACACAAATAACTACCTTTAAAGCGCTAGAGGTGTCTACACAGAATTTTAGTCAAGACCCCAGCCCATTTCTGAGCCCAATTCGCATCCCTAATTCTCAAATTAACACATTAAACCTACAACACACAAAATGCACAGGCCCACTAATTCAGGATGTTACACTATTGAAGGCTTGGGGACCGTTAAGAATCATCATCACACTACTCAACTTGTTTTGGTACTTTTAGAATATGTATATAGCTAGATATGGCATGTATAAGCTAGTCATTTTAGTTATGTTTGATATGTGTATAATAGCCATGAGATGTGGCTAGATAAGTATTGGTAATATGCTTGAGCAATTATGGAAATGATGTATGTTTTGGCATGGCTAGATAGTTTATGAAATGGTTAAAGATTTGTAAGCATATGTATGCAACATAAGCATGTTTGATTGATCAAAGGAGTGGATATATGGATGATATAGATGGATGAATTATGCTTAATTGCATATGTGTTTAGTTGTACAATTTGGCATTGTTGGAGTTACAATTGTAGGTGAAGATTTGATGATTACCTTGACTTGTTTTGGTTGCAAAATATGTATGAGATGATTTGGTAATTTACTTGTAGGTAAGACCCAATTGTGGGTGGCTTTATGGCCTTGCAAATGGTCTGTTTTATCTACACGGCTATGGCACACAAGCGTGCCTAATGACTGTGGGCAAATGGTAGTGTCTAGCTAAGAGAGCATGGCCTTGGCACACGGACGTGCCTGGTAGCCGTGTGATTAAGTCAGTATATGGCCTAACAGCACACGGCATGGTACACGGGTGTACCTGGTGGCCGTGTGGAAAAGTTCGTATACATGCCTTGATTTGGCACGACTAAGACACATGGAGGTGTCTAATGCCCGTGGAAGACACACGGCCTGCCCACACGGGCGTGTGTTTTATATAACTTAGAAAAGTCTTAAATTTCTGAGAATTTCTGTATATGCTTGGCTTAGTCCCGGCCCTACTCTAAAGCATAATTTAGGTCACTTTGACCAATATAAGGGACACTTTGATTGTGATTGGTGAATGATTATACGAAATGATTATAAAAGTTTTTGTTCTGTCCAGTAACGTCTTTAACCCTAATTCGTCGTCGAACAAGGGTTAGGGGTGTTACATCCCTAATCTTAAATATTATTTTGAAGTTTGAAATCTACAAGGATAACATCAAAAGCCATAACTTTTGTGAGATTTTTGAGCCTTTAAGAGCATATATTTTTCTTGCTCACTTTATTGATTATGAGTGTGTCAATATTGATTTGTTATTCTAGAACTTGCTTCGATTATACATGTCGAGATCACACTTTTGATTTGATATACTAAAGATGATAAAGGCACCTAGGATTTACCCACTTACTCCACAAAAAGCCTAATAAACCATTTCTTGACTCACCCATTAATATTAACCCAAAAACCAAATTTTTAATTCCCCTAATATTTTGTCGTCCCTTTTTGTCGAGATTTGAATTGAGTAGCTGCCTAACTATGTTCTCTATTTTAGTTGTTAAACTTCTTTCTTGTCATTGTATGTTCTTAAAAAAAGTTGAAGACTTATTCATTATTAGTGATTATGAGCTGAAACTGTTAATTCCATATCGTTAGAAGAAGCTCGTGTTATTTAGTGATAAGTTTTCAATCAATGTAATTATTCAGTATTAGTTATTTTTCTAGTTAGGTGATTGGTAAATTCGATCTTGATTTTAACCCTCTAATTCAGCCTATATACACTCCTTTAACCCAAGCCGCATTACAACCCTTTGAAACCTTTTGATTTGTGTATCATCTCATTTTATAGTGGTGGAGATTTGATTTTCATGCAAGCCTATGGGATTAACTTTTCATGTGTGACTTTTGAGTGCTTAATTTGAACCTTAAACACCTTGAGTGATTTGAGTGAATCTTTAGTGAGGATGTTAATTCTTGTCGGTTTTGAATTAGAGGTAACTATTTAGGTTAGGGGAGACACCTATGTTTTCGTGCTATAAAAATTTATGACCTAGATTGTTTGAATCTTTAAGACTCTTTTAGTTAAATTATCAATGTATGAATTATCTATGAATTATGATGAAACATTATTGATAAGAATTATGAATTGAGGAAGTTAATTTTAATTGTGGGTTGAGGATTTTGCTTGAGGACAAGCAAAGTCTTAAGTGTGGGGATATTTGATAACCATAATTTACACATATTTTAACCCCATGCTTGGCTTAATTTTGGATGATTTTCTATTGGATTTGTTGAATTCGATACTACTAATCTCTTAATTTCATGTTTTTATACTCAAGAGAGCTTAGGAAGTCGAAAAGAACGAGAAACGGGCCAAAAAGGGGCAAAATGGGCTTACTTAGGAAATCACACGGCCTGGACCATCGACCACGGGTAGATCACACGGTCGTGGGCCGCGAGCAGAATCGACCATGGCCAAAGGAGTCTACCACGGGCGTGTCACACGGCTGTGTCCCTGCCGTCCGTAGGTTCAATTCTATTCGGAAAAGGTTACTTGTGGGCCAAGAAAGGCATCTCAAAGCCTATATAAACACCCTAGGGGGCAACCTAAAAGAGCAGGTCGACAGGATGTCGAATAGGCACCGAGTAGAAGGAGAAAATACTCCAAGACAGCCCTCGGGAACAACTTAGTAGAAGGATCTCCATCAAGACTGAGGATTCCCCTTCAAGTTATTTAGAAATTTTTGGGTTTTTCTTATGTTTTGTTGTTTTCCCTATTCTAATATGTTTCCCTCTATTAGTATGAACTAAATCCCTTAAATACCTAAGGGGATGAAACCTAGGACGAATCTTATTATTATTTGATTTATGAGATAAATACTTGTGTTTATTCTTAATTATGAGTTCTTATTCTTCTTTGATAATTCAGGTTATTGATTCAAGTCGAATAACCTTATTCAGTGGAGCAAAAATCCCTGTCTAAAAGTAGATTAACACAATTAAGCTGAGTTGATTGCAACCCTAGAAATAGGGCGACGAAAATCTGCCAGATTAGGGTCAAATCTAATAAGGGAATCCATAGATTGAGTTAATGCGACAATAGGGTTTTAAATTAGAAAGAGATTTCAATTAATCAACCTGGAGTCAGTTGTTTTTAGTCTTGAAAGAGATATTAACATAAATTAGGGATTTCTACGGATTAAGTCAAGTGACTAAACCGCATGAATCGAAAGTAATAAGTGAAGTCTAGGTCAATTCTTCCTTAGGTATTGTCTATCTCATATAAGTTGTCCAAAAGTATTTTCCCAATTCAATCTCTGTCACGTTCATAGTCATTTAGTTAGTTAATTTTAGATTAAAAACAAATTTCCCCTTAATTATTAGGCTAGATAATAAAAAGATAGTTAATACTAGTACTCTTGGTCCTTGAGGATATGACATTCCAGACTCACCACAGCTGTACTACTATTCGATAGGTGCGCTTGCCTTTGTCGAAATAATAGTTAGTTTCGAGCTCCATCCAGATTTGTCTAGAGCTACAAACTAAGATTCCACTGTGGATTTAGTTATAATCATTTGTCTTGAGGATTTCCATGACACAGCTTCTCCTCCTAATGTAAAAATATATCCTTCAATCAACTAGGTTGGTTTCCTTCACATAACGCCTTTAATTTCCATGGGCTTTAGTCCCATTCTTTTCGATGTTTTATCAACCTGATCTCGATTTAAGCCTTTAGTTAACGGATCTGCAATGTTATCTTTTGATTTTATAAATTCAATAGAGATAACTCCATATGAGATCAATTGTCTAATGTATTCTGTCGACGATGCATGTGTCTTGACTTACCATTACATATTACATTTTATGCTCTACCAATTGTTGCTTGATTGTCACAATATAAACATATTGTTGGCACAGGTAATAAACCATAATTTACACATATTTTAACCCCATGCTTGGCTTAATTTTGGATGATTTTCCATTGGATTTAATGAATTCGATACTCCTAATCTCTTAATTTCATGTTTTATACTCAGGAGAGCTTAGGAAGTCGAAAAGAATGAGAAACGGGCAAAAAAGGGGCAAAATGGGCCTACCTAGGAAATCACACGGCCTGGACCATCGACCACAGGCAGATTACACGGCCATGGGCAGTGAGCAGAATCGACCACGGCTAAAGGAGTCCACCACGGGCATGTCACACGGCTGTGTCCCTGCCGTCCCTAGGTTTAATTCTATTCGGGAAAGGTTACTTGCGGGCCAAGAAAGGCATCTCAAAGCCTATATAAACACCCTAGGGGGCAACCTAAAAGAGGAGGTCGACAGGGCGTCGAATAGACGCCGAGTAGAAGGAGAAAATACTTTAAGACAGCCCTCTAGAACAGCTTAGGAGAAAAATCTCCATCAAGACTGAGGATTCCCCATCAAGTTCTTTAGAAGTTTTTGGGTTTTTCTTATGTTTTGGTGTTTTCCCTATTCTGATATGTTTCCCTCTATTAGTATGAACTAAATCCCTTAAATACCTAAGGGGATGAAACCTAAGACGAATCTTATTGTTATTTGATTTATGAGATAAATACTTGTGCTTATTCTTAATTGTGAGTTCTTATTCTTGTTTGATAATTCAGGTTATTGATTCAAGTTGAATGTACTTATTCAGTGGAGCAAAAGTCTTTATCTAAGAGTAGATCAACACAATTAAGCAGATTTGATTGCAACCCTAGAAATAGGGCGATGAAAATCTGTCGGATTAGGGTCAAACCTAATAAGGGAATCCGTAGATCGAGTTAATGCGACAATAGGGGTTTTAATTAGAAAGAGATTTCAATTAATCAACCTAGAGTCAGTTGATTTTAGTCTTGAAAGAGATATTAACATAAATTAGAGATTTCTACAGATTAAGCCAAGTGAATAAATCGCAAGAATCGAAAATAATAAGTGAAGTCTAGGTGGAATCTTCCTTAGGTATTGTCTATCTCATATAAGTTGTCCAAAAGTATTTTCCCAATTCACTCTCTGTCACGTTCATTGTCATTTAGTTAGTTAATTTTAGATTAAAAACAAATTCCCCCTTAATTATTAGGCTAGATAATAAAAAGATAGTTAATACTAGTACTCTTGGTCCTTGAGGATACGATATTCTGGACTCACCACAGCTATACTACTGTTCGATAGGTGCGCTTGCCTTTTTCGAAATAATAATTAGTTTCGAGCTCCATCACTATCTGTATTGTCGAGAATGAGTTACAATGTGGTACAATATGAACCAAAATTATAACCAAAAAATCACAGTCAAACATGGAAATTTTTTATTATATCAATTATTCAATATAATATAGTCATAATCGAGCCTTAATTTAGCTTACGTGAGGTCTAAAATGAACCCGAGAACAAATAGGGATCAAATTGCAATATTTTCAAAAACTAAAGACAAACATGCATAACAGAGCTCACACGATCATGTGCCCTAACTGTGTAACTCTCTGTGACTATGTGAACCAAAACATTACCATTTTACAAAACACACACGACCGTGCGTAAGGCCCGTGTCCCTCACACGGCCGTATGGCCGTCATGTGTTACCAATTTGTCCACTTTGGTCCTTTTTTAAAGCCATTCAAACTTGAACATTTTGGTGCATATTTACACACACTTATACCGACACTAGTACAAGCGAAAACATGTACAATTCATTCACCTAAAACAGTGCCTTAAACAACTAACCAATATGCATCAATGGCACCGTTTCACAACAAAAGCTTTTGAATCATTACAAACCATTCAAGCATGATTTTCAATAAAAAATTTATCATCTAAAATCAATCGTGATACAATCAAATTCTAACCATTCAATACCATTTTCATATACCAAAACTTACACTACCATTTCACATTCAATGCCAAACAAACCTATCAATCCAAACATGTTATGTCAACCTAAGAAATATTAAAACTTAGCCGTTTACTAGTCTCAAACATGGCTTAACACAATGCCAAATCCATTATGCCTTTCATAACATTTTAGCACATAGAAACCATAATAAACTTGTACATTATACATCCATTATCTCGAGCAAGTCACATTTCATGTTGGCTATTCACTTGCCACATATATATCTCATAATAATACCAAAAAATCCAAGATCATGAACATCCAAGATAACTTAAACACAAAAACAACCCTATATACATGCCACATAACCGAGCTTGGAGCAAAAAATAGATAACCAGAACAGAGGTTGGATAGTGTGAGCTCTGAGTTGATTCGATTGACACATTCCGGAAAATGCTAACTACAACAACAAAAATAGAAAATGAAATCGAGTAAGCATTATATATGTGTAACATCCCGAGATTGGACCTGGAAGTTTGCATTAAGCAAGCAGGAGTTTGCCAGTGGTTTGGTGAATAGGTGTTCGTAGGGAGACTTGTTAAGCAGAGTTCGCCAGTAGATTTAGCGAATTGTATACACCATTAATAAGACAAGTAGGGTTCACCAGTGATGTAACATCCTGAAATAGGGGCTATTAGGTTTGAATTGTTTTGCATGAGTATGAATTGTGGTGTTGTTAATTGAGATGTTCTAGGGCTTAGGAATAAGCCAAGGGTAGGCTCGAGCTGTAGGAAAATTTTTTATTTTTAAGCTTTAGTTAAAGGGAGTTGAAGGAGCTAGGGGTTAAGAGTAATTCGTGGGGAATTTTAGCACAAGAATTCAGTTGGCAAAGTGGCAAGGGAGGTGCCACTTAGGGCCTTGGAAAGTGACGCCACAAGTAGTGTGAGGGGGCTTATGTTCGAGTCCCATGGATGGCAATAAGGTGACTTTTATTTTTGCTTTTGTATGGCATGTGTTGGTCAAATTTTATTTATGGTAAGGATGGACTTTTTCACTTATGGATAGTAGACTAAGGAAAAAGGCAAGTGCTTATTTAAGGTAGGGAATCAAGGATTTTTGGAAAGATAAGGGGACATAAGGCTTGAAGTATGGGGTGATGTTTTGGAAATTTTTCTATGGCCATTTGACCATGAATGTAGACGGTATAGTGGACTAGGGGGGTTGGCTTAATTTTTTTATTGTGATTAGGAGGTAATAAGGAGGAAAAAGGTGAGATTTGTTATGGGAATGATTGTGGCCGGCCAAGGGATACCTTTGGTGACCATTTCGATCATGTTGATGGATGGGGGAGAAGCCGGTTGTGCATAAGGTAGTGTTGGGCATTTTGTGCGTTTTCCTTTTTGTTTCTTTTTTTGGGTACCTAGCCGAATGTCCCTCTAAGTTCTTGAATTTTTATTTTATTTCATTTCTTTTCTCCTTCTCAAAGTGTTTGGCCGAACCTACTACTCTCCCATCTCTCTCCTTGTCTTTTCTATTTTCTTTGCTCAAAGCCGAAAGTAATCATCTCTTCCCTTTTATCTTTTTCTTTTCTTCTCTCAAACTTTTGTGCCGAAATTCTCTTCACTTCCTTTTGCCAAATTCCCTCTCTTCCATTTTACTTTTATTTTCTTCCTCTTTTCCACTCTAGTCGAATTCTATTTGTAGTTTTAATCAACCATTTTGCCGAAATCTCCCTCTTTCTTTTAGTTTTGTTTTGGCCAAATATCAACCAAGAGTGGATCATCTTTGGGTTCTCCTCTATTCGGTTTTGTAGAAGGGTAAGTATTCTTGGCCGAAACTTCATTCTTACTCTCTCTCTTTTTCTTTGTCGGCATGTTTAAACAAAAGCCTAAATCCGGCATTTGTTGATGCGTGGCTAATCATCTTTAGGAACCGATTTCTCTTAGATTCTTCGAGACTTTGGAAGCAGTCGATCTAAGCCTCTATTCTCTGACAATCGATTTTGGGTAAGTCAAGTGGTAAGGATCTATGTTGGTTCATCATTCTTTAAGTGGTTGAAAAGCCGAAGGCTTTTGAGACTAAGGTTTGTTGTTGGCCGAATGGCCTATGTTATTGATCTAAGTGTTGGCCGAATGTAGGACAAGGAGATCTAGTGCGGTAGATCGGGTCTTCGGGATTTAGAACTTGCGTTAGTAACAGGTGTGTAACTTACACACTTTATAACTAAGTAAATATTTTAATAATCTGAATGTGTTAAAAGCCGGAAACTGTGAAGATCATGATATGATACCTTATGGGTATGAGCAAGGATACGGGTAAGTCCGTTTCAATATGATTTTGCTATATGATGCTTAATACCATGATATGTGATATATTTGCTTTATGATTCATATTAAAGCATGATGGCATGTTTGCATAATATTTGCACGGTTATGGGTGATATGAGAGGAGGGGGAAGATTTGATATCCGTGTCTTTGGGACACCAGAGGTTTGGCAGCTCCAGTGGTTTGGTACCACAAATTATTTGTGACTTTGGGTCACCAGAGGTTTGGCACCTCATAGCAACTCGTCCCAGTGGCTTAGTACCACAGTGGGTTGGCCCCACAGTTGACATATCGGGATCGTCGCCAGTGATTTGGTATCACACGTGGGTTGGCCCCACACTTGGATAATTGATATTTTGTGACTTTGGGTCACCAGAGGTTTGGCACCTCATAGCGACTCGTCCCAGTGGCTTAGCACCACAGTGGGTTGGCCCCACATTTGATATATTGGGATTGTCGCCAGTGATTTGGTATCACAACATGGGTTGGCCCCATAATTGGATTTATTCGTGACTTTGGGTCACCAGTGGTTTGGCACCACCAGTGGTTTGGTACCATACGGGGTAGAAATGGAGTTACAGATGGCTAGGTTTGGGTGCATGATATATATATTGCTTGGTTATGATTTGTGTAAGTATGTGGCATTAACCGGGAGGGGGATTATGCACTGAGTCTTGGTGACTCACCTTCTCCCTTATCTTTTCAGGTGATTCGTAGATCGCGGATGAGGAGCCGGATGGACTCGAGGTGGCCATGCTATAGAAATTCGGTTTTACACGAACTTCGGTTTGGGTACTTTATTTAAATTCGATTTTCATTTTTATTTGGATTTGTAATAAGGCCTTTTAAATTATGTTTTGAATTATTCATATGTTTTGGATTTGACTACGAATATGGTTAAGTAAATTACTTGATTAATTTAATAATATGAGCGCAAGGTTTTCTAAACTACAAAACGCAAAGGTTTTCAAAAACTTTACCATCGGGTAATACAAATCACTTGATAATAAATGACAACTTAATCATTTTCGACAACTCAAATAGAAACGGTTTTCAAATTAATCATTTGGGTTTCTTTTAAAATTACATAAAGGTTTTCTAATCTATGGATCGGCAACTAAGTTTTAAAGATTTATTTTTAGGGATTTCAAAATAAACTATCAGTTTTAACTAATCATGCACCTCTTTTCTTTAAACATAGAACAACAAAGAGTTTTCCACAAAATTTAATCGGTAACTCGATTTTCTTCAAAACGTTTTCCTCTGTGACATGCCAGATTCGGTCGTGGTGTGTTGATCGGGTTTGGGGTGTTACAAGTGAGTTTGACGAGCTGAGTACTCCAAGTGGGTTTGGGGAACTAAGGTACGGTAGTAGACGTGGCGAACTGGGGTTTGCCAATATAAGGCAAGTTATACCTGAAGTAGGAGGTCAACTTACTTTTCTTTTAGGACACTATCCAAGAATATAAATTTTTCCTAAACAAATTAGGGTATCCTAAGAGATTTGAAACACTTAAGGTACATATAAATTTAGCCCACTCCATTGAAAATTCTCTCATCGATTAGGGTTAATTGTCCAAAACACTAGGTTCGCTTGCATGTTTGAATTCCATGTGTTTTGCTTATTGAAGTATTTTGTGTATGTTTATGTGTGTTGCAAACCAGTTGGACCATCTACCAATAAGGACAAAGGAAAAGCAAAACTTGTTTAAAAGTTCACAATAGTTGGTGAGAGTTCAGGAATCGCCACTTGTATATACAAACCATTATGTTATGCATGAGCTTTGGGTTTTTTAAAAAACTAAGTTCCAAGAGTAAGCTTTTCTTTAAAAGCCATGTTTTTACAATTATGTTTTAAGACATGTTTCTATGTGAATCTCTTTATGTGAGCTCCTTACAAATAAGTATTTTTGCGAACCTCCCATGTGGGAGATCTCTATCTTTTGTAAATGTTATTATGATAAATTTTTATGTCGGATATAATGGCATGCCATAGGATTGTGAGTACTCACCTACAAGTTTCATGATTTGGGCGTTGAGGCCCTAGGACAATGGAGAGATAAGGGAATGTCGAGCTATGCTCCATTCAAAGGGATATGTTGGTAGGTTTAGAGAGAGTTTAGCTTTATGCTACACTTATGGGACATGTTAAGGACTCTCTACGTTGCAAGTGAGGTGTTATAAAGAGATCTGCTTATCCAACAAAGACAAGTGCAAGAAAGTCTTTTACGAATATGTTATTCAACAGAAAAAGTGCTAGTGATTGTGAATGTGTTCTCACATGTAAACTCTAAATTACATAGGTTTTTTCTAATAGTTTTTACCACCTTTTTACTTAAAAATAATATTAATCCTGACTATTTTTTAATTAATTAAGTTAATTTTGCTTACATTTCGACAATGGGCATGAATTAATAAAATATGCAAATCTGGGCTTTATTATGTTAATTTTGTGCATAAATTATATTATTTTTTATTTTTTAATGTGCTATATTTAATTACGTAGTGGGACCATGAATTTGATTTCATAAAGAGCTTATTATAATTTTTGCATGGGCATGAGGAATTCTACCATACTTGGAAGGAAAAAACGTGCAAATTGGGTCATGAAGATGTTACTTTGATCCAGTTAAAAATGGTTCTAACATGGTGGACAAGTCTGACTATTAAATGGGTCACAGAATTGTTCAAACAAGGAGAAGAGAAGCCCAATTCGGCAAGGATATTTAGGTAGCCAAAAATTAGCTTTTGGGATAATTATTTGGAGGTCCCTACACTTGGAAAATCATTGAATATCAGCACATTACATTTGTTCAAGAAACCGTCCACCCCTTGCATGATTAAAACATGATTTTATGCTTGAATCAAGGAACCAACTCACCCTCCTTTCCACATATTATGTTTGGTTAAAGGTTGGAGAAACCTAAGGGATCTTTGACGCCATATTTATTAAAATCCTCCGCCAACCTCAAGTATAAATACCCACTCCAATCTCACATTTCAGTTATCCCTCATTCATCCTTCATTTAACATTTCACTTCCATTCTCTCATTCTCTCTCTCTTGATTCCCACACATAGCATCTTTTCCTTTCTTTCTTAGCCAAAAAAAAACCTTGATAAGATCATCTCTTGGCTGGGCACCTTGAGGAGCCATTAGCAAAATAGCAACACGAGGATGGGAGGAGCCTTTATCAATCAGAGTTTGTGTAACAGTCCATTTTCAGTGAAATTGGAACAGTGGTTTCAGTTGCTCAAATCCCAGCCAGAAAGAAGTTTTATTTTAATATTATTACATGGTCCGTATTATGATAGGAGTGTTATATGAAAATTCTAATAATTTTTTTACCAATTATTTGTTTAATTATGGAAAGGACCAAATTGCATAGAATGCAAAAGTTGAATTCTAGTAGCTAGAATGATCAAATAGCTATGGAATTCAAAACATGAGGTCCTTATATGGTAATTAGACCATTAAAGAAAAGTTATTAGATATTTTTGATGATTCATCCATGGAAAATTTGAAAAAGAAAAGGACTAAATTGGAAATAAGGATGATAAATAATTAATAAGAAATATCATCATATTATTATCATCTTCATCCCCACAATTCTATGGAAACCCTAGGAAAGAGGAAGGAAACTAATCAAGCTTAATTAGGTATGAATTCTTGCTCCGTTTTCAGTAATTTGTATATTTTTGAAATTGGGATAATCTAATCTATCTATTTTGGGGATTAATTTGAAAAGTTATCAAAGTAACAAAGTCTTGCCATGGATGAATATGCTGAAATTTTGAAATTTATGGTAGAAAATGAAAAGTTGATGATAGAGAAACAACTTTTGTGAAGTGAATTTTGATGAAATTATGATTTAGGGACCAAATTGTAAGGATGTAAAAATTATGGAAAATTTCTGAATTTTGTGAAATGCATGTTCTGTAAATGTAATATGAAAATTTTGGTTAGGCTTAGAATAAGGATTAAATTGTATGAAATTCATTTTTCGAGCCTAGGGACGAAATTGTCATTTATAAAAAGTATAGGGGCAAAATGGTAATTTTGCCTAGGATGTGAATTGAATGTAAATGAGTATGAAATGGATTAAATTTATGTTAAATTCATTTATATAGATCCAGAAAGATCAAATAAAGAGTTAGATCGAGGAAAAGAAAAGGTGCCGGATTAGTAGACTTTCATATACGAACAAGTGTCGAGGTAAGTTCGTGTAACTTAATTATGTATATTTATATGTTTGAATTGAATGTTGTATTTATGAAAATTGTATAAATGATTAATGTATGAAAATAATCACATGCCCGAAATTACTCGATGAATAATAAGTTCCGTTTGAGTAACGAAATGCGATGGATATAGTATTTACCCGTACTGATTATAGTCCTGCATATGTTGCGGACATTATAGCTCAGAAGAGCATCCTATTAAAAGCCTTCTAGACCATACTGTTATATAGTTCTTGCGAACATCCTGATCGGTAGTGATTCTGCATGTGTTGCGCACTACCGCGACTCTTTGTGAGCATTCCGGTACATGATTCAATCGATTGTGATCCAACATATATTGCGGACACAAATGCAGCTCTTATGAGCTTCTTGACATGGCTCGCTTGAACTCCCTATTACCTTATCTGGTGCTTTCTGACAATAACTATTTGGAGTTACCTGATAAGTTCTATGAGCTCCCTGATTAAAACTCTTATGAGTTTCCTATTCAACCCGAATAAGCGTCCTGTTACATGGCTCATCTGAGCATCCTGATATGTGGCTCGAGAGTGTGCTCCCTGATTAAGTGCCCTAATGGGTACCCCTGATTATGAGTTGACAGTTTACAGTTTTGTACACCTTGAGTGTACTACCTGAGTATCCATCGATATTTTAATAATTCAACGGATATAATTCCTGACATGAGAAATTATTATATCTAAAAGAATTATGTCTCAAATGCTTCTGAAATACTTGAAAGTTTATAGCATGATGAGCTCAGCCATGCTTTGTAACACCCCAAACCCGACCTAGAAGTTAGGCCCGAGCTAGATATGTCACATTAAAGGCACACTTCAAAATGATTTTACCATTTAACAATTTAAGGCCCAAAACCCTTGTATCTTGTTAAGTTACGTTGAAAAACCCATATTTTAGAAAACATTCATAGGTTAAGTTATTTCGAAAACCATGTTAACTTTAGAAAATTTATGAAATTTATTAAGCGGATAGTTGAAACAATAATAATAAAACCCAAAATCTAAAGTCAATTAGGAGTTACATGGCCTTATTACAATCCAATGAAAAAAAAACAAAGTATTTAAAATAAATTCATTTGAACAAAATAAAGCATTTGAACAGCTTGTAGTGTGGCCATCTCTGAGTCCTCTCCACGTCGAGCCGTCTATTCAGGATCACCTGAAACATTAAATAAAAGGGTGTGAGTTTTGAAACTCAATGTGTACAACCCTTGGCAATCAAATCACATACAAATATTCACATTGGGCCTAAGCCCTATCAAAATCAGTGGTATTGGGCCTTTGCGCACAATGACCTCATATCATATCATATCATATTGTATCATATACAAACAAGATAATGCAAAACACATCCCAATAATCCATCCGCTACACACACCATTTCCCTTCCAACCTTATACAGACCTGTGGGGATTTCTAAATCGACCCACCCATCCTCTACACACCAAAGGTAGCCCGGTTGCGATACTACCTAACGTTGCAGCAAAGCTGCTAATCATATAATGGGCTTAAAGCCACCGATGGATCCATGGCCATACGACTATGCGATCCTCAAATCTTCCTCCGTACCATAATTCCTACCCATATGCATCCTAAGCTGAATATAATATGAATGCATCAAACACACGAGTAACATCCACAAACTCATATTCGTCACATAAGGGTATTTTCTTCATTTCACTACCCAGGGGTATTTTTGTAATTCTACCCTACAGGGGTATTTTGGTAATTTGGCAAGATAGGGGTATCTTGGAAATTTGCAAAATAGGGGTATTCTGGTACTTTTGCAAAATAGAGGTATTTTAGTAATTTTACAAATCTAAGGGTATTTTAATAATTTTACAAATCTAAGGGTATTTTGGTAATTTACAAACCTAAGGGTATTTTGGTAATTTACAAACCTAAGGGTATTTTGGTAATTTACAAATCTAAGGGTATTTTGGTAATTATAAATCTAAGGGTATTTGGTCCCTCTCGGGTTTTAATTATTAACTTTGGCCCATCAACAAGTCCTCGCTGCTAAATTGAATAGACACTACGCACCAGGTAGGATTCCAAATAAGAGAAGGTGGACCACTAGGACCGCTTAAGTACCAAGCTCTCCCTAGATCCAATCCTAGACATGCGTATGCCCGTTGCCACACCCTAACCCAGCGACTTGTTCTTGGACATGTTCAATTAGATTAAGTCTTATGAAATTTAAGAGTTGTTCAAACTAGGCCTAAGTCCACAAACCCTAACATACTTGTCTACGTCCCCATAAAGCCCATCAAACCCAAATTACATATTTACGGCCCATTAGGTCCAAATCACATCCTTATGGCCCATTAGGCCCAAAACAATTCCAAATCAAGTATTATGCTTGACAGACACAATTCATACACCAAACCAAACAAACTCATCAAACCTAGCCTTAGGGCCCACCGGGCCCATTTAGCCACTTTCAGCTTTTCGACTTTTCGGCATTGCCGATATCGTGTGTGTAGTGTTTGAACACACCTGGTAACCTCGCGTGCTGCAAACCCCTTAGTCACGAACCTACAATTGACATTACTAGCGATTAACCAAAGCTTTAACACATATTTATCTAAAACCGAAACCTCACCGTACCCTTACCGTATGCCTTACATTCTAGTAGCCCTTCCTTTGCTACTATTGGCGATTATCCTCTAGATCTGCACCCAAACACCTATATCGTCAAAACCAAGTGACCCATATTGTTCATAAGTCACCCTTATGAACCACATTAAATTCGGCTATTTACTAAACCATGACTGAGTCGAGAACACTTACCACCTTGTTAGCAATCCTTACTTACCACACTTGCGATTGTTGAGCCTTACCCTTATTAATACAAGTTAACGACAAGGATTGGGTTAGATAGCCCTTCGGTTTTTAACGAAACACACTAAAAAGTTTAAACTCCTTTAATCCTGCGGCTTAGATATCCACTTGAACAAGATTCGGCTTCCAAACGTGACTAAGAGTAGATAATAATCGATTGAGGTGGAGGAACAAACAACAAAGAATCGGCATAAACAAGGGTTTTGGCAAACAGGGATTTCGAAAAATAGAGATTTCGCAAATAAGGATTTTGGCAAACAGCGATTTCAGCAAACAGGGGTGGTGGTATTCGGCAATAGAAGAAAATAAGGATGAGGAGAAAAACGAAAGAAAAATGGAAACTCCAAGAACCCCTTCTAAGGATTTCGGCACCCCCTTTTATAGCCAAAGCCGAACTACCTTCCCCCCACAGTCCTATTCGGCCCTAACACTTCACCCTCCTCATCTCCTATCTTTTCTCTCTGATAATAGCTTAATCTTATCTGAAATCTCCTCCACATCCATCAGTCCTACTTCCAACAAACTCTCCATGGCAAGAGTACAAAACCAACACAACTCTTGTCGTCCACCTATGCAAAATAAAACACTCCAAAACACACTCCTCCTGCTCGAACCTTGGACCTCTTCAACTTTCACACACTCCACCTCATAGCTCCCAAGTAACGCCACTGTCGACTGGACCACAAGCCCATTTATGTCCTATTTTCTCTTAATCTACTTAAGAGGCCTACTGGCTGAAGTCACAGTTCCCTTGGGGCTAAAACCAAAATTTTTCCTGTACCCTTACTTGATCCCAGGACTTCTCCAACACCCCTAGACACTCCAAATTAATTAACCCTCAAAGCCCACATACCAATTTTCATTTTCTCGTTCACTTAAAAAAAATTTTGAGATCCAAAGCCCAAAGCCCAATTCTTCTAGGCCCAAATTCGGGGTATTACATGCTTACTTGATGTACATGTGAATTATGTGACTAACTTGCTTATTTGAGTGTATGTGATTAGGCAAATTTGCTAATTTGTTAGGAAGCATGTTATTGTATGCTTATTTTAATGAATGTAATTGGTAAGTTTAATTCCAGTTATACAAACTTACTAAGCATTAATTACTTACTAGGTTTTATTTTCTCTAATTTATAGTGCTTGAAAGCTTGCAAAGGTTAGAGATCAAACGGAGCAATATCATACTATCCACTAGCTCGTTTTGGTATAAATGGTAAACTTATTTTGGTATAATGGCATGTATAGGTTAACTTGGCCAATTGTTGGCTTGTAAATGGTTGATTGTAATCTAGCCATTGGAATGGCTAGTGATGGTTCGATTTGGTATATTTATAAGGTTATATCATGATAATTACATATGTTTTTAGTATGGTTTGGTTGAGTTATGTTAAACATGTATGTCTATAAAAAGTAAGATTATAAACATGAATGCATATGATGATATATCATGTTAGATGTTAGAATTAGCTTGGTTATAATGCTTGAACTGGCTGGTATATGTTTGCAAGTATTAGTATAGGTTGTTGGAAAATTCGGGTGAGAAATAAAGCTAGGAAATGGCTTTATTTTGTCCACACGGGTGTGTGTCTTGATCGTGTGTGACACACGGCCTGGCATATGGGCATGTGGATTGGTCGTGTGTCCCCTGCATCTTAAAATTTAAAAATAGAATGCTTAGAATTGGGCACACGGGCAGAGACACGGGCGTGTGTCTCAGCCGTGTTGATACACGGCTTAAAACAAGGGCGTGTGTCTTGGCCGTGTGAAACCTGCACCTAATTTGTAAAAATTAAATTGACCACATGGCCTAGCACACGAGCGTGTGGCAGGCCGTGTGGCACAAGTCAGATAGTTACACGGGTAAGTACACGAGCTCCGACACGGCTGTGTGCCTCACATTCAATGCCCACAAGGGCTTGTGACCCCTGTCTATAAGAAAAATTTTGGAATTTTGCTAAAAATTATTGAGTTTTCGATTTAGTCCCGACTTGTTTCTAATGCTTAAATTAGGCCTCGAAGGTCCATCCAAGGGACGATATGATTAATTTCGGATATGAATAGTAAATGACATGAATTATATGAATTGTTCTGTAAACTTTGATAATGATCTGTAACCCTGTTCTGGTGACGGATACAGGTTAAGGGTGTTACATTTATTGGTATCAAAGCCACTGTTTAGTCGATTCTCAGACTAACGTAGCAAGTATGAGTTTAGCTATACATGTCATTATACAATTTATGATAGTGTGATATCTCCTAACCATTTTTAAATGTATTTTTCATATAGTAATGTCATCCAACCAAGCTAGAGCTGAATCTGAGGAAGCTGGGAACACTACTCAAGCTTCCGTTCAACAAACTGTATCTAGTAGTAGTAGAAGGCCCGTATCTGAGGGCCGAGGTGAGGAGGCAAAAAAAAAAGTCTTCTTTTAAATGATGAACGAGTGGTTCACTGAATATTTGAGAACAAATCCTACTAGACAACAACCTCCCCCACCTACTCCTCAACCGGTTCTAGAAATGCCACAAGGTGCTGAACCTGTTAGAATCAGTAAACCTCCGGTGGATAAAATCCGTAAGTATGGGGCAGAGGGATTTAGGGCTACTGTCGATGATGATCCGAAGAGAGTTGAATGTTGGTTGGAAAATACCATCAGGGTTCTAGATGAATTATCTTGTTGTAACACCCCAAACCTTGCCTGGAAGTTAGGCCCGAATCTGGCGTGTCATATCAAAGGCATAATTCAAACGATTTTGCTAATAAAAAATTTTAGGCCCAAAAGCCCAAAATCCTTGAGTCTTGTTAAGTAATGAAAAAAAAACCATTTTATAATTTTAAGTATTTCAGAAACCAAGTTTAAACGTAAGAAATTTACTTAGGTTTAATAATTAAGTAAACAACTGAAACAACAAAACCCAAAATCCAAAGTCAAATCGGAGTACAAGGCCTTATCACATCCAACGAAAATAGGCAATTAAAACTATGTCTTTTGAAACAAATAAATAAAAATTTAAACATCTTATAGTGTGGCCATCTCCGAGTCCTCTCCCATGTCGAGCCATTTTCTGAGGATCACCTGAAACATTAAATAAAGGGTGTGAGTTTCGAAACTCAGTGTGTACAACCCCTGGCATTCAATTCAATATATAATCATCACATTGGCCTGAGCCCTATCAAGCCTTGGCCCACAATGACCTTATATCATATCATATCATATCGTATGCAAAATAAGGTAATGCAAAACCCTCCCCAAAAATCCATCTGCTACACACCATTTCCCTTCCAACCCTACACACCTGTGGGGATTTCAAAATCGACCCACCCATCCTCTACACACCAAAGGTAGCACCCACAGCGGCACTACTCAATGTTACAGCAAAGCTGCTAATCATATAATGGGCTTAAAGCCACTGGTGGATCCATGGTCGTCAAGCGACTATGCGATCCTCGAATCTTCCTCCGTACCATAATTCCCACCCATATGCAACCTAATCAGAATATCATATGAATGCAACATGCACATGAGTAACATCCACAAAACTCATACTCATCACATAGGGCTATTTACGTCATTTCACAACCCAAAGGTATTTCTGTAAATCTACTATACATGGGTATTTAGGTAATTATGCAAAACAGAGGTACTTTGGGAATTTTGTAAATCAGGGATGTTTTGGTAATTTTGGAAGCTAAGGGTATTTTGGTTATTTTCAAATCAGGGTATTTTGGTAATTTACAAATCTAAAGGAATTTTGGTAATTTACAAATCAGGGTATTTTGGTCCCTCTCAGGTTTTAGTTATGAACTTTGGCCCATTAACAAGTCCTTACGATTAAAGTGAATAGACACTATACACCAGGTAGGATTCTAGAGAAGAGGAGGTGGGCCACTAGGACCGCATAAGTACCAAGCTCTCCCTAGATCCAATCCTAGACATGCATATGTCTGTTACCACATTCTAACCCAGCAACTTGTTCACGGACATGTTTAATTATTAGATTAAGTCTTATGCGGTTTAAGAGTTGTTCAAACTAGGCCTAGAGTCCATTACCCCTAGCATACTTGTCTACATCCCCATAAAGCCCATCAAGCCCATTTCACGTCATATAGCCCATTAGGCTCAATTACAATCCAATCATACAATCGTTCATGCCAATTCATTATTCATGCTCACATATCAACCATTGCTGTTTAGGCCCACAAGTTCGGCAGGCCCATTTAGCCAATTTTGGCTTTTTGGATTTTCGGCGTTGCCGATATTGTGTGTGTAGTGTTTGTACACACCTGGTAACCACGTGTGCTACAAACCCCTTAATCACGAACCTACAATCGACATCACCTAAAGATTAATCATAACTTAATATACACTTTATCAGAAACCGAAACCTCACCGTAACCTCATCGTGTGCCACACGTTCTAATAGCCCTTCCTTAGCTACTATTTGTGATTATCCTCTAGATCTGCACCCAAACATATATCGTCAAAATCAAGTGACCCATATTCCACATAAGTCAACCCTATGAGCCATAATACATTCGGCCATTTACTAAACCACCACCGGGACGAGTGCACTTACCTCTTTCTAAAGATCCTTACCTATCACGCTTGTGATTGTTGAACCTTACCCTTGTTAATACAAAGTTAACGACAAGGAGGGGTTAGATAGCCCTTCGGCTTTTAATAAAACTCACTAAAAAGATCAACTAAGCACTTATCAAAATCCTCCTTTGATTCTGCAGATTAAATTTGGCATTTGAGATTAGTATGGTGACAGAGACAATTCGGCACCACTAGGGAGAAGAAGAGGAGAAGTGATCGGCTAGAACTAAAGGTGAACAAGAGAAAAAAATTTAAGAAGAGAATGTATGGGGAATTCGGCTAGAGAGGAAGCCAAAATTTCAGCAAAGGAGTGATGGGGTTTTTTTCAGCAATTGGAAGAATTCGGCTAAAGGGGAGAAAAACAAAATTCCAAGAACCTCACAAAGGGATTCGGCACCCTCCTCTTATAGCCAACAGCTGAAACTCCCTTCCTGTAACACCTTGGTTTTAGGGGTTAGATTTTTGGTGCTTAGTTCGGGTGTTGGCACACTTCAGTGTGTGGTTGGGTGAGTTTTAGGGGTCCTGAGAACCCTAGAAGGTGGGGCAGTGCCTTAGAAAATTTTTGGTTTTTAGTGTTGAAAGGGGGGAGCTTGGCAAAGAGGGGACTTAAGAGAATTATTTGGGAGTTTATGTCACAAGAAAGGAGCTGGTGGAGTGGCAGGATTGGCGCCACTAAGGCCTTGTGTGTATGACGCCATTTGCAGGGGGAAGGGGCTCAGGTTCGAATCGCGAGGGCAGCATTTGGGGCTTTGTTTTTGCGTCATCTTGGTGGGGGTGGATGGACGGTTTGAAAGGCTTAAAAGGTGGAGAAGACTTGGTCATTTTTTTTTTTAAATTTTGGCTAGAAGGTTTGACCCATTCAAACTATTTTGAATGGATGGTGGGGAGGTATTTTAGGAGAATTTTAGGGATTATTTTTGGGGGGTTGGAGCTTGGCTTTTTAGTATAAATAGGGGGGGGAGGTGCTCATTATTCATTCATCATTTTGGCTTTCTCTCCCTTGCCGAATTTTAGCCTTTCCTTTTAGCCTCCATTTTCATTTCCTCCTCATACCTCAACCTCACCAAAACGCCTCTCTCTCTCACTTATTCATCTGAGCCGAAACTTCAAGTCCCTTTCTCTTTCCATTTTTCTTATCCATTTCACTCGTTGGTAGACCATAAACTCTCCTCATTTCTCTGATTGCCGCAACACCTTTTGGAAGCACCTTAGCATCTACTTCTTGGTCTTATAGCTTTGCAAAGCCGAACCTACACCTTACCTCTGAGCCAAAATCCCTTTTCTATTTAGCGTACCTTTGCCGAATATTGGAAGTATCTCTTCGGGCCTCGGTTTGCAATCGGTTAGTGAAGGCACTTTGGGGATTTGTTGTATTCAGTCAAGTTTCCGCAATCGAACTCGGTAAGAAGGTGGTAAGGATAATGTTCGGCCAAGGGCCTCAAGTGTTATGTTTCTAAGTTTTGGGCCAATTCTAATATGGTATTATTATGGGTTGGTTAAGGTGGTGTTTCGGCAGAGAGTTAGTCAAGCAGCATTTCGGGATTGGATCGGTTGTATTTCTAAGGTGCGTAATCATCGCACTATTTCTGTGGTTTTGGTTGCTAACTTGTTACATGTGTATTATGTGTGGAAGCCGTTTATAATGGCATAAGTGATGAGAACTGGTGATGGTAAGTTTATTTGTGATGTATTTATGTATGTATAAATATTTATATACTTATGTGGTATGATGGCTTAACATGTTGCATATATATATAGTTGCATGGGGTTTGGGCTTGATTCGATGAAGAAGGAAGTGTACACAAGGTGTACGTGGTCTAATGATAGCTTCGGCTACATTAGCGCTTGGGGATTTGCTGTGTGCTACCTCAAGGGAGGTGTTGGCTCGGTGCCCATCTCGGCGGTTGATTGCTATGTGCATCACCGTAGACAGATTACGATATTGGATCACTTGGGTTGATCGGTGGCTCAGCCACGGCCTTGAGCAGCGAGCTTGCCAAGGTAAGATGTTATGGATCACAATGTGATCGGTGGATTAGCCACAGCCTTAGGCGGGGAGTCTGCTAAGGTTGGTGTACGGTTGGACAATGGGTTGGGCTGAGATGCATTCTTGCATGATTTGTTTCGATGGCTGTGTGGGTATGGGCCAAGCCCATACGGATGGAAATATGTGTTGTGGTTATGCACTGAGTAGTGGACTCACCCTTTCATTAACCATTTCAGGTGACGCGTAGTTGGATCGGGTTCGGAGAGGACACATGGTGGCCCATGCAGAAGAAGAGATTAAACGTTTTAGGCTTACTTTAAGTATTTGGTTTTAAATAGAATATGTAATAAAGGCCTTTGACTCTTATTTATTTTTGTTATTATTTTATTAGTATTTACTATGGTTTGATGAATTTTGAAACACTATGTGGAGATGATTATATTTTTCCAACCTACTTATTCAATTTGGCTTGTATATATTAATCTTTTAGTATGAGTATATTTTAATAACAAAGTTTTAACTCATAAGTTTAAATAAACATGGATTTTCCAAAATTTAGCAAGTTTTACTAAATTTTTCTAAGTTAAATAGATTTTCCACCGTCTTTTCCGCACTAACATAACCAGATTCGGTCGTAGTGAATGGGCCGGGTTTGGGGATGTTACAGTTTGGTATCAGAGCTCGGTTCAAAACTCGGATTTGAGGGTTTTTGGGCCCGAAACAAGTTTCAAAATGGACTATTTGGAAAAAATGGGCTTTTATAAAAAGTTTTCAGGTTACTCCGGCATGGCACCTGTGTCTCCGGCCCGAAGTCCACCAGGTAAGTACTTTTAGCTCTTGAAGTGTTTTTGTTTGTGTGATTTATTATGGGCTTTGATTTGGGCTTAGTTTGGGCTCGTAGAATAGAATAATAGGATCTGTTGGACCCTAGGACTAGACTACTCAAACACGTGCATAAGATTTAAAGTGCCTAATAAACAAACCTGTGAAGTAAGTCGCCGAGTTAAGGTGTGGTAACCACTGTACGCATGTCTAGGAGTGGCATTCGGTAAGAGCTTGGTATTTAAGCAGTCCTAGCGACTCACCTCCTCTTTACTTGAATCCTACCTGGTGCGTAGCTACGGTTCACCTTAACCAAGAGGACTTGCTCATAGGCTAAACCAGTTATTAAAACCCGAAAGGGAAATAGCCTTGCTGTTTTTTTAAACCTTCTGTTTTAAAATTTTAACTTTACCCCTTTTGTTTGTAAAACTCTAAATCAGATTTTGAAAGATGTTTTCTCAATTTATAAAATTACCAAAATGCCCTAGTGGCAAAATTACAAAAATGCCCCTGTGTTATAAAATTACCGTTTTACACTCAATTTTTGATAAAATGCTTTTTACTTGGTAAAATACCAAAATCTCGAGTTTTCAAAATTAAGATACTTTGGTTGCGGAAATTTACGAAAATACCCCTGGTTGATAAAATTACCGAAATGCCCTCGGTACTAAGTTCTCAAATTTCTCTCGATCTTTACTGAAATATTCCTATTTTACTAAATATCAGAAAATCTTATTTTGTGAAATATTGTGATATCTCGATTTTGAGAATTTACGAAAATGCCCATGATTTCAAAAAATTACAAAAATAACCCTGATTTCTGAAATTTTTGCGATACCTTCGGTTTGAACAAAATTTTCAAGATGACCCTGAGATTTTGTGAATTTTGAAATATCTTTAAGTTGGAAAACTAATTTCAAAAATTGACCCAGAGTTATTACCTATATACCCCTATAGGAAAAAGACGAAATTACCCCTGGGTAGGGAATGAAACTTTGATTGCTCGAAAGAACTACTCTCGGAAACTCCTTTCCATAAAATTGCTCGTGGATAAAACAGTGAAACAAGAATTTCTAATGCATAAAACTTTCTAAACAGACTAAGTTGAGGCGCTAGATATGAGTTCTAGGGGGCGTGGTCGTAATTCTCGTGGATGTGGTAGAGGCAGTTCTTGGTGATTGTTGTTTTGTTGCTCGTAAGTACGTTAGTTCTTTAAGGATCAGAGTGCGCAGCTATAGTGTAGTGGGAGAAATTGGATGGTTAGTCTAGACAAGTAATTTCGAGGACGAAATTATTTTAAGGAGGGTAGAATTGTAACACCCTGGTTTTAGGGGTTAGATTTTTGGTGCTTAGTTCGGGTGTTGGCACACTTCAGTGTGTGGTTGGGTGAGTTTTAGGGGTCCTGAGAACCCTAGAAGGTGGGGCAGTGCCTTAGAAAATTTTTGGTTTTTAGTGTTGAAAGGGGGGAGCTTGGCAAAGAGGGGACTTAAGAGAATTATTTGGGAGTTTATGTCACAAGAAAGGAGCTGGTGGAGTGGCAGGATGGGCGTCACTAAGGCCTTGTGTGTATGACGCCATTTGCAGGGGGAAGGGGCTCAGGTTCGAATCGCAAGGGCAGCATTTGGGGCATTGTTTTTGCGTCATCTTGGTGGGGGTGGATGGACGGTTTGAAAGGCTTAAAAGGTGGAGAAGACTTGGTCATTTTTTTTTTAAAATTTTGGCTAGAAGGTTTGACCCATTCAAACTATTTTGAATGGATGGTGGGGAGGTATTTTAGGAGAATTTTAGGGATTATTTTTGGGGGGTTGGAGCTTGGCTTTTTAGTATAAATAGGGGGGGAGGTGCTCATTATTCATTCATCATTTTGGCTTTCTCTCCCTTGCCGAATTTTAGCCTTTCCTTTTAGCCTCCATTTTCATTTCCTCCTCATACCTCAACCTCACCAAAACGCCTCTCTCTCTCACTTATTCATCTGAGCCGAAACTTCAAGTCCCTTTCTCTTTCCATTTTTCTTATCCATTTCACTCGTTGGTAGACCATAAACTCTCCTCATTTCTCTGATTGCCGCAACACCTTTTGGAAGAACCTTAGCATCTACTTCTTGGTCTTATAGCTTTGCAAAGCCGAACCTACACCTTACCTCTGAGCCAAAATCCCTTTTCTATTTAGCGTACCTTTGCCGAATATTGGAAGTATCTCTTCGGGCCTCGGTTTGCAATCGGTTAGTGAAGGCACTTTGGGGATTTGTTGTATTCAGTCAAGTTTTCGCAATCGAACTCGGTAAGAAGGTGGTAAGGATAATGTTCGGCCAAGGGCCTCAAGTGTTATGTTTCTAAGTTTTGGGCCAATTCTAATATGGTATTATTATGGGTTGGTTAAGGTGGTGTTTCGGCAGAGAGTTAGTCAAGCAGCATTTCGGGATTGGATCGGTTGTATTTCTAAGGTGCGTAATCATCGCACTATTTCTGTGGTTTTGGTTGCTAACTTGTTACATGTGTGTTATGTGTGGAAGCCGTTTATAATGGCATAAGTGATGAGAACTGGTGATGGTAAGTTTATTTGTGATGTATTTATGTATGTATAAATATTTATATACTTATGTGGTATGATGGCTTAACATGTTGCATATATATATAGTTGCATGGGGTTTGGGCTTGATTCGATGAAGAAGAAAGTGTACACAAGGTGTACGTGGTCTAATGATAGCTTCGGCTACATTAGCGCTTGGGGATTTGCTGTGTGCTACCTCAAGGGAGGTGTTGGCTCGGTGCCCATCTCGGCGGTTGATTGCTATGTGCATCACCGTAGACAGATTACGATATTGGATCACTTGGGTTGATCGGTGGCTCAGCCACGGCCTTGAGCAGCGAGCTTGCCAAGGTAAGATGTTATGGATCACAATGTGATCGGTGGATTAGCCACGGCCTTAGGCGGGGAGTCTGCTAAGGTTGGTGTACGGTTGGACAATGGGTTGGGCTGAGATGCATTCTTGCATGATTTGTTTCGATGGCTGTGTGGGTATGGGCCAAGCCCATACGGATGGAAATATGTGTTGTGGTTATGCACTGAGTTAGTGGACTCACCCTTTCATTAACCATTTCAGGTGACGCGTAGTTGGATCGGGTTCGGAGAGGACACATGGTGGCCCATGCAGAAGAAGAGATTAAATGTTTTAGGCTTACTTTAAGTATTTGGTTTTAAATAGAATATGTAATAAAGGCCTTTGACTCTTATTTATTTTTGTTATTATTTTATTAGTATTTACTATGGTTTGATGAATTTTGAAACACTATGTGGAGATGATTATATTTTTCCAACCTACTTATTCAATTTGGCTTGTATATATTAATCTTTTAGTATGAGTATATTTTAATAACAAAGTTTTAACTCATAAGTTTAAATAAACATGGATTTTCCAAAATTTAGCAAGTTTTACTAAATTTTTCTAAGTTAAATAGATTTTCCACCGTCTTTTCCGCACTAACATAACCAGATTCGGTCGTAGTGAATGGGCCGGGTTTGGGGATGTTACACTTCCCCCAAAGTCCCATTCGGCACCCCCACTTCCACATTCCTCATCTCCTAACTTTTCTCTCTGATAATCCCTCCATCTCTTCCGAATTTTCCTCCTCTATCAACTCACCAGACCAAGTTAAACACTCCAACCAAAGAGTTCTAATTCCACACAACTCTGGTCGTCCACTATGCAAAATAAACACTCCCAAAAGACCTTACCACTACTCGAACCTTGGACCTCTTCACGCCACCTTGTAGCCCCCAAGTGACGCCATCTTGCCACTAGGCCACAAGCCCACTTGTGTCCTATTTTCCTTTTAACCTGCTTAAGAGGCCTAAAGCCTGAGACTAGGGTTCCACTAAGGCAAAAATTATTTTTTTTTCCTATGGTTCTCCCTATCCTTAAGACTTCAAATAAATCTGGTAATACTTCAAAATTAATATTCTAAGTGCTACACATACATACCAACTTTAGTGCACAGAAATCAGGGTTTCAGGATTTTAGGGCATTACAATTCTACCCCTCTAAAAAAATTTCAGCCTCGAAATTTACCTGATTGAAACAAGTGAGGGTATTGTCATCGCATTGCCTCCTCGAGCTCTCAAGTAGCCTCCTCGGCATTATGGTTACGCCAAAGCACTTTGACTAAAGGGACAAACTTCCTTTTTAGTACATTAACATCTTGATCAATTATCTGAACCGGCTCCTCTTCAAAAGTTAAGTCTGGTCTAACCTCGATCTCCTCGACCGACACAACGTGAGAAAGGTCTAAGGGATAATGCCTTAGCATTGATACATGAAACACGTCGTGAATTTGGCTTAGTTTAGGAGGCAATTCCAACTGATAGGAAACTGGCCCAATTCGCTTCAATACCAGATATGGCCCAATGAACCTAGGGCTTAACTTACCTTTCCAACCAAATCTTAACACCTTCTTCCAAGGGGAAACATTGAGAAAAACCATGTCCCCCACAGCATATTCGATCTCTCTTCGTTTGAGGTCAGCATACGACTTCTGCCTATCCGCCGTCTTCTTCAACTGATCCTGAATTAAATTTACCTTATCTTCGGTATCAACTACCAACTCCGGACCCAAAACTCGCTATTCACTCAACTCAGTCCAACAAGTCGGAGTACGACATCTTCGCCCATATAGTGCTTCATATGGAGCCATCCCAATACTTGCCTGATAACTATTGTTATATGTGAATTCATCTAACAGCAAGTAGTCCTCCCAACTACCTCGAAACTCTATTACACACCCTCTCAGCATATCCTCCAAAACTTGAATTACGCTCTTCGACTGACCGTCAGTCTGAGGGTGGAATGCCGTACTAAAATCCAACCTAATACCCAATGCTTCATGCAGCTTCTTCTAAAACGAGGATCTCTATCAGATATAATAGAGATCGGAACCCCATGCAATCTCACAATCTCTACCACAGACAACCGTGCCAACTTCTGCAATGAGTAGTTAGTGCGGACCGGTATAAAATGGCCAGACTTAGTTAACCGATCCACTATGACCTACACAGAGTCCTTCTTAGTAGGCGTCAAGGGTAGCCCACTAACGAAATCCATGGTAACCCGCTCCCACTTCCATAGTGGGATCTTAATCGGCTGAAGTAATCCTGATGGCAACTGATGTTTCGCTTTCACTTGCTGGCATACCAGACATTTGCCAACAAACTCCGTAACCTCGCGTTTCAATCCCGGCCACCAATAAAGCTCTCGTAAATCCCGATACATCTTACTACATCAAGGGTGCATAGCATAGGGACTACTATGCAGTTCCCGCAATATCGACTTCCTTAACTCTTCTTCTCTTGGCACACAAATTCTACCACGGAAACACAATAACCCATCACCATTTATCCCAAAATCCATCGTTTCCCCATTCTCAACTTGCTTGAATCAAGAACTCAGAGTTTCATCCAATGACTGTTTAACTTTAATCTGCTCAACCCACAGTGGCTTCACTTGCAATTCGGCTAACAAACTCTCGTCGTCGTACAGACTCAACCGAGCAAACATTGCCCTTAAATCCAACATACCCCTATGGCTTAGCGCATCAGCCACCACATTCGCTTTTCCCGAGTGATATTCGATCATGCAATCATAATCCTTTAATAGCTCAATCCATCTGCACTGCCTCAAGTTCAACTCTTTCTGAGTCAAGAGGTACTTCAGGCTCTTGTGATCCGTATAAATGGTGCACTTCTCTCCATACAAGTAATGCCTCCAAATCTTAAGTGCGAACACCATTGTCGTTAATTCCAAATCGTGGGTTGGGTAATTTCTTTCATGAGTCTTAAGTTGGCTGACACATATGCAACCACCTTCCATTCCTGCATCAAAACACAGCCCAAGCCCACGTGTGTCGCATCGCTATAAACCTTAAACTCTTTTCCGTGCTCTGGCTGAATCAGAACAGGGGCCTCCATTAAAACCTTTTTAAGCTTCTCGAAGCTTTCTTACTGTTTATCCATCCACACAAACGACACCCCCTTCTGTAGCTGCTTGGTTAAAGGTACCGCGATTAGGGAAAACCCTTCAACAAACCGCCTATAATACCCTGCCAAGCTTAGAAAACTACAAATTTTTGACACCATCTTAGGCCGTTTCCAATCTAACACTACTTCCACCTTCCGGGGGGTCAACTCTAATTCCCTCAGCAGAGACCACATGTCCTCAGAAAGTGACTTCCCTTAGCCAGAATTCACACTTGCTAAACTTGGCATAAAGTTGCTTCTTTCTTAGCGTCTGCAACACAATCCTTAAGTGTGCATCATGATCCATCTCCGTTCTCGAGTATACCAAGATGTCATCAATGAAGACTACCACGAACTGGTCTAGGTATGGTTGAAAAACCCGGTTCATAATATCCATAAAAGCAGCAGGTGCATTCGTTACCCTAAAATGCATCACCAAAAACTCGTAATGTCCATAACGAGTTCTGAAAGCTATCTTATACACATCTGTTTCCTTAACCCTCAGTTGATGGTACCCCGAACGCAAATCAATCTTCAAGAAAACTGAGGCTCCCTGAAGTTGATCGAAAAGGCCATCTATCCTAGGTAGAGGGTACTTATTCTTAATGGTTAACTTGTTCAATTGCCTATAACCGATACACATCCTCATGGACACATCCTTCTTCTTCACAAATAATACCGGTGCTCCCCATGGAGACACACTTGGTCTAATAAATCCACGGTCTAGTAACTCTTGAATCTGGGCCTTCAGCTCCACCAGCTCCTTCAGTGCCATCCTATAAGGTGCGATGACACTGGAGCCGTACCCGGAAACAATTCTATTCCAAACTCCACTTCTCTATTGGGAGGTAACCCAGGCAATTCCTCTAGAAAAACATCAGGGAATTCTTTTACTATTCTCAAATCCTTAACAGTAAAACTCTTAGATTCCAAATCACTAATGTAGGCTAAGTAAGCTTCACAGCCCTTCCTCACCAACTTCTCCGCCCTTAAAGCTGAAATCACGGTCGACAAGTAATCACGTCGTACTTGGATCACTACCACTTCACCACCTTCCACAATTCTTAACACCATCCGCTTTATGGCACAATCTAGAGTTGTTTGGTTCCTCGTCAACCAATCCATGCCTAAGATGAGATCGAACTCACCAAACGAAAATTTCATCAAGTCCGCTAGGAATAACTCCTTGAACTACCAATGGTACATTCCTAAACAGTTTACTAACTTTCACCGACTGCCCTAAAGGACTTAACACAGTCATTTCATTCTCAATGATTTCAAACTCAACCCCTACAGTTTCAGTCTTATTGCATACAATGTACGAATGTGTCGACCCCACATCAATTTGCGTAATATAAGGTAGCTCACAAATACGGAACGTGCCCGTTATCACATCTGGTACATCACCTTCCTCTCTACAACGAGCAGCATAAACCAACGCTGGCTGTCTCGCCTCTACCTGACCTGCACCTTTGCCCGGTGCTCTATGTCCTCGTCCTGCGCCATTGCCGCCTCTGACTTGTCCACGGCCCCTTGGTGGTTGTTGACCACCCCTCTGAGGTTGAAAATTACCTCTACCATCAGCTTGCTCCTGATCTAGCCTTCTCGAGCACTCCCTAACCCTAAGCTCCATAGATCCATAACCCAAACATGCTCCCATCCTCCTCCAACATTCGCCCGGATGCCTTCTCCCACACTCAGCACAAAGTGGTATCCCGGTATTAGCAACAGCAACAGGGACCACAGCCCTAACCGGCCCATTCACTCTGGTCCTCCTCATGGGCCTCTGTCCGACTCCCATAGGTTCCATATTCTGCTTGTTCTTGCCCTTCTCTTTCTCTCGGTTGCGGTGCTTCGTGCTCTTTACCTCCTCTGCTATCTTCGATTTCTCCATCAAAATCACAAAATCCCACTCTCTCTATGGAGGTATAAGTACCCTAAGGTTACCCCTTAATCCATCATCGAACCGTACGCATCTTTCATACTCTGTTGCTACTATCCCCTTGACATATCGATTGAGGCGCAAAAACTCAGCCTCGTACTCTGCTACTGGCTTATCTCCTTGAGTCAAACTCAAAAACTCCTTCCTTCGGGCATCCATGTAGGCCGCTCCAATGTAATTCCCCTGAAATGTCGATTTGAAGAACTCCCACGTGATCTGCTCTGGTTGGTTGCCCTCCTTTACAATCAACCACCACTGATAGGCTTCCTCCCTAAGTAAGGATATTGCCCTTTTTTAACTTTTGTTCAGCCGTGCAATCCAGATCGCCGATTATTTTTTTAGTAGCTTCCTACCAATATTGAGCCACACTCGGGGCCACCCTCGCTACTCCTTTGAAAATCTCTGCCCATTAGCTCGGAGTCACTCCAAGATCGACCCACAACTCTCCGTACCATTATTGGGCCTAACGACCCTTTCTAAGATCCTTAACATGGCCTGCGATAGGACATCTTCTGTAGCGGCAGCTCGTTCATATGCTCCCTTTTCAGCTACTAGTGAGACCGGAGTTTCCCCTACTCCAACGATGGGCATATGGCCCGACTCGGACGACCCTACCCTAACACTTCCACGACCTCTTGCACCTCTTCTAGCACTCATCGTTATGTATTTCTGAATTAAAAAAAATTTATGAAATTAGTACGTAGTTCCACTTGTTTAGGGCTCATGTCTTATAAGAGTAACCTTTTTTTTTAAAGTTATTACGCAGTCGAGAATCCACTACAGGCTTAAGTTTCCTACGAGCTTTAATCTCTAAAAGCCTATTTTTAAGTAGCCCATTATCTATACAGTTCCATAATTTAAACAAATGTAGTACAGAAATCTTACTTGGCTCGACGTCGAGGGCTCGGTGAATCACACTTCAAGAATCTTGCAAAAACCTTTTTTATTAATACCCAAAATCTAAGGCCCATTTCACCGCTCGAGCTTGGCAACCGGGCTCTGATACCACTGAATTTAACACCCCAAACCCGGCCTAGAAGTTAGGCCCGAATCTGGTGTGTCACATCAAAGGCATAAGTCAAACGATTTTGCTATTTAAAAATTTTAGGCCCAAAAGCCCAAAATCCTCGAGTCAAAACCTATTTTATAATTTTAAGTATTTCGGAAACCAAGTTTAAATGTAAGAAATTTACTTAGGTTTAATAATTAAGTAAACAATTGAAACAACAAAACCCAAAATCCAAAGTCAAATCGGAGTACAAAGCCTTATTACATCCAACGAAAATAAGAAATTAAAACTATGTCTTTTGAAACAAATAAATAAAAATTTAAACATATTGTAGTGTGGCCATCTCTGAGTCCTCTCCCATGTCGAGCCATTTATTGAGGATCACGTGAAACATTAAATAAAGGGTGTGAGTTTAGAAACTCAGTGTGTACAACCCCTAGCATTCAATTCAATATATAGTCATTTCACAACCCAAGAGTATTTCCGTAAATCTACTCTATAGGGGTATTTAGGTAATTTTTCAAAACAGAGGTACTTTGGGAATTTTGTAAATCATGGATGTTTTGGTAATTCTGTAAAGTAAGGGTATTTTGGTTATTTTCAAATCAGGTTATTTTGGTAATTTACAAATCTAAGGGTACTTTGGTAATTTACGAATCTAAAGGTATTTTGGTAATTTACAAATCTGGGTATTTTGGTCCCTCTCGATTTTTAGTTATGAACTTTGGCCCATTAACAAGTCCTTACGGTTAAAGTGAACAGACACTATGCACCAAGTAGGATTCTAGAGAAGAGGAGGTGGGCCACTAGGACCGGTTAAGTACCAAGCTCTCCCTAAATCCAATCCTAGACATGCATATGTTCGTTGCCACACTCTAACCCAGCAACTTGTTCACGGACATGTTTAATTATTAGACTAAGTCTTATGCAGTTTAAGAGTTGTTCAAACTAGGCCTAAAGTCCATTAACCCTTGCATACTTCTCTACGTGCCCATAAAATCCATCAAGCCCATTTCACGTCATATAACCCATTGGGCACAATTACAATCCAATCATACAATCGTTCATGCCAATTCATCATTCATGCTCACATATCAACCATTATCGTTTAGGCCCACAAGTTCAGCAGGCCCATTTAGCCACTTTCGACTTTTTGGCGTTGCTGATATCGTGTGTGTAGTGTTTGTACACACCTGGTAACCACGCGTGCTGTAAACCCCTTAATCACGAGCCTACAATTGACATCACCTAACATTAATCATAACTTAATATACACTTTATCAGAAACTGAAACCTCACCGTAACCTTACCGTGTGCCACACGTTCTAGTAGCTCTTCCTAATCATGTGTCAGAGTCTTAAAAATTTATAAAAAGAATGATCGAGCCTAGAAACTGACTATGACAACGATGGAGGCAAGCGCACTTATCGAACAGTAGTATAGTTTAGTGGCAAGACCTGATTGTCGAACCCAAAAGAACTAAAAGTACTAATACTAATTTTCTTTTTATTATTTAGCCTAAGAATTAAGGGAATTATTAATTAATCTAAAATTAACAAACTATTAAGCTAAAGATGCTAAGACAAAGAGAACGAATTAGGAGAAAATACTTGTAGGAAAAACCAATTGATTAAGACAATACCCGAGGAAGAATCCACCTAGACTTCACTTTTTATTTAACTCTGAACCAGACGATTTATTCACTTGACTTGATCCGTAGGATTCCCTAAGTTATATTAATACCTCTTTCGAGGCTACTAACGTCTAACCCTAGGTTGATTAACTGAAAGAGAAATTAAAACCCCTAGAATTGCGTTAACTCGATCTATGGACTCCCATATTAGGTTTGACCTTAATCCGGTAGATTTTTGTCATCCTATTTCTAGCGTTGCGATCAACTCCGCTTAATTATGCTAGATCTACTCTTAAATGGGGACTTTTGCTCCACTGCCTAAGCACATCAGTACTTGAATTAATATCCTAAAATGTCAAAGCAAGAATTAAGAACAAATCAAGTATTTATCATATAGTTCAGAAAACAATAACAAGATCCGTCTTAGGTTTCATCCCCCTCAGGTATTTGAGGGTTTTAGTTCATAATAATAAAAGAATACATCTCAGAAGTAAATATAAAACAAAACATAAGAAAAACCCTAAAACCCCCTAAAGGAATTGAAAAGAAGATCTTCCGTCTTGAGTATAGCTCCGGCTTCTTGAGATGAATCAACTGGCTTTCTTCAAAGTAAATTCCACAATTCTAGCCTCTCTAGCTCGGCTCTTCGGCCTAACTGGATGCCTAACTAGACTCTCCTCTAAGGTTGGTCTCTAAAGTGTTTATATAGGCTTTTGGAATGGCTTTCTTTGCCTCTATGTACCCTAATCGAATGAAACACTTCTTTGTCACGATAGGGACACGCCCATGGCACACGCCCGTGTGAATAGTGGCTAGGCCGTGTTCGGGTCTGTTAAGGTGGCACGACCGTGTGACTTGGGCCCAGGCCGTGTTGATTTCGTGATATGGCCCATTTATTCTGTTTTAGGTCCGTTTCTCATTTTTTTCATCCTCTGGTGCTCTCCTAAGTATAAAACATGAAAGCAAAGGATTAAGAGCACCAAATTACACAATTTAGAGAATAAATCATCCAAAAGTATGCTAAATGTGTGATTAAAATATGTTTATATTACGGTTTATCAAATACCCCCACACTTAAGCATTTGCTTGTCCTCAAGCAAAATTCTCAACTCACAATTAAAATGAACTTCCTTGATTCATAATATTCATCAATAATGTTTCATCATAATTCAAAGATAATCCATACATTGATAATTTAAGTAAAGGGTCTTAAAGATTCAAACAATCAAAGTCATGGTTTTTGTAGCATAAAAACATAGGTGTTTTCCCCTTACCTAAAAAATCACCTTTAATTCAAAATCGACAAGAGTTGACATCCTCACTAAAGATTCACTCAAATCACTCAAAGTGTTTAAGGTTGAAAATTAAGTACTCAAAAGTCGAACATGAAAAGTTAATCCCATAGGCTTGCCTGAAAATCAAATCTCCACCACTATAAAATGAGATGATACACAAATCAAAAGGTCTTTTAGAAAGGGTTGTAATGGGGCTCGGGTTAAAGGTGTGGATAAAGCCTGAATTAGAGGGTTAGAATTGAGATTGAATTGACAATTTACCTAACTAGAAAAATGAATTGATCCTAGATAATTTCATCAACTAAAAACTTGTAATACTAATAATACGAGCTTTTTCTTTAAGATGTAAAATTTAAACATGTAAGCTCACTTAATTATAGAACTAATAATGAATATAGTTTGATTTCTTTTTCTTTTTTTTTTTAAGAACAAATCAAGTCATAAAAAAGGATGAATTTAACTACTGAAATAAAGATTATAGTTAGGCAACTGATCAAATCAAATCAAATCTCGATATAAGGGTGGTCAAAAGGAATGGTGATAACAAATACAGACCGGGTTTAGGGTTAATATTAGTGGATGAGTCAATAAAAAGGGTTGTTAGGATCAAAGGGGTTCACTAGGGGTTAATTATGAAGGTAGGCTTTTAGTGGAGTAAGTGGGTTAAATCCTAAGTGCCTTTATCATCTCTGTATATCAAATCAATAATGTGGTGTTGACATGTATAATTGAAGCAAGTTCTAGAATAACAGATCAATGTTGACACATTCATAATCACAAGGTGAGCACGAAAGAATGTATGCTCTAAAAGGTACAAGATCTCACAAAAATTATGGGTTTTTGATATCAACTCTGTAAATTTCAAATTTCAAGGTAATAATTAGATTTAGGTAGAAAACCTAACAATTTTTTTTTTTTTTGAAAATGGACTTATCATGCTTGATTCTCTAGTCTCCTAAAGTTTAAATCATCACTACACAATTATCAATGACTTAATCCAAAACATATCAATACACATCATGACTCATAGGACATTTCATTCTAATCAGTAATATTAGAAAATTACTTAAAGACAATATATCATTCAGGGATTTGAGAATAATGCAGAAAGTTAGGCACTTTCTCGAAATAAATATTCACCCCCCACACTTAAGATGTACATTGCCCTCAATGTACAAAGATATATATGAAATTTAAGAGATAAGGAGAGGTGAAACTTCCTGGATTTGGATGGCTTCCTTGAGTTGGGAGTGCCATGGTGTGGTGCCCGCCGACAATCTCTGGGCTAGATGAAGAAATTGGGAAGCTCGTGAAGAATTAGCCAGGAAATAAAAATAATAATTCAAAATATACTAAATATATATTTAAAGACAAGAAAGAGAAAGAGAAAGAAAATAGAAAATAGAAAGTAAAATAAAATTAAAAGAAAAGATTAATGGACTGAAGAGTCCTTATTGTTAGATGGTTCGCGAGGTGGGTGTGATTTCTAAGGCTGCGGTGGGTGGCTATGGTCGTGGTCGTGGTGATTCCCTAGCAGCCTTTAGAACCTAAATCAAAGAAAATGAAATAGAATAGATTAAACTAAGTAAAACAAAAATACAGAAAAGAAAAATAAAGGAGAAGTGAAAATGAAAAAAGAAGTTAAATGGACTCAAAGGTCCTTTTCCTGTCGGGTTAATGAAGCGACCGGCATGAACTTATGTATATCAGTCTCACAAAGGGAGACTGTGCTAGGATCCTTTCGTTTCCTCGACATGGATGATTGTTAGAACAAGAGTTGGGAGAGTTAAATTCGTTTGTCCCATAGAATGGTGTTGGTTCCGCTTCGTGTATTCCTAATTTCTCCTTGAAGTGTGTCTTTCACTTGTCTAGTTCATCGATCTGAAGCCTTCGTTCCTCATGGGTTATTTCCTTGTTAGCATGAGGTCTAAGGTCTGGCTCAGTTGTGTAGTTATGTGGTGCTTCCTGTAAAAAAAGGTTTAACTGAATTGCTATTAATATAATTTATATTCCCATATTGACTACTCGATGTCCTAGCTGAGTCAAGAGCCTGGAGACTGATTGATTCGTTACCTACACAAAGTATGAGTTCACCTGCGCTGACATCAATTTTAGTCCTGGCAGTTGCTAAAAAGGGTCTTCCTAAAATTAAGGGGATACTATTGTCCTCGTCCATGTCTAAAACGACAAAGTCTACTGGGAATACGAATTTATCAATTTTCATAAGAACATCTTCAATTATACCCCTAGGAATTCTAACAGTTTTGTCAGCTAATTGAATGCTCATCCAAGTTTGTTTGGGTTTCCCGAGACCTAGTTGTTTAAACGTTTTATAAGGCATACCATTTATGCTTGCCCCTAAATCAGCTAAAGCATTATCAACAGATAAACTACCAATTAAGCATGGAATTGTAAAACTCCCTGGATCTTTTAATTTTCATGGTAGTTTATTTTGCAACATTGCTAAGCACACTGCGTTTAGCTCTACATGCGATTCTTCATCTAACTTCCGTTTGTTTGTTAAAATATCTTTTAAAAATTTCCTTGAATCTGGCATATGCGAAAGAGCTTCAAGAAACGGTAAGTTAATATGTAATTTCTTTAAAAGTTTAAGAAATTTACCGAATTGTTCGTCTATGTTGTCCTTCCTCATCGCATCAGGATAGGGTATACGAGGTTGGTACTCTTTAATTACCGGTTTTGGCTTATCATGGCTTACCTCATTCTTACCTTCCTCTAACATATTTTCTTGGCTTAACTTAGGCTCATCTAACCCTACACTATCCTGAGCTGTTATAGCTTGAAGTTCCTCCTTTGGGTTAGTCTCAGTGTTGCTTGGCAAGCTGCCTTGTGGTCATTCAGAGATTAGCTTAGCGAGTAACCCTAATTGGTTCTCGATCCCTTGAATCGATGCTTGTTGATTTTTAAGTCTTGTCTTAGTGTTTTGAAAATGTATTTCTGACACCGCTATAAATTTTGATAATATCTCCTCAAGTTTCGGTTTCTTTTCCTGTGGGTAGGGCTGTTGTTGGAAGTTTGGAACAGGTTGTTGTCTCTGATTTCCTTGACCACCCCATGAAAAATTGGGGTAGTTCCTCCAACCTGGATTATAAGAATTACTATAAGGGTTATTTTGAGATTTAAAATTGTTACCCATATAGTGAACTTGCTCGTTCTCAGTGCTCGCGTTGTAAGGTGGATATTCTATGTTGTTCATCCCTCCTCCATTCGTATCGCACTGCATAACTGGATGTACCTGCAAAGAACCACATAAACCATCAACCTTTTTATTTAACATCTCTACCTGATTTGATAGCATGGTTACTGGGTCGAGGTTGAAAACACTGGCTGCTTTTGTTAGCTTTGTCCTTGTGACTTGCCACTGATAGTTATTCAGGGACATCTCTTCAATTAATTCATAGGTAGCCTCAGGTGTTTTGTTGTTCAATGTTCTGTCGCCGGCTGAATCGATCAATTTCCTCGTTGACGGGTTTACCCTGTTGTAAAAAGTTTGGACCTGTAGCCACAAGGGTCATCCATGGTGAGGACACCTTCTCAATAGATCTTTGTATATTTCCCATGCATCGTAAAGGGTTTCTAAACCTATTTGCACAAAAGAAGAGATATCATTCCTTAATTTGGCCGTTTTAGCCAGCGGAAAGTATTTAAATAAAAAATTTCCAGTCATTTGTTCCCATGTAGTAATTGACCCTCGTGGAAGAGAATGCAACCACTGTTTGACATTATTCCTCTAAGAAAAGGGAAATAACCGAAGACAGATGGCATCATTAGAAACGCCATTTATTTTGAAAGTATGGCAAAATTCTAGGAAATTCGCCAAGTGATTGTTTGGATCTTCATCCTGCAAACCATCAAACTGAAAAAATTGTTGTATCATCTGAATTGTGTTAGGTTTCAGTTCAAAATAATTTGCAGTAATAATAGGTCTAACAATACTTGACTCAGTTCCTGTTAAATTAGGTTTAGCATAATCATACATAGTTCGAGGAGCATGATTGTCGGCCACCTCTGGAGGTAGCGGATTATTCCCATCCATCCCTTTGGTGGTATTAATTTCGACTTCTTGCTCTTCTTCTATGTAATTTAAGCTTCGCCTTATTTCTCTACAATTTCTACGAACAATACCTTCAATATCACTATCGTAAATTAGGGGTCCTGTCGGGTTCCTTCTAGTCAAAAACTAGAGGTACTTGCTAAGAACAAATAAAAGAAGGAAAATCAGTAAATTTAACGGCAAGATAAAAATAAAAATAAATTACAAAAATAAAAATGGCTAAAGTAATAAAAATTGACCATTCTTAATATTTTAGTTCCCCAGAACAACGCCAAAAACTTGATCGTGTGTCAGAGTCTTAAAAGTTATAAAAAGAATGATCGAGCCTAGAAACTAACTGTGACAACGATGGAGGCAAGCGCACTTATCGAACAGTAGTATAGTTTAGTGGCAAGACTGGATTGTCGAACCCAAAGGAACTAAAAGTACTAATACTAACTTTCTTTTTATTATTTAGCCTAAGAATTAAGGGAATTATTAATTAATCTAAAATTAACAAACTATTAAGCTAAAGATGCTAAGACAAAGAGAACCAATTTGGAGAAAATACTTGTAAGAAAAACCAATTGATTAAGACAATACCCGAGGAAGAATCCACCTAGACTTCACTTGCTATTTAACTCTGAACCAGACGATTTATTCACTTGGCTTGATTCGTAGGATTCCCTAAGTTATATTAATACCTCTTTCGAGGCTACTAACATCTAACCCTAGGTTGATTAATTGAATTCTCTTTCTAATTAAAACCCCTAGAATTGCATTAACTCGATCTATGGACTCCCATATTAGGTTTGACCCTAATCTGGATGATTTTCGTCATCCTATTTCTAGGGTTGCGATCAACTCCGCTTAATTATGCTAGATCTACTCTTAAATGGGGACTTTTGTTCCACTGCCTAAGCACATCAGTACTTGAATTAATATCCTGAAATATCAAAGCAAGAATTAAGAACACATAATTAAGAACAAATCAAGTATTTATCATATAGTTCAGAAAACAATAACAAGATCCGTCTTAGGTTTCATCCCCCTCAGGTATTTGAGGGTTTTAGTTCATAATAATAAAAGAATACATCTCAGAAGGAAATATAAAACAAAACATAAGAAAAACCCTAAAACCCCCTGAAGGAATTGAAGAGAAGATCTTCCGTCTTGAGTATAGCTCCAGCTTCTTGAGATGAATCAACTAGCTTTCTTCGAGTAAATTCCACAATTCTGGCCTCTCTGGCTCGGCTTTTCGGCTTAACTGGACGCCTAACTAGACTCTCCTCTAAGGTTGGTCTCTAGGGTGTTTATATAGGCTTTTGGAATTGCTTTCTTTGCCTCTAAATACCCTAATCCGAATGAAAGTCTTCTTTGTCACAACAGGGACACGCCCATGGCACATGCCCGTGTGAATCGTGGCCAAGCTGTGTTCAGGTCTGTTAAGTTCATAAGTTGCGAATATTAAAAACTACTTAGTTGAATATAAACTATGGGGCCTTATTACATAAATATTCCCAAAATTAAAAACTTAAAGAAAAATCGAAATAATCTATAATGATAAAAACTTGATGGCCCCTCGAATCCGCCTTGGCTCCCATGTCCACGATCTACTGCTCATCTGAAAGAGTAGGAAAAAAAATAAAAGAGTGAGTCACCAAGACTCAGTGTATAAATCCCGAACACAATGACCTGAGACCCACAAACACATTATGAGCCCTGGCCCATACATAGAGGCAACAATCATGATTATATGATAATTAATAAATGATGATTAGCCCAACCCATCCTAGAATTCTGTCCTCTACACACCAACTCGTACCAACCATCACACCTCGAGGATTTCTACAATCGACCCTCCATCTGCTACACAACATAACGACAGTCGTACTGCCTATTCCTTTTATTCAGGAATCATTAAACGTGGCATAACCACCGATCATTGTGTGACCTAACATTTGAATTTGCGGTTTAACCACCGATCACCAAGTGACCTATCATGCACTTCCCCTTCATTATCATAATCCCACCCCATGCATACATACTTAAAAGAAATAAACAAGAAACCAGGTTTTCATATATATCGATACTCATAGAGAGGTTTTTATGATTACATACCTGGCATCCTTTGCCTAACCCTTTTAGGGTTTTATTCGACTGTCTACACAGCCTCTTTCTGGCTTTTAGCCCATAACATATATATATATATATATTACAGTTAACTAGTGTGTTAGAGATCTACACACCTGATTACGGTTAGAACGAGACCCTCTAAGTCGACGCTATCCGTAGCCAATACAACCTCTATCTGCCTAAGGTGTTGTTCAGAGGCCGGTCCTCAACTCGATGGCCAATCTTGAACGGCAGACACAGCACGCTTCTGAAACTTAGGGATTGGTTTTACGGACCCAATCCTCTCCTTTGCCTGATCCATATTTGATTCCATCAAAAGTCCTTGTCAGAACTACTATAACGAAATAGGGTTGTTAAACCATAACATATGGTTAAGATCTTAAATGTGATAGCGAATCTAACGGAAATCTAAGGGCAAAAATTCTTCCCAACTACCTCCGAAATCAATGACACAGCCTCTCAACATGTCCTCCAAAACCTGAATTACCCACTCATGTCCATCAGTCTGAGGATGGTACACTGTACTGAAATCTAACTTCATACCCAACGCATGATTCAACGCCTTCCAAAATCGCGATGTAAACCTAGGGTCCCTATCCGATATGATCGATACCGGTACTCCATGCAACCTCACTACCTCCACTATGTATAGCTTAGCCAATTTCTGCAAGGAGTAATCGACCCGTACTGGTATGAAGTGAGCAGACTTCGTCAAGCGATCTACAATTACCCAAACTGAATCTTTCTTAGTGGGCGTGAGGGGTAGCCCACTAACAAAGTCCATGGTGATCCTCTCCCACTTCCACTATGGAATATTTACCGGCTGCAACAACCCTGACGGTAACTGATGTTCCGCCTTGACCTGCTGGCAGGTCAAACACCTACTCACAAACTCAGTTACCTCACGCTTCAAATCCGGCCACCAGAACTATTCCCGCAAATCTCGATACATTTTGCTCCCTCCCGGATGCATAGCGTATGGACTACCATGCGGCTCTTGCAAAATCCTACACCTCAACTCAGGGTCCTTTGGCATGCAAACTCTCATTTGAAAACATACCAATCCTTCCTCATTTACATTGAATTCCGTTGGCTCATTACTTGATATCAACTGCAACTTCTCCTTAAGCAATCCATCGGTCTGCTGCTTCTCCCTAACTTGACTGACCCAAGAGGGTTTCACTTGAAGTTCAGCTAATAGACTTCCATCATCATATAAACTAAGTTGAGCAACCATCGCTCTCAAGTCAGTGATCACCTTACGGCTTAGAGCATCCGCCACCACATTAGCCTTACCCAGGTGATACTCGATCGAGCAGTCATAATCCTTTAACAACTTGATCCACCTCCTCTACCTTAGATTCAACTCCTTCTGAGTCAAAAGGTACTTTAAACTCTTATGATCCGTGTAAATGACAGATTTCTCCCTGTACAAATAATGCCTCCAAATTTTCAAGGCAAACACCACCGCCGCCAATTCCAAATCATGGGTGGGATAATTTGACTCGTGCGGTCTTAACTGCCGAGATGCATATGCAACAACCTTTCCATCTTGCATCAACACACATCCTAATCCCGTGTGTGATGCATCACAGTAAATTATGAACTCTTTAACCGCCTCCGGCTGAATCAACACCGGAGCCTCCGTCAAAATCCTCTTTAACTTTTCGAAACTCTCCTGCTGCTTATCAGACCAAACAAACGGAATTCCTTTCTGTAGCAACTTAGTCAACGGTGTCGCAATCAGAGAAATCCTTCAACAAATCTTCTGTAGTACCCTGCCATACCAAGGAAACTCCGAATCTCTACCACCGACTTAGGCGGCTTCCATTCCAACACCGCTTCAATTTTTTGAGGGTCAACCCGAGTCCCCTCCACCGACACCACGTGGCCTAGGAAAGTAACTTCATTCAGCCAAAACTCACACTTACTGAATTTGGCATACAACTGTTTCTCCCTCAGAATCTGCAAAACCACTCGCAGATGAGCATCATGCTCCTCCTCCGACTTTGAATAAACTAAGATATCGTCTATAAACACCACAACACACCGATCTAGATAGGGTTAGAACACTCGATTCATCATGTCCATGAACGCTGCTGGCGCGTTGGTCAATCCAAAAGGCATCACCATGAATTTGTAGTGACCATAGCGAGTCCTAAAAGTCATCGTGTGGATATCCGCCTCCTTGACCTTAAGTTGATGGTACCCCGACCTCAGATCTATCTTCGAAAAGACTGAGGCCCCCTTCAACTAATTGAACAAATCATCGATCCTCGGCAACAGGTATTTATTCTTGATGGTCAACTTATTCGACTGGCGATAATCAATGCACATACGCATTGATTCATCCTTCTTCTTAACGAATAACACCGGCGCTCCCCAAGGCGACACACTTGGTCGAGTAAACCCTCTATCCAGCAATTCCTGAATCTGCGCTTTCAATTCCACCAACTCCTTCGGCGCCATTCTATAGGGAGCAATAGATACTGGCGCTGTTCCTGGAAAAAGATCGCTACCAAACTCCACTTCACGATCCGAAAGTAATCCCGGAAGTTCTTCTGGGAAAACATCAGGAAATTCCTTCACCGTTCTAACGTCCCCAACAGTCAATTCCTTGGCTTCCAGAGTCCAGACAAACAGTAAAACTGCCTCGCATCCTTTTCTCACCATCCTTTCTGTTCTTAGGGCAGCCACCATATTCAACAGACAGTTCCCCCTTTCTCCTATCACCAACACTTCGTCATCCTCGGGAGTTTTTAACACCATACGCTTGGCGGCACAGTCTAGATTAGCTTGATACTTTACAAGCCAATCCATGCCTAAAATTAAATCGAATTCCCTGAACAGTAATTCCATCAGATCCGTTAGGAAAGTTATTCCCTGAGCTTCTAAAGGTACCTCCCGATAGAGTTTATCCACTAGCACAGATTGTCCTAACAGGCTAATTACAGTCATTGCCCTAGAGGTAATCTCAGTGTCTAACCCTAAAGTTCCAGATACACTACTAGCTACATACGAATGTGTCGACCCAATGTCAATCAAGGCAGTGTAAGGCAAGCCAAAAATTAAAAACGTACCGGTTAAGACATTCGGTGCGTTAGCCTCCTCCTGACGTCTGGCAGCATAAACTAACCTTGGCTGTCTCGCCTCAGTGTTTCCTGCCCCCTGCCTGGAGCTCCACGACCCCGACCAAAACCATTACCGCCTCTGGCTGGACCACGACCTCTCTGAGGCTGCTAACCTCCTCTGCCCAGCTGTGCATTCTCCTGACCCGTGGGCCCCTCACTGCCCCGTTGCTGCAGACAGTTTCTAACTTGGTGGTCCGTAGATCCACATCTAAAGCACTTCCCACTGCCTGCCCAGCACTCACCAGTATGGAATTTACCACATCGAGCACACTTTTGTGTCTGGTTAGCAGCAACAGGTCTCTCCTCCCGTTTCGGCCCATCTGACCTAAATTTCTTCTGATTACGCCCAGCTGACCCTGACGGTCCAACATTCCTTTGATTCCCACTCCTATCTCTATCCCAATTCAGTTTCTCAGTCCGCTTTACTTCTTTGGCTATCTTAGCCTTTTCCACTAGGAGAGCAAATTCCCTCTCCCGCTGTGGGGCTATCAAAACACGCAAATATCCCTCAGACCATCTTCAAACCGGACGTAACGTTCATGTTCCGTGGACACAACCTAAGTCACTCCGACACAGATTTCTGGGCTCCTGTGCCCATACCTGCCCCAGCAACTCTCTCCAAAACCCTTAACATTGCCTGAAATACCGCGTCATCTCCGGTAGTCTGATCCTGAAATTCCTCCTCCGCAGCTGGTGGTACCGGCATCTCGTTTCTAGATCCATGGTCAGATCCCACTGGTTCCGACACCGTCATCCTACCCCTACCACAGCCACGGGGCGGACGTCCTCGACCCCTTGTACTCATTCCACCGATTCGCGTTTATCTGATTAGAAATTTTATGAATTATTAGTTTTCTTCCACTGATTAACCACGAACAGTCTTATGAATAGTAGTTTAGGAGTAGTTCTTTCGAATTCGAAGTTACATCTACAAGTTTCAGTCTCAAGTTTGTATCTCCTATTTCTAAAAACCACACACATTCAGCCATCACACATCAACATCCATGAACTCACATTCATCACATAAGGGTATTTTCGTCATTTCACTACCCCGGGGTTTTTCCGTAGTTTTGACCTATAGGGTATTTTCCAAAATAAAGTATCTTGATGATTTTCTTCGAATTAAAGGCACTTTGGTACACACATTTTTTTTAAAGCAAGGCTATTTTTTTTGGTATTTCTGGAAAACAAGTTTTTTTTTTTGGTAATTTCCTCAAAATGGGGTATCTTGGTTTTTTTTTTCGAAATAGAGGTATCTTGATGTTGTTGTTATTTTCTTTTCTTTTGAAGCAGGGGTACTTTACAAAATTTAATTTCGCAAACCGGGTTACTCTTGTAAATCTAGGGGTTTTCGGGTGAATTTGCAAAACATGAGTATTTTATAAAATCACGGTTGTTTTGGAAATTTCACAAACCAAGGGTATTTTGGAAATTTTGCCAGACGGAGTGTTTCGGTAATTTCACAAATTTTGGTAGTTTTGCAATTCAGGGTATTCTGGGGAATTTTCACAAATCGAGGGTATTTCAGAAATTTTACAAAACTTGGGGGTATTTTGGTAATTTTGCGAAATAGGGTGGCTGGTCCCTTTCGGGTTTTAATTATAGATTTTGGCCTGTCAACAAATCCTCGTGGCTAAGGTGAACAGTCACTACGCATCAGGTAGGATTCCAGCGAAGAGGAGGTGAGTCACTAGGACTGCTTAAGTACCAAGCTCTCCCTGAATCCAATCCTAGACATGCGTATGCCTGTTGCCACACCCTAACCTAGCGATTTGTTCACGGGTTTGTTTAGTTGGATTAAGTCTTATGGAATGGAAGAGTTGTTTAACTAGGCCTAAGGTCCATTAATACTATCATACTAGTCTACTCCCATCAAGATCATCAACCCCAACATGCATATCACAGCAAGAGTTAGGATACTAACCTGCGTGGATCGGGTGCCGATAGACTCGAAGGCCATATCTTCTTCCAAAAAAAACTTTTTTTTTTCAAATTCACATCAACTTTACAAAACATTACTAGGCCCATTTCACAGCCCGAGTTTTGAACTGGGCTCTGATACCAAAACGTAACACCCCAAACCCGGCCCATACATTTTGACCAGATCTGGCATGCTACGAGTTTGAAGTTGAAAACATAGTTCCTTATCGGTTTTAGAAATCGTAAATTAATTAGCCAATAATTAATAAATAAGTGACGTTTGAAAAAAAACTTGTATTATTATTATTTTGAATAATTAAACCTTTGACATAAGTTCATAAGTTGCGAATACTAAAAACTACTTAGTTGAATATAAACTATGGGGCCTTATTACATAAATATTCCCAAAATTAAAAACTTAAAGAAAAACCAAAATAATCTATAATGATAAAAACTTGATTGCCCCTCGAGTCCGCCTTGGCTCCCATGTCCACGATCTACTGCTCATCTGAAAGAGTAGGAAAAAAAAATAAAAGAGTGAGTCACCAAGACTCAGTGTATAAATCTCGAACACAACGACCTGAGGCCCACAAACACATTATTCGCCCTGGCCCATACATAGAGGCAACAATCATGATTATATGATAATTAATAAATGATGATTAGCCCAACCCATCCTAGAATTCCATCCTCTACACACCAATCCGTACCAACCATCACACCTCGAGGATTTCTACAATCGACCCTCCATCCGCTACACACCATAACGACAGCCGTACTGCCTATTCCTTTTATTCAGGAATCATTAAACGTGGCAGAGCCACCGATTACTGTGTGACCTAACATTTGAATTTGTGGTTTAACCACCGATCACCAAGTGACCTATCATGCATTTCCCCTTCATTATCATAATCCCGCCCCATGCATACATACTTAAAAGAAATAAACAAGAAAACAGGCTTTCACATATATCGATACTCATAGAGAGGTTTCTATGATTACGTACCTGGCATCCTTTGCCTAACCCTTTTAGGGTTTTATTCGACTGTCTACACAGCCTCTTTCTGGCTTTTAGCCCATACATATATATATATATATTATAGTTAACTAGTGTGTTAGAGATCTACACACCTGATTACAGTTAGAACGAGACCCTCTAAGTCGACGCTATCCGTAGCCAATACAACTGCTATCTGCCTAAGGTGTTGTTCAGAGGCCGGTCCACAACCCGATGGCCAATCTCGAACGGCAGACACAGCGCGCTTCTGAAACTTAGGGATTGGTTTTACGGACCCAATCCTCTCCTTTGCCTGATCCATATTTGATTCCATCAAAAGTCCTTGTCAGAACTACTATAACGAAATAGGGTTGTTAAACCATAACATATGGTTAAGATCTTAAATGTGATAGCGAATCGAACGGAAATCTAAAGAAAACGCCCTTACCTTAAAATCCTGAAATTAGAGACTAGTGATTTTCGGCTTTTAGATCCAAACGATCAGGTTTCCTTCAAATCCCGGAATACCGCCCAAAACGCAAAAAAAAAGAGAAAGTATTAGCCTCAATCGACAGCCTTAACAAACCAAGTGGCCATTCGGCCTTGTCTCCTAAAAACCGAAAGAGATCTTAAGGAACAGCAAGAGTCGACACTCACCTTACTAGAGAAGATTCGGCTACTCCTAGGAGATTTCGGCTTTTTGCGAAAATCACGAAGTGAAGATGATTCAAAGAAGTCTATGGTGAATCGACTTTTAATGAAGAAATCGGCAAGAAGAAGAAAAGAGAATTTCGGCAAACTAGGGGTAGGTTCGGCCTTAGCAAGGATCAAAAGAAATATAGAGAAAGGTTTATGGGGTTTCGGCTTTTAGAAGTAAGAAGAGGAAGATGGCTTAAGAAAGTTTTCGGCTTTTAGAAAAATTAACAGAAATTGCAGAGGGAGAGACTGAGAATTTCGGCACAGAGAATGAAGAAAAGAGTAGGGTTCAAATGCCGGAATTGATGAGATATTCCCCCTATTTATAGAGAATTTCGGCACTTACCTATCAAAAACCGAAAGTGCCCTTTGTGTTAACTAAAAATTAAACAAATAATATGGGAAAATTCGGCACCCCCTATGGCAAATAAAAATCGATTCCTCCTCCTCTAAGTGATGGAATTTCGGCCAACACCTAGCCTTGCAGATAGCTCCTATCTTTTCTCCTTTATCTAAATCTATTCATACCTTTAGAAGAAACCTAGATAGCACCACATCTTCCTTCTTTTATCAGCTCATTATCCCCATTATCCATGTCATTTAATCCACCTATTTTCTAGCCCTATTGCCACCCCAACTAGCTCCATTTTAATAGCCGAAAATGGCCCACTTGCATGGGCTCCATACGGCCAAAACTTGGGCCTCTTCAACTTTTAATGGCGCCATCTTATAACTCCTTTGCAGTTCCACTTGCTACTGGGCCACAAGCCCACTTTGATATTTTAAACACAGATACCACCTTTTACCTTATAGTGCCCAAACAAAAATTTAACCAAGGCCTTGACCACATCCTGAGCCCAATTTGGTCCCCTAACAGTTAAATTAACACATTAAACATATCCACACACTAAACGCATAGGCCCATTAATTTAGGATGTTACAATGTGTTTGGGCCTTGGCCCATTACAGTAACAATAGTCAGTATAGTAACAGATCATACAGAATACAGGTCCTACCCAACCAGCCTCTACACTCCATATCCATCCAACCCTACACTCCATGTGAGGACATAATCAACCCACCCATCCCTACACTCTAGAAAGTACCGAATGCGGCACTAGACAGTAGTTTGTAGCGAGCTGCTAGTAAGTTAGGCTCGAAGCCTTTCAGTACACTTCCTCCAATCCATATAAACCCATCCCCATACAATGCATCATACAATCAAGTCATGCCAAATCATGGCACCATATATGTATTCGTACAGTTTTAACAGCATTCTCAAAATACATTTGTACATATATATATAAAGTGTAACACCCCTAACCTATAATCATCGTCGGACTAGGGTTAGAAGGTATTACGAATCATTTCCGAACATTACATATCATTTCACAACACAAAGTCAATCTTCAATCAAACATATCCAAATATAAACATATAGTCCCTTATTAAGGTCTACAAGACTTTAAACACGTGCTAGAAAGAGGTCGGGACTAAACTGAACACATACGAAAATTTTTAGAAATTTAAACATTTTTTTCAAGTTACAGAAGTCACACGCCCGTGTGGGTAGGCCGTGTGAGGCCCGTGCGTCCAAGCCGTGGCAAAACAGGGCATACATACTGACTTGTCCACATGACCTGAGGCACGCCCGTGTACCTCACCCGTGGTCGACACTGACTTGCACCACACGGCCAGTCACACGCCCGTGTGTCCAGCCCGTGGTTGAGTCTGTCTTGTTTTGAAACACAACCTCGAAAGACACGGTCGAGCCACACGCCCTTGTGCTCAACCGTGTGGGCAATTATAGGCCATTTTCAAGGCCAACATGCCACCCACACTTAAGGTCACACCTACAAGCACAAACCAACTCAATTCTATACTCTAAATGGCATTCAAACATACCAAAACATACTCAATTTAATCTCTTAACATCATCATTCATCTTTTTATACTAATCCATCTTAGCAAGTCAATTTAACTTATTATCCACACATTCAAATTATGTTAACCAATCTTCATTTAATCCATACCACAAGTTCACATTTTATCCTTTATTCTCATCAACCAATTCAAGCATAAAACATACAATTTCCATTCTCACTATTTCATACCTCATTCATCATTTTCATAACCTACATATATGCACCAGCATCATTCAATTTCCAAGCCATGTCACATTGCAAAGTCCAAACATTTTCAAAACATACTATAACTTCTAGCCTATACATGCCATATACCAAGTATATACATCTTTCAAAAGTACCAAAATAGATAGATGATAGTGTGATTGAGTCACTGACGATCCTCGGATCTGAGCTAGCTTTATTAACACTGTAAAACAGAGAAGCAATTTACACAGTAAGCTTTAAAGCTTAGTAAGTTCGTAATACAATACATGAAACTCAACAATTCAAATTAATATATAAAATAAACCATCACATAGATTGATTTTCATGAATATACAATCTTAACTATAATCATATGTTCACATCTTTATTCATCCATCATTTACAAGTTCATCAACCACATAGGTTCATACATACCTTTGCCAACACCTAGTTTATAACCAATTTTGATACTTAATACTCGATCCCACCTTTCAATCAATCTTCATTATTTCTTCGATACAATCGCACACTTAGTGCAAATTTCATAGCCGAGACTTAATTATCATCGCACACTTAGTGTCTTTACATAGAACCGAATGTATCTCGGTATCGCACACACAATGCCAATCAATAAAGTCAAAGCTTCCATTATTTCGCACACTTAGTGCCATCTAACTAGATTCCACACATAGCATTTCTAATTCGATAATCACAAAACTATTCATTTCATAGCATTTAAACATAATTTAAGTGTAACACCCCAAACCTGGCCCATGCGTTAAGGCCAGATCTGACATGTCACATGAGGAAAATATTACTAAGTCCTTTTTCATTTGTACATAAATAGATTTAGATTTAAAATCAATTAAAACAACTCCCATTTAAAAAAAAAATAAAGTATTATTGAATAAAAGGTTGATTGATAAATCGATAGATTTTGAGATATAAAAAAAATAAACCGTGACTTTGAAAATATCATTAATAGTTCGAGAAGAATTTGAAAATAATTTTTGAAAAGTGTTTGATGAAAATTTTTAAGAGAAATTTTCGAGTTAAAATATATTTATGAAAGTTTGTTATGAAACCTTTTTTGTATATCCATTTTAAGAAAACGCTTATTTAAATTTTTAGAAAAACAATCTCAATTTGAAGTACTTAGAGCAAATTATAAATTCATCAAACAATAAACAAAACAAAAATTAATCCAGAGGCCTTATTACAACCTTAACTCAAAATAGTAAAGTAGTTAAAGTACTAAAAGAAATCCAAATTCCAAATTAAACCGTTTTTGTAGTATGGCCTCCACCGGGTCATCTATGGCCCAAGTCTCCATAACTGGTCATTACCTGAAAGGGGTAAGGAAAACCGAGGTGAGTTACTAGAACTCAGTGTATAACCCCCTTACCGTTGTCCATTGGGCCAAAATCCCATTAAGCAATAATTTGGGCCTAAGCCCATTTACAATAATAATAATGTATCAAATATAACATGTGTATGAAATGCAATTCCCAAACCAAACCTAGTAATCCATCCGCTACACACCACCCGTACCAACCAACACACCTGTGGGGATCAAGTCAACCCACCCCGCCAACATACCAATCGCAAGCATTAAGCCATTTATAACAATTTTAATTGTGGACAAGCCACCAGAATAATAGAATTTACGTGGCATTGCCACTATACAGATTTGTGGCAGAGCCACCAAAATTATGTGGCAGAGCCACCAGAACTTCTCTTCAATATTATCCCATCCCATGCAAAATCATGTATATAATGCATAACAATTCATGATTTTTTTAATAACAACAGTAATTTATTTGGATATTCATTATCAAAAGTACGGTTCATTATAACAAATTATGAAATCGGCCCATATAGCAAATTATCAGATCGGCCCATATAGCAAATTATCAAATCGGTCCATATAGCGAATTACCAGATCGGCCCATAAAGCAAATTATCAAATCGGCCCAAATAGCAAATTATCAAACCGACCCATATAGCAAATTATCAAATCGACCCATATAGCAAATTATATCGATTTGGCCCATTAGGCGCATTTTCGTAATCTTTCACAGTGTTAATACCGATTTTTGTCAATTTTATCAAAATAGTGAGATCTAAGCCAATTTTCCCGGTTTCACCATAATACGATTTTAGTCAAGCGATTTACTACCAATATGATATTAATCTTTAACCCACGAAAAACGGTGTGAGATTTCACACCTGATTACGGTAAGCACTAAGCTCTCTTGATTGTCGACACCTAAAATATTATAACGCTTGATTAGTCGACATACACGATTTATTAATCAACACTAAAATGAACGATCTACGGTGCTTACCCTTGGAATCGTGAATGACCACGATTTGTCGGTTTTCCCCGATTGATGGTCCACAACCCGGTGGAAAATCCTGAATCGCTGATGCCTCAAAATTGCGAATGACCTCGAATAGTCGATTCTCACCGGATGAGAGTCCACAACCAGGTGGAAAGTCCCGAATTGCCGATACCACCCTTCGCTTGAATTTAGGAGTAGGGATCGCTAATCCGCTCCTTTTGAGATCTCCACTCGACTTTCTTTTTGAATCAGTACCACAAGCCTCCATTTGATTAGATCTTATATAGATCGATATTACGATAAAATATGGATTGTCAAAAGGGTAAAGATCGGCTTACCACTAATTCCGAGTGATCAACAGTTGGATAGATCAAGCGATTTAATCCCTCTAATTATAATCGGTTAATTATCACTATACCAATAACGTCTTAACAAATAAAGAACGATTTTATAGATGTAACACCCCAAACCTGGTCTATGCGTTAAGGCCAAATTTGACATGTCACACGAAATAAATGTACATCTAGTTCTTTTAAAAATTTAAGTAAAACAGATATTTTAAAAAAAAAACTTGACATGGAGTTTATTGAAAACTAAGGTTGATTTATGAATCAAACAATTTGAGACGTAAGAGTTTAGGAAATTTTATTTGAGAAAAATTAAAAGAGTTTGAAAGATAACTTTGGAAAAATTTGAAGATCATTGTTAAGAGAAAATTTTTTGAGTTAAAGAATTTAAGAATGAAATCCTTTTTGCATATCCATTTGAGAAAATGTCTAATTATGTTTTTAAAAAAATCCCACTTGAAGTATTTAAAGCAATTTATAAAGTCCATCAAACATAAAGCAATATTAAAAATTTACCCAGAGGCCTTATTACAACTTAACTTAAAATAGTAAAATAATTAAAAGTACTTAAAAGAAATCCCAATTTCCAATAAACCATTATTCGCAGTATGGCCTCCACCGAGTCGTCCACGGCCCAAGTCTCCATCACTGATGTAACACCCTTAACCCGTATCCGTCGCCGGATTAGGGTTATGAGGCATTACCAACCTAACTCAAGTCATCACAGCCATTTATCACGAATCATATATTAATTAAATTCAAATAGATTTAGTTCATAATTGTACATTCCAAAATCATCTAAATTGTCAACTATATGTTCTTCAAATATCTATAACAGTTTTGAGTATGCACATTTCACTTAAGCATATGTAGAAAACATAATTACATTCATCACTTATTCGAATATCACCTTGTCATCTCATAAATCGTACACATATACATTTTTTACCATAAAGTCTCATAGCACTCTATGGTATATCCGTACATATAAAATAATTTCAATCTAGGTCACATATATATATAACTTAACCCACTTCACAAAAATTTCCTTTTTATCATAATCAAGTAATCACATGTATGTCATGACACATATAACTATATATTTTCATGCATTTCTTACCCGTACATAACTATTCAAATAGTATAGCCATACTTATACATACAACGCAAGCACTTATACATTTAACCAAAATCCCCCTCAAGCTTATACCAATTTTTCATTCGACTCATGCATGAATATATCATGTACAACTTAAATATATAATAACTAATGAACATCATCAAAACTTTAATCTACCCAAAGATGCCGTAAACCACAAAACCAATTTATACTATTATAATTATACATGAGCATAATAGCCGAATATAAATATATATACACATATACCTCACACAATGCAATCCCCTTTTTTTCATTCATTTAGCCAAACCACATTTACTACTCAATGTCACGAAGATCATTATAAATCTACCAAACACATGAACTAATATAACTAGCTGAATCTCATAAATATATTCAATCCCTTAATCACATGTTCGGATCTCAAATAAACACTCCAATGGTCAACTTCAATTAATCATGCATAACCATTTCCGCAATCATCACCGTATCACAACCAAATATTTCTATATAAATGTCATAATATATATATACTCTCCATCTAACCTAGAACATAACAAGAAGCACTTAACCAAGAACAATATATACAAACCGATATACCAAAGTACATAAGCAAAGTTTAGCCAAAGGTAATAGCCATTTCGCAAGCTATTCATATATATAAACAAGATCAAATACCATCGGTTAATAACATAGCCTAGCTTATACATGCCTTTCGAATCAAACTAGGTTTTTATAAGTACCAAAAGAGTTGATAGTGAGGTTGACTTCTCCAAGGATCCTTTGAGCCCGTAGCTGACCCAAAATCTATATAACAACACATTAAAACACACAAGTCTTAAGCAAAAACACTATCACATACAATAATGAATCATTTAAACAACCAACTCATGACCTTAAATAAACATAGCTTATCTTATATACATAAACATCATGGCCGAATATGTATACATAACATTCACATATATGTATATCACCAACTTGTACACATTCGTATACTTTTACAAATACCTTTAGCTACTTATGCTTTCATTTAGTCAAATCTTCTTATCACTTCCATTTTCTCAATAATATCACATACATACATCTATATACCTATGTGCATATTCGTATGACACTTAAGTAGGGATGGCACATACCTTGTAACCGAATTACCAAACTCACCTCCACATGCTTAAGCATACTTACTTCATTCCACAAAGTCATTAGTACATAATTTTACTTTTAAAATAGCAACTCATTAGCTAAACCTGCTAAACATTACCTGAATCTCACACACCGGCCCTAAGCCTACTGAACTCAAGGTCTGAAATCAAAACACCGGCATTAAGCCTGCTAGGAAATAAGCCCGAAATATGTCACTGGCACGAGGCCTGCTAGGCATAAAACCCGATACATATCACCGGCACAAGGCCTGCTAGGCTCGAAGCCTGAAATAAACCACCGGCACAAGGCCTGCTAGGCTCGAAGCCTAAATATTAATATGATTAATCCTTCAATTCACATTTCATAATGCTTACTTCACAACAACTCGTATATCACATACTACATTCTCATATCAAACCAAATACAGTTATTCACATCACACTTAATAAAATTTCAGTTAAGCTAATTTAGTACACTTCCGGCTAATTCATGTTTTCATGCTAAAAATATTCGAATTTCATCATTCATTAAAATCATAGATCATTCTTTAACATATATTCGCTTAAGGACTTACCTCGACTGTCGACAGACCGCGTAAACCGGCTATTCGACAACCTTCGTCTTTCCCCGATCCAAATCCGTTTTTCTTTGTTCTTGATCTAAACATATCAAAAATAATCTCATTCAAGTACATTTCATTTCAATTTAGTCCCAGAACACATAAATGGGCAAATTACCATTTTACCCCTAATATTTCACATTTTTACAATTTAGTCCTATTTACATAAAACACAAAATACACAAAATTTCTCCATGCTACTCAAGGGCCGAATATGCATAGGGACTATATAAGTCCATTTCTTTCATTTTTCACAAATAAGCCCCTCTAAAATTTTATTTTTTACAAATTAGCCCTAATTGCTCAATTTCACCAAAACTTCTAATACAAAATATACTAATCTTTAACATATCTTTAATTTAAAATCATCAAAAATCACAACTACATGAACACATCAATGGTCGAATCTCACGTGCACACTAATCTTAAAAATTTTAGCATGGGTCGGGTAATATACTAAGCAACGATCCCAAAAACGTAAAAATTAACAAAAACCAACATCAAACTAACCTTTTATCACCAGTTTCTCCTTGGCCGAATGTTAAACCTTGTTCTTTCTTTCTTTATGCAATTCGGCTAAGAAAATGAAGATGATAACATGCATGTTTTGTTTTATTTTAACATATATATGTTTATTACCAAATTACTTATTTAACCTATTAATAAAAATAAAACTAACATATTAACCAAAGGCATTTGTGACATATGCTGCCCACTATCCTTAAACATGGGGAAATTACCCTCTAAGGCTTTCATATTAAAAGACCACTATCAAAATGACACTTTTCACTATAGTTTTCCACTTTTGCACTTTACGCGATTAAGTCCTTTTTCAAAATTAAACACACAAATGATTAAATTTTCATACGAAACTTTCACACACATCAATTCACATATAATAGACACAAAATATAATATTAAAATATTTCTCGAACTCGGATTCGTGGTCTCGAAACCACTGTTCCGATTAGGGTCAAAATCAGTCTGTTACAACTGATCATTACCTGAAAAGGGTAAGGAAAACAGGGTGAGTTACTAGAACTTAGTGTGTAACCCACTTACCATTGTCCACTGGGCCAAAATTCAGTTAAGCATTTATTGGGCCAAAGCCCATTTACAATTATAAAATAATAACATATATAATATGCATGTGATATGCAATTCCCAAACCAAACCTAATTTCCATCCGCTACACACCACCCGTACCAACTAGCACACCTGTAGGGAGCTTTAGTCACCCACCCCGCCAACGCACCAAAAATAGGCATTTAGCTGTTCATATCAAACTTGTGGACAAGCCACCAGATTTACAGAATTTACATGGCATTGCCATTTTTCAGATTTGTGGCAGAGCCACCAGAATTATGTAGCAAAGCTACCAGAACTTCTCTTCATCAATATCCCATCCCATGCAAATCATGTACATAATGCATATCATTTACAACAATTCATTCAAATATTTCCAACGGACAATATGGCCCATTATAACAATTTATCCAAATCGGCCTATTTAACAAATATCACAATCTGGCTCATATCACCATCTAGCCCATATCACAATCTTGCCCATATAGCAAATATCACAATTTGGCCCATATAACAAATACCACAATTGGCCCATATAACATATATCACAATTGGCCCATATAACAAATATCACAATTGGCCCATATAACAAATATCACAATTGGCCCATATAACAAATATCACAATTTGGCCCATAAAGCCATATTTATCAGTTTGGCCCATTAAGGGTAATTTCATGATTTTCACAGTCATAATACCGATTTCATAGTCTTTACCGAAATAGTGATAATTATGCCATTTTACCCGATTTCACTAACATATGATTTAATCAAGCAATTTACCTCTAATACGATATAGATATCTAACCCATAAATTACGGTGTGAGATTACATACCTGATTACGGTAAGCACTACACTTTCCTGATCGTCAACACCTAAAATATAATAACACTCGATTAGGCAAAGAACGCATTTTAATAAATCTACTCTAAAACAAACGATCTAAGATTTTACCCTCGAAATCGCGAACAACTATGATTTGTCGGTTTTCCTCGGTTGACGGTCCACAACCTGATCGAAAATCCCGAATCGCTGATGCCTCACAATTGCGAACAACCTCGAATAGTTGATTCTCACTGGATGAGGGTCCACAACCCGGTGGAAAGTCTTGAATCGCCAAAACAGCCCTTCGTTTGAATTTAGGAGTAGGGATCGTAAATCCGTTCCTTTTTCGATCACCAATCACTACCCCTTTTGATTCGATATTGTTTGCCTCCATTGAAAACAAATATTAGTCCAAACTAATATTACGTTATTAGGAACGATTGATCTTAGGAGTAAGGTGGCTTACCACAAAATCCTTACGATCGCAAGATCATAAATTGAGCGGTTAAGTACCTAGAACATATAGTTGATGAATTATCCTTTAGTCCGGTTAATACAATAACCAAGGGAGTTATTGAAAAGACTATGAGAGAACTTCCTTACCTTGAATGATAAAATTCCCTTTTCACACGATCTTCCTATGGCTAGAGTTGATTAAGCGATGTTGTAATAATCGGTACCCCGTTATACCATTACAAAGAAGAAAGGGTTTTGTTTGAAAGAGAATAGATGATGATTTCAGTCAAAAAGACCCTCCCAAGCCAACATATGAATTCGGCTATAAAAGAAAAAATAAAAGAATTGAAGAGAGTGTTCTTACCGATTGTTCAAAGATGAGTGACAACTCGAATGGAAAAGAGAGTTCAATGGAAGGGTGGAAGATTCGGCTATGGTGAGAATGTTTGAGGTGAAGTGATGTTTGAAAGTTTTTGCAAAAAGAAAAGAAGACGAAAAAGAAATAGAAAATATGGTGTATAAGTTTCAGTTTTCAAGGATGAAAAATGAACAAGGGAATGGTCTCCAAGTTTGTATGCATTCGGCAAAGAGAAAGAGAAAAAAAAAATGAAATAAGCCTCTTCAAGGTTGCATGGTTTCGGCACAAAAAAGAAAAGAGTTTAGAGGGAAAAGAAAATGATACCAAATTGTCAAAATGAAATGGCCAAAACAACCAAAATTTTACCTATTGCAATAGACCACATTCGGCTAGCAGAGGGAGTTTTTTGAGAGAAAATACAAATGATGGTATTGCTATTTTGACCCAAAACTCACACTTTTGTTTTTACCAAAACATTAAGCACCAAACTTTGCTATCATCCAAGCCCCAAGCCGTCTACATTCATCCCCCCTTTGGATAAGAGTTTGGCCACCCAAACTTTCCAAAACACCTCCCACGAAATAAGCTTCATGTCCCCCTTTCTTTCCTATTTCTCTTGATTCCTTTCCCCAACTTCAACCTTGCCTTTTTCTCTTAGCCATCTTGCCATAAAAATAAAAGTCCAACTTACCATAATAACATGCTTGGCCGACACTATAAGGAAGGAAAACAAAAAAAATAAAAATCACAAATGCACACAAAGGGATTTGAACTCCTTACCTCAAGGTAACACATATGGCACCATAACCTCTTTACTAATAGCTCATTTATGCTAGCTATTTACCAATTTATTTCCATATGCTTCAGGGTCACTTACTCTATTTCCTTAAAGTGCTAAAAAACAAAAATTTTTACTAGGTCCAGATAAACCCCGAGCCTTCTCAGGACCTCCTCAACATACAAAATTAATAATCTAATTAGCTTAACACCAAAATAATGCAACACATAAAATTCAAATTGTAGGATGTTACAATAGAATCCTTGAAGAACTCCTTACCTTAAAGATTTTTTTAGGACCGATTCCCAACTATTGTATGATAACTCCGGAAGAATCAAAGTTTCGGCCCTCCAATATATCACTACAAAGAAGAAAATGATCTCATTTGAAAGAAATAAGGTGATGGTTTCAGTCAATGTGACCACCCCAAACCAAAGCATAAATTCAGCATAGACAAAGAAAATAAAATGTTGAAAAGAACACTTACCGATTGATCAATGAATGAGTGATAACTCGAATGAAAAAGAAAGATTAATGAAGAGATGAAAGGTTTTGGCTATGGAGGAATAATGGGAAAAATATTCGGCTATGGTGAAAAAGATTAGAAAAGAAGAGATGCTTGAAAGATTTTGTGAAAAAAGAAAAGGAAGAAAAAAAAAAATGTTTGCCTAGCTTCGGTTTTCAAGAAAGATGAGTGAACAAATTTTTGGTCTCAATGTTTTGGGTACATTCGGCAAGAAGGAAGAAAAGAAGAGAATATGCACCCTCAAAGTTTGAAGATTCGGCAAGGAGGAGAAGGAAATTTGGAGAGAAAAGAAAAAATGACACCAAAGTTGCAAATAAGGATTTGGCCAAAACAACACCAAAACTTTTACCAATTGCCAAAGACAAAATTCGGTTAAGAGAATAGTAATTTGGAGAAAATGGCACTCTTGATGCTAAAGGAATTTGACCAAAACAAGCACTAAAGCTTTACCAAAACACCAAGGAAATTTCGGCTACCCCTCTTACACACAAAACCGTCCACATTCATGCCCCTAATGGTCAAAAATTTTCCAACCATACTTTCCATAACACTTCCCTTGAAAAAGGCCACATGTTCCCCTTACTTTCCCCTTTCTCTTGATTTCTTTCCTCACCTTCAACCTTTCCTATTTTTCTTAGCCATCTTGCCAAAAATAAAAAGTCCACCTTGCCTTATTTACATGCTTGGCCGACATTTAGGGAAAGAATGCAAAAATAAAAGTCAAAAATTTACACACAATGGGATTTGAACCTCTTCCTTCAAGGTACTTCATGTGGTGCCATAACCTCTTTACTAATTGCTCATTTATGCTAGCAATTTACTCTTTTATTTCCATAAGCTTTAAGGTTACTTACTCTATCTCCTTAAAATGCTAAATGCCAAAATTTTTACTAGGACCAAATAAACCCTGAGCCTTCTTAGGATCCCCTAAACATACACAATTGATAATTTAACTAGTTTAGCACCAAAAATAATACAACACATAAAATTCCAAATTTTAGGATCTTACAATTTTACCCCCTTAAAGAAAATTTCGTCCTCGAAATTTACCTGATTAAAAGAGGTGAGGATATTGCTGCCGAATCACGTCCTCAGGCTCCCATGTAGCTTCCTCCGATCCGTGATTGCGCCATAAAACCTTGACTAACGGTACCGGCTTCCTTCTCAGCTCCTTAACGTCCCGATCTAAAATTTGTACTGGCTCCTCTTCGAAAGACAAGTCAGGTCTTATCTCAACTTCTTCTACCGGAACTATATGAGACGGAACCAATCGGTAACGGCTTAACAATGAGACATGAAAAACACTATGTATCTGACTTAATTCCGGAGGTAACTCAAGCTGATAAGCTACTGGCCCAACACGTTTCAACACACGGTACGGTCCGATAAACCTAGGGCTCAACTTGCCCTTCCTTCCAAATCTGAAGATTTTCTTCCAGGGTTAGACCTTTAGAAAAACTTGATCTCCCATCGCAAACTCAATATCCTTACGCTTTAGATCCACACAAGATTTTTGTCTATCCGAAGCTTCCTTTAACCGTGCCCGAATTACCTTTACTTTTTCTTCCGTCTCTGATATCAGCTCAGGACCCAATAACTGCCGCTCCCCCAATTCAGTCCAACAAGTAGAAGTACGACACCTACGACCATACAACGCCTCGTAGGGTACCATCTGGATGCTGGATTGATTGCTATTGTTATAAGAAAACTCTGCCAACGGTAGGAAATCCTCCCAACTTCCCTTGAAGTCAATCACACAGCCTCTTAACATGTCTTCCAGAATCTGGATTACTCTCTCTGACTGACCATCCGTCTGAGGATGAAATGCCGTACTGAAATTAAGCTTGGTTCCCAAAGCTTCATGTAAGGCTTTCCAAAATCGTGATGTAAACCTAGGGTCCCTGTCCAATATAATAGACACTGGTACCCCATGCAACCTTACTATCTCTGCACATACAACTTGGCCAACTTCTGCAATGAGTAATCCGTACGAACAGGTAGGAAGCAGGCAGTCTTCGTCAACCGATCCACTATTAACCAGACAGAATCTTTCTTAGTAGGTGATAAGGGTAACCCACTAACAAAGTCCATCGTTATTCTTTCTCATTTCCATAATGGAATCTTCATAGATTATAGCAATCTCGACGGCAATTGATGTTCCGCCTTCACTTGCTGACATGTCAAGCACTTACCCACGAAATCAGTAACCTCCCGTTTCAACCCTGGCCACCAATACTGCTCACGGAGATCTCGATACATTTTATTTCCCCGGGGTGCATAGCATATGGGCTACTATACGCCTCATGCAGAATCATTTGCCTCAATTCCAAATCTTTGGGCATACAGATTCTTCCGCGGAAACACAATACTCCATCACTATTCAATCCAAAATCCCCTATCATACCACCTTCCACTTGCTGAAGTAAGCCAACTTTTCATCTAATAACTGCTTTTCCTTAATCTGACTTACCCACGCAGGCTTCACTTGAAGTTCGGCTAGCAGACTACCATCTTCATACAAGCTGAGATGAGTGAACATCACTCTCAAATCCGATATCACCTTACAACTCAACACGTCTGCCACCACGTTAGCCTTTCTGGGATGATACTCGATTGATAAGTCATAATCCTTCAACAGTTCTATCCACCTCCGCTGTCTTAAGTTCAACTCCTTTTGGGTAAGGAGGTACTTTAGACTCTTATGATCCGTATAGATGATCAACTTCTCACCGTACAGGTAGTATCTCCAAATCTTCAAAGCAAACACCACTGTAGCCAACTCTAAATCATGAGTGGGATAATTCACTTCGTGTGGCCTTAACTGACGAGATGCATAAGCCACCACTTTTTCACCTTGCATCAACACACATCCCAAGCCCGTGTGTGACGCATCGCAGTAAACAATAAACTCTTTTCCAGCCTCAGGTTGAATCAATATTGGCGCTTCCATCAGAATCTTCTTCAATTTCTCAAAGCTCTCTTGTTGCTGATCTGACCACACAAATGGTACTCCCTTGCGCAATAGTTTAGTTAGGGGTGCAGCAATCAACGAAAACCCCTCAACGAAACACCGTCTTAAGAATATCTGCCTCCTTGACTTTAAGTTGATGATAACCCGATCTCAAATCTATCTTCGAAAAAACTGAAGCTCCTCGCAATTGATAAAACAGATCGTCAATTCTCGGCAACGGATATCTATTCTTGATCGTCAACTAATTCAACTGCCTATAATCGATGCACATACGCATCGACCCATCCTTCTTCTTGACGAACAAGACTGGCGCTCCCCATGGTGACACACTTGGTCGTCTGAATCCCCGATCCAACAACTCCAGAGTTTGAGCTTTAAGCTCTGCTAACTCTTTCGGTGCCATTCTATAAGGAGCAATGGACACCGGAGCCATTCCTGGCAATAGCTCAATGCCAAACTCAACCTCCCGATCAGGAGGCAATCCAGGAAGTTCCTCAGGAAAGACGTCTGAAAACTCTTTCACCGTTCTAACACCTTCCACCGACAATTCCTTGGCATCCAACGCACTAATGAAGGCTAGAAATGCTCCACACCCTTTTGCACCAACTTTTCTGCCTTTAAAGCATATACTACATTTGACAGATAGTTTCTTCTTTCATCTATCATCACCACTTCCTTATCTTCCGAAGTTCTTAGTGTCATCCGCTTTGCAGCACAATCCAAGTTTGCACGATGTTTCACCAACCAGTCCATGCCCAAAATAAGGCCGAACTCACCGAAAGGCAGTTCCATCAAATCCGCCAAAAATATTTCTCCCTGAATTTCTAAGGGCACATCTTTAAACAATCTATTCACTATCACAGACTGTCCTAAAGGACTAATTACCGTCATCTCTCTAGCAGTAATCTCAAATCTAATGTTCAAATTTCCAGATACAGCACTAGCAACATACGAATGGGTGGATCTGATATCTATCAAAGCTGTAATAGGTACATCGGATATGAAGAACATACCAGTTATCACATCAGGTGCATCGTCATCCTCTCGGCGTCTGACCGCATAAACCAACCCTCTGACCGCATAAACCAACCCTGGCTACCTCGCCTCCGCGTTACCCCTGAAACCAGTACCTCTACTCGTTGCACCCTGACCTCGTCCTGTGCCATTACCACCTCGACCTGGCCCACGACCTCTCGATGGCTGCTGAGCGCCTCTAACTGGTTGTGCATCATAGTTACGAGCATCCTGAGTCTGAGCAGTCTGTCAAGGATAATTTTTAAGCTGATGGTCCTTAGAACCACATTTGAAACAACCACCGGTTCTCTTCCAGCATTCACTCGGGTGTCGTTTTCTGCAATCCGCACATAGCTGTATCTAATTAGTAGCAGCTGGTACTCTAGCTTGAGCTGGCTCAACATTCCTGGGCCTCTTCTGAAACCCTTTAGCAGGACCTGAGTACTTAAAGTCCCTCTTGCTCTTGCCTCTATCTTTTTCTCGGTTTTGCCACTTCGAGTGCTTAGCCTCTTCAGCTATCTTCGCTTTCTCCACTAGTGTGGCAAAATTCCTTTCTTGTTGTGGGGCTATCAGTACCCGCAACTCATCACTCAACCCATCCTCAAAACGCACGCAGCGTTCGTAACTAGTTGGCACTATGCCCCGGGTATAACGACTCAGACGTAGAAATTCTGCCTCTTAAGCTGCCACAGTCTTACCTCCTTGGACCAGATTTAGGAATTCCTTCCTTTGGGCATCCACATAGCTAGCCCCGACATACTTTCCTTGGAATGCAGTTTTGAAGAAATCCTAAGTAACACGATCGGCCTAAGTGCCTTCCCGAACAGTGACCCACCATTGATATGCCTCGTCTCTCAACAAGGACACAACTCCCCTCAGTTTCTGCTCAGCGGAGCAATCCAGATCATCTATGATCCACTCCACAGCCTCAAGCCAGTACTCCACGACATTCGGGGCTACACCCGAGATACCCCTAAAAACTTCAGCACCATTTGATCTGAGTCGATCCGAAATTGACCTGTAACAGACCGAATTTGACCCTAATCGGAACGGTGGTTTCAGGACTACGAATTTGAGCCCGAGAAATATTTAAATATTATATTTTGTGTTTATTATATGTGAACTAATGTGTGTGAAAGTTTCGTAGAAAAATTTAATTGCTTATGTGTTTAATTTAGAAAAAGGACTTAATCGCGTAAAAGGTAAAAGTCCCAAACTATAGTGAAAATGCTCTAAATTGATTGTGGCTTTCTAATTTGGAGTATTAAAAGGGAAATTAACCCATTTTATGAGTTAGTGGGCGGCAAAGGTCAAGTATGACCTTATGTTATAAGTTGTTAATATTATTAGTTAAAGGATAAATAAGTAAATTAGTAAATACCATAATATATGTTAATTAAAAACATGAATTAAAGGTTGTCTTCATCCTTTGGCTACCGAAATAAGAAAAGAAAAGCTTGGTTTAAAAGCTTAAGAATTCGGTCATGGTGTTGGCTTGAATTAAAGGTTAGTTTTTAATCGGTTTTCGATAATTTTTACGTTTTTGAGATCGTTGCTTCGAAAAGTAGCTAACCCATGTTAGAATTTTTAAATTTGAGCATGTTTGATATTTGGCCATGGCTAAATGTTGATGTTTTATGATGCTTGATGGAAAAATATTAAAGTTATGTTAGAAATCTACAAGTTTTGAAATGGAAATTTTAGTAAATTTGAGTGTTTTGGGCTAAATTGCAAAAATGAATTTTTTAGGGGGCTAAAATGCAAAATAAATGAAATAAATGGATTAGTATGGTCCTTGTGAACATTCGGCCCTAAGGTGTTGTAGTGAAATTTTGTATATTTTGTGTTTTGTGCAAATAGGACTAAATTGTAAAAATGTGAAACCATAGGGGTAAAATGGTAATTTTCCCATTTATGTGTTTTGGGACTAAATTGAGATGAAATGTACTTGAATGAGCTGAATTTTAATGTGTTTAGATCAAGAACAAAGAAAAACGGATTTGGATCGGGGAAAGACGAAGGTTATCGAATAGCCGGTCTACGCGGTCCGTCGACGGTCGAGGTAAGTTCTTAAGCAAATGTATGTTAAAGAATTAATTATGAGTATAGAGTACGATAAATCTGGAAATTTAAAGTACTAAAATATGTGTTGGCCGAATAGGGGGTATAATATTGTATTGAATTTATTTTTGTTAAATGTGATATGAATGAGTATGTTCGGTTGAATATGTGAAAGTAATATGTTGTATACGAGATGGTTGTGATCTTAGTACTAAGTAAATTGTGTTGAAATGTTGAAATTTCGGGCTTCAAGCCTAGCAGGCCTAGTGCCGGTGATTTAATTCGGGCTTCGAGCCTAGCAGGCCTTGTGCCGGTGATCTATTTCAGGCTTGATGCCTAGCAGGCCTTGTGCTGGTGAATGTATCGGGCTTAATGCCTAGCAGGCTAAATGCCGGTAATGTATTATGAGTAGAGGATTCATGAATCATTTACGAGGTGGAATGTAATTACTTCAATAAACAAAATGCTCGGGTAAGTATAAATATTTATAGATGCAAGGAACGAGGTAAGTCATTATCTTTCCTTCCGAATTAAATAAGTTGTGAAATGGTCAAGGTTGTCAGTAATGAATTATATGATATGAGCATTTGATCTATTCATTTATGAGTATGATATGTATATTGAAATATAAGCTTGGTAATATCTTGGGATTCGGTCATTTGGGCAAATGTCAAAGGTGAAAATCATCGAAGATGCTTACATATTTGTATGTCTAATTGCATGTGACTGGGATATTTTTACACTTATTAGTTAAGGAATATGTGAATGTTAAAGGCTTTTAAGTGCTATGGAGAGTTGTATGCCTTCGATAAGAAAATAATGGATGCTAAGTTAAAGAGATGGCAATTCGACTATAATGGAACTATGGGTTAAATTATTGTATTTAATGTCATAGACCAATTGATATATATATATATATATTTATTATGTTTGAATGTTTAATCACTGAATTGTAAATGCTTAAGACTTACTAAGCTAGCGAGCTTATTTGTGTGATATGTTTTCCTTTGTTTTATAGATTTGGTTAAGGCTACAAGCTCAAGGGATCGTCAAGAAAGTCATCCACACTATCAACCTAATTTGGTATTCTTTGTTTTTGGTTTTTGGATAAAGGCATGTATAGAATAGACTATGGCTATGTTTGAGTTGAAAACTTTTGTTTATGTATATATATTTTAGCTATGCGAAAATGGCTTACTTTCAATGTCATGGGTTTCAATGCTTAATGTCTTTAATTATATTATGTGCGGTAATTTTAATTGGTTTACTAGGAGGTAACCTCAAAGGTCTAAAATTGAGTTTTGAAGGTTAGCATTTTTGGTATTGACATATACGAGTTGTTCATTGAATTATAACATAGTTATGCATTGGTGAATACTTGTTATGCTTAGACATGTATTTGAGTAATGTATGTAATGGTTAGAAAAACTTTAAACCATAAATAGATATTTGATTGGAGTGTGGCATGAATGGAAATGAGTAGCTATAATATTGCTTGAATGGTTCATATGAGGTAGATAAATGCATAAGTCAAATGCTGAATGAGTTGCTAGTTGGAAAGGTTTGTGGATGTATTTTAATAGATAGATTAAATGATCACTATGGTACGAATATAAGCATACATCTTATTTAGGTGGTACATTGTTTGATGGAGTGTTTTGTATCCAATTGAATTCGTAAATAAGAATGATGAGCATGGTACATTATTTCAGCTTAATCCATGCAGAAAATGATTGACACATGATTAAATTATGGTATGTAAGATATTTCATTTGATTGTGTATATTGTGCATTTGGCTATGATGCATTTAATCTATGCTTGACCATTTGATGAAGTCAATTACACTAATTTGATAAAGGACCTAAAGTAGTGTGATGTGTAGTAATTGATTTGATATACTCATATATCTAGCCATATTGAAAGAAATTTTAATAGGTCGTAATGTTATTTAGTATGGTAATGATCACATTACTTGGGCTTGAATCAAATTGAAAAATTTTATGAGAATGTCAAATTGTATTTTGTCAGGTAATACCTCGTAACCCTAGTCCGGCGACGGATACGGGTTAGGGGTGTTACATTTGATTGGTATCAGAGCTTACGATTTAGTCGATCTAGGACTACCGTAGTGCGTGAGAGTCTAACTATACATGCCTTTATAGTATATACGATAGTGTGGTGACTTCTGACATTTCCAACTGTGTTTTATATAGTAATTGGATTCTGATCCTCACAGAGCCGTAGCTGATGATGTAGAGAGTGTAGCGCCTGATCGTGCACGTGTATCAGTGCCAGTAGACTCTCGACCAGTTACGGGTAGCCATGAGGGGGAGGCTAAACAAGCCTTCTACCAGATGATGAATGAATGGTTTACCCAGTTTGTTCAGAATAACCCGGCTGTACAACCACCCCCACCCCTGAATAATCCAACTCCGGTACCTTCAGCACCCCCGATAATAGATCCGATGAGATCTAGTAGGCCTCCCGTTGATAAAATCAGGAAATATGGGGCCGAAGAATTCAAGGCCAATGATGATGATGACGCAGAGCGAGTCGAGATGTGGCTTGATAACACTATTTGGGTGCTTGATGAGCTATCCTGTACTCCAGATGAATGCCTGAAGTGTGCTATATCGCTACTTCGGGACACTGCATATCACTGGTGGAATACACTAGTATCAGTGGTTCCGAAAGAAAAAGTGACTTGGGATTTCTTCCAGATCGAGTTCCATAAGAAATATATCAGCCAAAGATTCATTGATCAGAAACGAAAAGAATTCCTGGAACTGAAACAGGGCCGTATGACTGTGACGAAATATGAGGGGAAGTTTGTCAGATTGAGCCGTTATGCCCGAGAGTGTATATCAACTGAAGCCATTATGTGCAAAAGATTTGAAGAGGGTCTGAATGAAGACATAAAGTTGCTTGTTGGCATTCTTGAAATCAAAGAGTTCGTGGTATTAGTCGAGCGAGCTTGCAAAGCTAAAGAGCTCGGAAAAGAGAAAAGAAAGGCTGAAATAGAAGCTAGAGACACTCGTAAAAGATCATCGAGTAAGACTTTCCATTCAGCGCCTAAGAGGTTCAGAGATGACTTCAGCCGACATAAAGTTACTTCAGACCTGCCTAGACGAGATCGACCCCCAGTGAGTTCTCGAGCCACTTCGATGGCTAGTGTTGAGAATGTTCAGCAGAATCGGGTTGAGGGCAAACATTGTGGAAAATGGCATTCTGGGAGTTCCTGCTTTACATATGGATCGTCGGACCATTTTATTCGAGAGTGCCCGATGCTAGCTAAGCAAAATACGGCTCAGAACACTAAATCGAGTAGCACGCCAGCACGGGGTAGACCACCCAGACATTCAGGCAATGTAGGTGGCAGTCAGAGAGGACGAAGGACACTGCAGTTCGATCAAAGGCTAGAGCTCTAGCTAGAGCTTATGCTATACGAGCCAGAAAGGATGCTTCTTCCCCAAATATCATTACCGGTACTTTTACACTTTATGTTACTACTGTGATTGCATTGATTGATCCTGGTTCGACTCATTCATATGTGTGTGAAACTCTAGTATCCAGTAAGAATCTGTTAGTTGAGTCTACTGAGTTTGTGATCCGTGTGTCCAACCCTTTGGGTAGATGTGTTTTTGTTGATAAAGTGTGTAAAGGTTGCCCGTTGATGATTCCAGATTCCTGCTTTCCAGCTGACTTAATTTTGTTGCCTTTCGACGAGTTCGATATAATTTTGGGAATGGACTGGTTAACTTTGCATGATGCAGTGGTAAATTGCAAAAGAATGATTATTGATTTGAGATGTCAGAATGGTGAGATCATCCGAGTTGAATCTAGTGATTTAAATGGGTTACCTACAGTAATATCCTCGATGCTAGCTCGAAAGTATGTGAGAAAAGGATGCGAAGCCTATCTGGCCTATGTACTGGATAATAAAGTGTCTAAAAAACAGATTGAATCTGTACCGATTGTGTGTGAGTACCCAGATGTGTTTCTTGAAGAATTACCGAGTTTACCACCAGTACGAGAGATTGAGTTTGGCATTGAATTAGTACCGGGGACAACTCTGATTTCAATAGCTCCATATCGGATAGCACCTACTGAATTGAAAGAGTTGAAAGCACAGTTGCAAGAGTTGATAGATAGGGCTTTGCACGACCGAGTTTCTCTCCTTGGGGTGCACCAGTTCTTTTTTGTGAAAAAGAATGATGGAACGATGTGAATGTGTATTGATTATCGGCAGCTGAATAAGGTGACTATAAAGAATAAATGCCCGTTACCTCTGATTGATACTTTTTTGATCAGTTGAAAGGGGCTTCAGTATTTTCGAAGATAGATTTGAGATCGGGCTACTATCAGTTGCGAGTCAGAAATTCCGATGTGCCAAAGACTGCATTCCGAACGAGGTACGGACATTTTGAGTTCCTGGTTATGCCTTTTGGGCTTACTAATGCACCTGCTGCTTTTATGGATTTGATGAATGGGGTTTTCAGACAGTATTTGGATCGGTTTGTGGTAGTGTTTATTGATGATATCCTGATCTACTCCAAAGATGAGATTGGTGCTACAAATTTTGCGAGATCAACAGTTGTATGCAAAGTTTAGTAAGTGTGAATTCTGGATGAATGAGGTCAGCTTTTTGGGACATGTTGTTTCAGTGTCAGGTATTCGGGTTGATCCGAACAAAATATCAGCTATACTTGATTGGAAGCCACCAAAGAATGTTTCTGAAATTTGAAGCTTTCTGGGATTTGCGGGATATTACAGACGATTCGTGAAAGGTTTTTCCATGATAGCTACACCTTTGACAAAGCTACTACAGAAAGATGTCAAGTTTGAATGGACGGAAAAGTGTCAGAAAAGTTTTGATCAGTTGAAAGCTCTTTTGACCGAAGCTCCAGTGTTAATTCATCCCGAATCGGGTAAAGAATTTGTTGTGTACAGTGATGCTTCTTTGAATGGTTTGAGTTGTGTTCTAATGCAGGAAGGCAAGGTAGTAGCCTACGCTTCGAGACAATTGAAGCCTCATGAAAGAAATTATCCGACTCACGATCTGGAATTAGTAGCCATTGTTTTCGCATTGAAAATTTAGCGTCATTACTTATTTGGTGAGAAATGTCATGTTTACTCGGATCACAAAAGTCTGAAGTATTTGATGACTTAGAAAGATCTGAACTTGAGGCAACGCAGATGGCTAGAGCTGTTGAAAGACTATGAATTAGTGATTGACTACCATCCGGGGAAAGCTAACGTTGTCGCTGATGCATTAAGTCAAAAATCATTGTTTGCTCTTCGTACGTTGAACGCACATATGGTTATGTCTAGTGATGGTTTGATCATAGCCGAGCTAAAAGCAAGACCGGTGTTTATTCAACAAATTTGTGATGCACAAAGAATCGACAAAGACTTGATTACTAGACGAGCTCAGTGTGAAAATGATGCAGAGTCAGAGTTTCAAATTGATGCAAATGATTGTTTGAACTTCAAAGGCCGAATGTGTGTCCCAAAGAATGTGGATTTGATTCAGATGATTCTGAACGAGGCTCATAATAGTCGACTATTGATACATCTGGGTAGCACGAAAGTGTATAATGATTTGAAACAGTTCTATTGGTGGCCCGGCATGAAACGGGATATATCTGAATTTGTTTCAAAGTGTTTAATTTGTCAGCATGTAAAAGCAGAGCATCAAGTGCCTTCTGGGTTACTTCAGCCGATTATGATACCTGAATGGAAGTGGGATAGAATCACTATGGATATTGTATCTGGTTTGCCTACGACTCCGAGCAAAAAAGATGCAGTCTTGGTTATAGCGGATAGACTGACCAAATCAGCTCACTTTGTACCGGTTCATACAGACTATTCACTCGATAAACTTGCTGAGTTGTATGTATCTCAAATTGTGAGATTACATGGTGTGCCGAATTCCATTGTTTCAGACAGAGACCCGAGGTTCACATCGCGATTTTGGAAGAAGTTGCAAGATGCTTTAGGTACTAAACTTCACTTTAGTACAGCTTTTCATCCGCAGACAGACAGTCAGTCTGAACGAACTATTTAGATACTGGAAGACATGTTGAGATGTTGCGTCCTTGAGTTTGAAGGTACATGGGAAAGATACTTACCTTTGATTGAATTTGCTTATAATAACAGTTTTCAATCGAGTATCAAAATGGCACCTTACGAAGCTCTATATGGCTGCAAGTGCCGTACACCATTGTACTGGACTAAACTCGGTGAAAATAAGGTACACGGGGTTGATTTGATTAAACAGGCAGAACAGAAAGTGGCTATAATCAGAGATAGTTTGAAAGCGGCCTCGGATCGTCAAAAGTCCTATGCTGATTCGAAGCGCAAAGACATTGAGTTTCAGATCAGAGATTTGGTATTCTTGAAAGTTTCTTCGTGGAAGAAGGTACTCCGATTTGGTCGGAAAGGCAAACTAAGTCTGAGGTTCATTGGACCGTACAAGATCATCGAACGTATTGGGCCTGTTGCTTATAGATTGAAGTTGCCCTCTAAATTAGAAAAGATACATAACGTATTTCACGTTTCGATGCTTCGTAAGTATAAATCAGATCGATCACACGTGATCGCTCCGTCTGAGATTGAAATTCGATCCGATATGACATATGAGGAAGAACCGATCCGTATTTTAGCTTGGGAAATGAAAAAGTTGAGAAACAAGAGTATTCCATTAGTGAAAGTACTATGGAATAGGCACGGAGTTGAAGAGGCTACGTGGGAGCCTGAGGATTCAATAAGGCAACAATACCCGACTTTGTTTAACGGTAAGATTTTCGGGGATGAAAACCCTTAAAGGCGGGAGAGTTGTAATAGACCGAATTTGACCCTAATCGGAATGGTGGTTTCAGGACCACGAATTTGAGCCCGAGAAATATTTAAATATTATATTTTGTGTTTATTATATGTGAATTAATGTGTGTGAAAGTTTCGTAGAAAAATTTAATTGTTTATGTGTTTAATTTAGAAAAAGGACTTAATCGCGTAAAAGGTAAAAGTCCCAAACTATAGTGAAAATGCACTAAATTGATTGTGGCTTTCTAATTTGGAGTATTAAAAGGGAAATTAACCCATTTTATGAGTTAGTGGGCGGCAAAGGTCAAGTATGACCTTATGTTATAAGTTGTTAATATTATTAGTTAAAGGATAAATAAGTAAATTAGTAAATACCATAATATATGTTAATTAAAAACATGAATTAAAGGTTGTCTTCATCCTTTGGCTACCGAAATAAGAAAAGAAAAGCTTGGTTTAAAAGCTTAAGCATTCGGTCATGGTGTGGGCTTGAATTAAAGGTTAGTTTTTAATCGATTTTCGATAATTTTTACGTTTTTTGAGATCGTTGCTTTGAACAGTAGCTGACCCATGTTAGAATTTTTAAATTTGAGCATGTTTGATATTCGGCCATGGCTATTGATGTTTTATGATGTTTGATGGAAAAATCTTAAAGTTATGTTAGAAATCTACAAGTTTTGAAATGGAAATTTTAGTAAATTTGAGTGTTTTGGGCTAAATTGCAAAAATGAATTTTTGAGGGGGCTAAAATGCAAAATAAATGAAAGAAATGGATTATTATGGTCCTTGTGAACATTCGGCCCTAAGGTGTTGTAGTGAAATTTTGTATATTTTGTGTTTTGTGCAAATAGGACTAAATTGTAAAAATGTGGAACCCTAGGGGTAAAATGGTAATTTTCCCATTTATGTGTTTTGGGACTAAATTGAGATGAAATGTACTTGAATGAGCTGAATTTTAATGTGTTTAGATCAAGAACAAAGAAAAACGGATTTGGATCAGGGAAAGACGAAGGTTATCGAATAGCCGGTCTACGCGGTCCGTCGACGGTCGAGGTAAGTTCTTAAGCAAATGTATGTTAAAGAATTAATTATGAGTATAGAGTATGATAAATCTAGAAACTTAAAGTACTAAAATATGTGTTGGCCGAATATGGGGTATAATATTGTATTGAATTTATTTTTGTTAAATGTGATGTGAATGAGTATGTTCGATTGAATATGTGAAAGTAATATGTTGTATACGAGATGGTTGTGATCTTAGTATTAAGTAAATTGTGTTGAAATGTTGAAATTTCGGGCTTCAAGCCTAGCAAGCCTAGTGCCGGTGATTTAATTCGGGCTTCGAGCCTAGCAGGCCTTCTGCCGGTGACCTATTTCAGGCTTGATGCCTAGCAGGCCTTGTGCCGGTAAATGTATCGGGCTTAATGCCTAGCAGGCTAAATGCCGGTGATGTATTATGAGTAGAGAATTCATGAATCATTTACGAGGTGGAATGTAATTACTTCAATAAACAAAATGCTCGGGTAAGTATAAATATTTATAGATGCAAGGAACGAGGTAAGTCATTATCTTTCCTTCCGAATTAAATAAGTTGTGAAATGGTCAAGGTTGTCAGTAATGAATTATATGATATGAGCATTTGATCTATTCATTTATGAGTATGATATGTATATTGAAATATAAGCTTGGTAATATCTTGGGATTCGGTCATTTGTGCAAATGTCAAAGGTGAAAATCATCGAAGATGCTTACATATTTGTATGTCTAATTGCATGTGATTGGGATATATTTTACACTTATTAGTTAAGGAATATGCGAATGTTAAAGGCTTTTAAGTGCTTTGGAGAGTTGTATGCCTTCGATAAGAAAATAATGGATGCTAAGTTAAAGAGATGGCAATTCGGCTATAATGGAACTATGGGTTAAATTATTATATTTAATGTCATAGACAAATTGATATATATATATATATTTATTATGTTCAAATGTTTAATTACTGAATTGTAAATGCTTAAGACTTACTAAGCTAGTGAGCTTATTTGTGTGATATGTTTTCCTTTGTTTTATAGATTTGGTTAAGGCTACGAGCTCAAGGGATCATCAAGAAAGTCATCCACACTATCAACCTAATTTAGTACTCTTTGTTTTTGGTTTTTGGATAAAGGCATATATAGAATAGACTATGGCTATGTTTGAGTTGAAAACTTTTGTTTATGTATATATATTTTAGCTATGCGAAAATGGCTTACTTTCAATGTCATGGGTTTCAATGCTTAATGTCTTTAATTATATTATGTGCGGTAATTTTAATTGGTTTACTAGGAGATAACCTCAAAGGTCTAAAATTGAGTTTTGAAGGTTAGCATTTTTGGTATTGACATAAACGAGTTGTCCATTGAATTATTACATAGTTATGCATTGGTGAATACTTGTTATGCTTAGACATGTATTTGAGTAATGTATGTAATGGTTAGAAAAACTTTAAACCGTAAATAGATATTTGATTGGAGTGTGGCATGAATGGAAATGAGTAGTTATAATATTGCTTGAATGGTTCATATGAGGTAGATAAATGCATAAGTCAAATGTTGAATGAGTTGCTAGTTGGAAAGGTTTGTGGATGTATATTAATACATAGATTAAATGATCACTATGGTACGAATATGAGCATGCATCTTATTTAGATGGTACGTTGTTTGATGGAGTGTTTTGTATCCAATTGAATTCGTAAATAAGAATGATGAGCATGGTACATTATTTCGGCTTAATCCATGGAGAAAATGATTGACACATGATTAAATTATGGTATGTAAGATATTTCATTTGATTGAGTATATTGTGCATTTGGCTATGATGCGTTTGATCTATGCTTGACCATTTGATGAAGTCAATTACACTAATTTAATAAAGGACCTAAAGTAGTGTGATGTGTAGTAATTGATTTGATATACTCATATATCTAGCCATATTAGAAAGAAATTTTAATAGGTCGTAATGTTATATAGTATGGTAAGGATCACATTACTTGGGCTTGAATTAAATTGAAAAATTTTATGAGAATGTCAAATTGTATTTTGTCAGGTAATACATCGTAACCCTAGTCCGGCGACGGATACGGGTTAGGGGTGTTACATGACCCACGAGCTGCTGGCCCAGTTCTAGCTCCAGCAACCCTTTCCAAGACTCGCAACATTGCCTGAGACAGAGCGATGTCCTCCCTCATACGATCATGTGATCCAGTTTCCGTCACGGGTGATGCTAGTACGTCCATTTCTAGCATATGTCCTGACGCTTCAGACGCAACTCTAGCACCTCGGCCTCTACCACGGCCACGTCTACCGCGTCCACGTCCTCTAGCGCTCATATTGGCTAATTCGATTTAATCTGATTAAGAGTCTTATGAATCAATATACTATTTCGATATTTATTAAACAATATTTTATGAGGTATAAGGAGTGAAGTCGTTTTCGTAAACGCATCCTATAGTCTCAATCTCTATAGTTTCAACACCTAAAACTAAAAGTTCTAGAGTGTTCCTATAGTCATATCACAATAATCATAATTATACAATAACATACTTACATGACTTGGTGCCGGATACCCATGGTTCCATACTTCTTTTAAAACATACATTTAAAATTTAAAACAGCTTTAAAAAAAATGTTTTTGAACCTAAATCAGGGCCGAGTTTTAAACCGGGCTCTGATATCATAAAATGTAACACCCCAAACCCCGCCCATGCGTTAAGGCCAGATCTGACATGTCACATGAGGAAAATACTACTAAGTCCTTTTTCATTTGTACATAAATAGATTTAGATTTAAAATCAATTAAAACATCTCCCATTTTAAAAAAAAAAAGTATTATTGAATAAAAGGTTGATTGATAAATCGATAGATTTTGAGATGTAAAAAAAAACTAAACCGTGACTTTGGAAATATCATTAATAGTTCAAGAAGAATTTGAAAATAATTTTCGAAAAGTGTAACATCCGAGATTTAGGGGCTTTGCATCTTTTATGTTCTCTGCATATCGATGTGTTATACTTGTTGTTTGGTTGTGTTTGGGGGCCTCGGGAAGGCTCGGGGTTAAGCCGAAGCCCTGGTGAAATTTTAGTTTTGGCACTTTTTTTAAAGGATAGCCAAATAGGAGTAGGACATTAGGGGTTTTAGTTGCGTTTTGTGTCACAAGGAAATGCAGTGGAAGAGTGGCAAGGGAACGCCACTTAGCATGCAAGGAAATGGCATCACAAGGAGTTGAGAGGGAGAAGGTTCGAATCACTCAAGCAGCAAGGGAATATTATTTTGGGGCTCAGGCTAGGGAGGTGGTTGGATGGCAATCAAACTCTGGAGGAGAGAGGTAAGACTTGGTCAAGCATTTTAAATGAATGGTGGAGAGAAATTTAAGGGGTTTGAATGAGTGGAAGAGAGGAAAACAAGGAGGGATGGAAGGGACAGCATAGTGGGGAAGTGCTAGCTGAAACTTTGAGTAGTGTGAGAGGAAGGGAGCATTCGGTTCTGGGCAAAGGGGGGTGCCGAAACTTAGTATTAGCTATTATTATTCTCTCTTTTTCCGAAAATCACCTAGTCAATCTCCACTCTTTTCATCTTTTGTAACCTTTAGCCGAAATTAAGAAGACCATTTGGGCATAATTCTTTCATCCTCTTTTCCATTCATTCTCAAAAACTGAAACTTTGTTCTTTTCTTTCCCTTTCCATTTCCTCTTTTTCCTTTCATGAACTCCCCTCTTGCCAAATTCTCCTGACATTCATCATCTTGTTCTTGTTCCTTCTTCCATTCACTAAAAGCCGAAACCACAGCTTCATTTTCCCTCTTAGCCGAAACCTCTAAGTATCAGCATCACTTCTTTTGTGTTCTTTCCCTGAATTATTCACCATAGCCGAATTCTCATCTCAGAGTCTGGTAAGTTCTTCGTTATTCTTTTTCTTTTCTTTTTCTTTTCCCTCTAAGCTGGATCATTTTCTACATCTCTCTTTGGGCTTTTTTTTCATTCTTCTTCCCTTGTAGCCGAATCTTCTCTACTTTGACTGCTTGTGCCGAAACTTGGGGATAATCGGAGGTGAGTAGATGATGTTGGTATTTTGGCCAAATGGTGACAGTGGGTTCATATTCCCTGTGTGACCGAAAGGCCACCTCCTTTAACCTATTCTCCTTTCAATCGAATCTCATTCGGGTATTTGTTTAGGTGCGATCAACGTTCTAATCCAAGTCTTCAAACTTTTGGATCCAATCGAGTTAGGTAAGAAGATTCCTCCTAATTGTTGTAGTAATCAATTATCTATTATTCGTCGCTTTAACTTGGTTGGGTGGTTACTCAAAATCGTATCTCTCGTAGTGAGTTATTGATGAGGCTTTTGATGGATGCAAGAAATACACAGATTGGGGAGGGAAGTAAACCTTCGGGTTCGATCCCTAAGTTCAAGAAAAGAGCGGTGTCTGCTATTCGTGATTGGCCACCAGGTTGTGGGCCAGCTTCTGAGCAGAGTAGTAGACAGATAGTCGTGATTCTAACTAGTGATAGCAGCGTCATAGATAGCTTAGTGTTGCACGTAATCAGGTGTGTAACCCCTCACACCATCTATAATGTTGTGTTAATGTATTAATATATTCTGTTGAATGCTGAAAACTCGGTATGGCTATTGAGATACCCATGGAGGGTGTATGCGAAACATCAGGTTAGTGACTTCTGTTCTGATAAAGTAAGTGATTATGATGAAATATTTCAACCTATGTTATGAGTATTCTGTACACGCATGTTGAAACCTGTTGCCTCCATACATCTGTATTTTATACTTGTATGGGGTTGGGAATATGTTACTAAAGGGGAAACGTTCTAGTGGCTCTGCCACGATCTATTGTAGTGGCTCTGCCACTATCTATTCTGGTGGCTCTGCCACGATTCTGACGATGAGCAGCTAACTGCAGCATGACTGCCATCGATGGTGTGTAGTAGTGAGGGTTGATTGTAGAAATCCCCATTGGTGTGATCGGCAGGCACGGGTGGTGTGTAGCGGATGGAAACCTAGGTTGGGATTGGGTTCTGCATCATTTTGGATATATGTTGTTCTGCTACTCTGTTCTGTAGGGCTAAGGCCCAATTGGTTGGTGCATGAGTGTTGCAAACTGATTCCTGTGACTCACTCTGTTGTTTAACATCTTTTCAGGTAGCACATAGTGCAATGGACCGGGCTGGAGAGGAGTACGAGGTGGCCATGCATGGTTTTTTTCATTGCAGTAAAGAACTTTACTTATTTCTAATAACTGGTTTTGTTTTCACCCTGTAATAAGGCCACTGTTAATCGGATTTTTTTAAATTTTGGATTGTAAGTTTTAAAAACTCACATTATATGATCAACTGAAATAACGATACGTTTTAAAAAGAAAACACAAGGGCGACGTAGTTTTCATGCAACTAAATTATTAAGTAAATTACTATCTTTCGTAACGAAACCTTCGTAACTTAAACGAATAACATGGGTTTTAAAAAGTCACTTGATTTTGAAACTTGGCAACCGAAACTTGGTTAACATAAAATTACTAAGTTTTCTAAATAATCACTAAACTCGAAATCTCAACAGAGGAAGTAAACTGGATTTTCCCTTAAGAACGCACTGTGTTTTATAAATTCTTCTTAGTGACATGCCAGATCCGATCGTGGTGTTTGGGCCGGGTTTGGGGTGTTACAAATTGGTATCAGAGCCTGGTTCAAAAGCTCGGCTTTGGGTTTTAGGCTCAAAACATTTTCTAAGGATGGTTTTAAAAAAAATTAATAATATATATATATACATATATAAATAATACATTTTTTTTTTGCATGGCTCTTGTATCTCCGGCCCAAGTCCGCAAGGTAAGTACTTTGATTAGTAAAGGATTTGTATAAATTGCATATGCTGTGTGAATATGTTGCAGTAGATGTTAGAAATAAGAAACTATACCCTAGAAGTAAAAACCCTTTAGGTATGCTTATGATTCGCGAAAAACTACTTGTGATTATATCTTCATAAAACTACTCATTAATAAACAGTGAAAAGAAATGCTAATGCATAAAATTTCTTTAAATCAGATTAAGACGATATTATAGAGATGAGTAGTAAGGGACGCGGGTGTAATGTGTGTGGTCGTGGTAGAGGCAGGATTACTGTATCGGAACCAGCAGGGTCTGGTCATGGGTCAGGAAATGAGGTACCACTATCGCCAGCTGCAGAAGTAGAGTTTCAGGGTCAAACGGGTGGAGACGATGCAGTGTCTCAGGCGATGTTGCGGGTTCTAGAGAGAGTTGCTGGGGCAGGCACGGGCACAGGGCTCGAAAATCTGTGTCTGAACGACTTTGAGCCAATGGAGCGAAAATGTTTAGGGGTGTTTCTGGCGTAGCCCCTAATACAGCTGAGTATTGGTTAGAGGCAAGTGAGCGCATAATGGATGATCTTGACTTCACGGTAGAGGAAAAGTTGAAAGGGGTGGTGTCTCTTCTTTGAGACGAGGCCTATCAGTGGTGGCTTACGATAAAAGAGGGTACTCCAGCAAACCGGATTGACTGGGATTTCTTTAAGGTGTCATTTCAGGGAAAGTACGCCGGGGCTAGCTATGTAGAGGCATTTTTGAATTTGGTTCAGGGGAGCAAATTTATGTCTGAATATGAGGCAGAATTTCTGCGCTTGAGCCGTTACGCTCGAGGTATTGTGGCGACTGACTATGAGCGCTGCGTACGGTTCGAAGATGGACTGCGGGATGAGTTAAGAGTATTGATAGCACCGCAGCAAGAAAGGGACATTGCCGTTCTGGTTGAGAAAGTTAAAATAGCCGAAGAGGTAAAGAGGACTAAGAAGCAGAATAAAGATAAGGATCAGAGTAAGAATAAGAGAAGTTTTGGGCCGTCGGGATCATCTGGGGGTTTTCAGAAAAAGCCTAGGTTTGATGGGCCAACTCGTGTTCCGACATCTGTTACAGGGGGTCAGAACCGATCATGTTATTTGTGTGGGAAGGTGCATTTTGGGGAGTGCAGAAGGAGAACTGGTGGATGTTTTAGGTGTGGATCTATGGATCATATGGTGAAAGACTGTCCACAGGTGGATCAGGTACAGCCGGCTGGACGAGGTTCTGATCAGTTTAGGAGGGGTGGTCAGCCATTACCGAGGGGTCGTGGCCCAATCAGAGGAGGAAATGGGTTCGGTCGGGGTCGTGGAGCATCTGGTAGGGGTGCTGGTAATACAGACGCAAGACAGCCAGGCCTAGTTTGTGCAGCTCATCGGCGGGAGGATGGTGATGCACCGGACGTTATAACCGGTACGTTTCTTATCGCTGATAATCCATTTCTTGCTTTGATTGATATTGGATCAACCCACTCTTATGTTGCATGCTCGGCATATGAGACTCTATGTATAGAATCTGAAATAACTACTAAGAAGATGACTATGGTTAGCCCGCTAGGACAATCCATGATAGTGGACAAACTATTTAGGAATGTACCTCTAGAGACTCAAGGAGTAGTATTCCCGGCAGACTTAATGGACTTACCCTTTGGGGAGTTTGATCTCATCTTGGGAATGGATTGGTTGGTTAAACATCGTGCTAAGCTGGATTGCGAGACTAAGCGCATGGTGTTGAGTACCCCGGAAAGCGAAGAGGTGGTTGTGATAGGGGAAAGAAGGAATTATTTGTCCAACGTGGTTTCTGTGTTGAAAGCTGTTAAGATGGTTCGGAAAGGATGCAATGCATTCCTAGCTTTTATTAATGCATTGGACGCAAAGGAAGTGACTGTTAATGAGGTTAGAACGGTAAAGGATTTCGTGGACGTCTTTTCTGAGGAGCTGTCAGGGTTACCTCCGGATCGTGAAGTGGAGTTTGGAATTGAGCTACTTCCAGGAACGGCTCCGATGGCCACCGCCCCTTATAGAATGGCGCCGAAGGAGCTGGTAGAACTCAAAGCCCAGATCCAGGAACTGTTGGATCGTGGTTTCATTCGACCAAGTGTGTTTCCGTGGGGAGCGCCAGTGCTATTTGTGAAGAAGAAGGACGGGTCCATGCGTATGTGCATTGACTACTGCCAGCTGAATAAGTTGACAATAAAGAACAAGTACCCGCTGCCGAGAATCGACGATCTGTTTGATCAGCTCAAGGGGGCTACAGTCTTTTCAAAAATAGATTTAAGGTCTGGGTATCATCAGTTAAAGGTAAAGGAAGTGGACATTCATAAAACGGCATTTCGAACCCGCTACGATCATTATGAGTTCTTGGTGACACCATTCGAGTTGACGAATGCACCAGCGGCGTTTATGGACATGATGAACCGAGTGTTCCAATCGGCGTTTATGGACATGATGAACCGAGTGTTCCAACCTTACCTAGATCAGTTTGTTGTGGTGTTCATAGACGACATCCTAGTTTATTCTAAATCAGAAGAGGAGCATGATGCGCATCTTCGAGTGGTCTTGCAGATTTTGAGGGAAAGACAGCTGTATGCCAAATTCAGCAAGTGTGAGTTTTGGTTAAGGGAAGTGACTTTCTTAGGGCATGTGGTCTCTACAGAAGGAATTAGGGTTGACCCCCAGAAGGTAGAAGCTGTGTTGGACTGGAAACCGCCAAAGTCTGTGGTAGAAATTCGAAGTTTCTTGGGATTAGCCAGGTATTACAGAAGGTTTGTGGAAGGATTCTCTTTGATTGCGGCACCATTAACTAAGTTATTACGGAAAGGGGTACCCTTCGTTTGGGCAGTTGAAGAGCAGGAAAGTTTTGGGAAGTTGAAGAGGATTTTGATAGAAGCGCCGGTGTTAATTCAGCCAGAGGCGGGGAAAGAGTTTACCGTCTACTGTGATTCTTCGCACACGGGGTTAGGATGTGTGTTAATGCAAGATGGGAAAGTTGTAGCGTATGCGTCTCGGCAGTTAAGACCGCATGAGAAAAACTATCCTACACATGATCTAGAATTGGCGGCGGTAGTGTTCACTCTGAAGATCTGGAGACACTACCTGTATAGAGAGAAGTCTGTTATTTACACTGATCATAAGAGTCTGAAGTACCTCCTTACCCAGAAGGAATTGAACCTAAGACAACGTAGGTGGATTGAACTATTGAAGGACTATGACTGTTCGATCGAATATCATCCGGGTAAGACTAACATGGTGGCAGATGAGCTGAGTCAGAAGGTGATAACGGATTTGAGGGCAATGTTCGCTCATCTCAGCCTGTATAAGGATGGCAGTTTGTTAGCTGAACTCCAAGTGAAACCGATGTGGACAAGCCAGATTAAAGAGAAACAATTGTTAGACGATGTTTTGAGTGCTTGACTCTGGCAAGTGCAGAATGGTGAAGGAGAGGATTATAGTTTGAACTGTGATGGGGTTCTGTGTTTCGGTAAGAGAGTTTGTATGCCGAGGGACGTTGAGTTAAGGTAGATGATTCTTCAGGAGGCGCATAGTAGCCCATACGCTGTGCATCCGGGAGGGAATAAAATGTATCAAGATTTACGAGAGCAGTTCTGGTGGCCAGGTTTGAAACGAGAGGTAACCGAATTTGTGAGTAAATGTTTGACGTGTCAGCAGGTAAAAGCAGAACACCAGTTGCCTTCGGGGTTGTTGCAGCTAGTGAAGATTCCGTAGTGGAAGTGGGAAAGAATCACGATGGATTTTGTTAATGGGCTACCTCTTACGCCTACTAAGAAATATTCGATTTGGGTGATTGTTGATCGGCTGACAAAGTCCGCTCACTTCATACCTGTTCGTGTCGACTATTCTCTGTAAAGGTTGGCTAAGTTGTATGTGGCAGAGGTTGTGAGACTGCATGGGGTACCAGTGTCGATCATATCGGATAGAGACCCTAGGTTTACGTCACACTTTTGGAGGGTGTTGCATCAAGCATTGGGGACAAGGCTAGACTTCAGCATCGCTTTTCATCCGCAGACTGATGGTCAGTCTGAGAGAGTAATTCAGATCTTGGAGGATATGTTAAGAGGTTGTGTCATCGATTTCAGGGGTAGTTGGGAAGAATATTTACCTTTGGCAAAATTCGCGTACAACAACAGCTACCAATCTAGTATTCGGATGGCGCCCTATGAAGCATTGTATGGACGAAGGTGTCGTACTCCTACTTGTTGGACAGAGTTGGGTGAGCGTCAGATGTTAGGTCCGGAATTGGTTTCAAAGACAGAAGAGAAAGTTGAGTTAATTCGGGCTCGGTTGAAGGAAGCATCAGATCGGTAGAAGTCTTATGCAGATTTAAAGCGTAAGGAGTTGGAATTTGCAGTGGGTGATCAAGTCTTTCTGAAAGTTTCACCGTGGAAAAAGGTGATGAGGTTTGGTCGTAAGGGCAAGTTAAGTCCCAGGTTTATTGGGCCTTATCGGGTATTAGAACGTGTGAGACCAGTGGCATATCGACTGGAGTTGCCTTCAGAACTGAAACAGATGAATGACGTGTTCCATGTTTCGATGTTAAGACGTTATCATTCTGATCCATCGCACATTGTGCTAGTGGAAGAGACTGAGGTAAGATCAGACTTGTCCTTCGAGGAAGAGCCAGTGCAAATCTTGGATCGAGACGTAAAGGTGTTGAGAAGGAAGTCAGTTCCTTTGGTCAAGGTTTTGTGGCAGAACCACGGTGCAGAGGAAGCGACATGGGAACCAGAGGATGTCATGCGACAGTAGTACCCGCATCTCTTTTGATCAGGTAATTTCGAGGTCGAAATTTCTTTAAGGGGGTAGAACTGTAACATTCGAGATTTAGGGGCTTTGCATCTTTTATGTTCTCTACGTATTGATGTGTTATGCTTGTTGTTTGGTTGTGTTTGGGGGCCTCGGGAAGGCTCGGGGTTAAGCCGAAGCCTTGGTGAAATTTTAGTTTTGGCACTTTTTTTAAAGGATAGCCAAATAGGAGTAGGACATTAGGGGTTTTAGTTGCGTTTTGTGTCACAAGGAAATGCAGTGGAAGAGTGGCAAGGGAACGCCACTTAGCATGCAAGGAAATGGCGTCACAAGGAGTTGAGAGGGAGAAGGTTCGAATCACTCAAGCAGCAAGGGAATATTATTTTTGGGCTTAGGCTAGGGAGGTGGTTGGATGGCAATCAAACTCTGGAGGAGAGAGGTAAGACTTGATCAAGCATTTTAAACGAATGGTGGAGAGAAATTTAAGGGGTTTGAATGAGTGGTAGAGAGGAAAACAAGGAGGGATGGAAGGGACGGCATAGTGGGGAAGTGCTAGCCGAAACTTTGAGTAGTGTGAGAGGAAGGGAGCATTCGGTTCTGGGCAAAGGGGGGTGCCGAAACTTAGTATTAGCTATTCTTATTCTCTCTTTTTCCGAAAATCACCTAGTCAATCTCCACTCTTTTCATCTTTTGTGACCTTTAGCCGAAATTAAGAAGACCATTTGGGCATAATTCTTTCATCATCTTTTCCATTCATTCTCAAAAACCGAAACTTTGTTCCTTTCTTCCCCTTTCCATTTCATCTTTTTCCTTTCATGAACTCCCCTCTTGCTGAATTCTCTTGACATTCATCATCTTGTTCTTGTTTCTTCTTCCATTCACTAAAAGCCGAAACCACAGCTTCATTTTCCCTCTTAGCCGAAACCTCTAAGTCTCAGCATCACTTCTTTTGTGTTCTTTCCCTGAATTATTCACCATAGCCGAATTCTCATCTCAGAGTCTGGTAAGTTCTTCGTTATTTTTTTTCTCTTTTCTTTTTCTTTTTCTTTTCCCTCTAGGTTGAATCATTTTCTAAATCTCTCTTTGGGCTTGTTTTTCATTCTTCTTTACTTGTAGCCGAATCTTCTCTGATTTGACTGCTTGTGCCAAAACTTGGGGATAATCAGAGGTGGGTAGATGATATTGGTATTTTGGCCAAATGGTCCTGTGTGGCTGAAAGGCCACCTCCTTTAACCTATTCTCCTTTCAATCGAATCTCATTCGGGTATTTGTTTAGGTGCGATCAACGTTCTAATCCAAGTCTTCAAACTTCTGGATCCAATCGAGTTAGGTAAGAAGATTCCTCCTAATTGTTGTAGTAATCGATTATCTATTATTCGTCGCTTTAACTTGGTTGGGTGGTTATTCAAAATCGTATCTCTCGTAGTGAGTTATTGACGAGGCTTTTGATGGATGCAAGAAATACGGAGATTGAGGAGGGAAGCAAACCTTCAGGTTCGATCCCTAAGTTCAAGAAAAGAGCAGTATCTGCTGTTCGTGATTGGCCACCAGGTTGTGGGCCAGCTTCTGAGCAGAGTAGTAGATAGATAGCCGTGATTCCAGCTAGTGATAGCAGCGTCATAGATAGCTTAGTGTTGCACGTAATCAGGTGTGTAACCCCTCACACCATCTATAATGCTGTGTTAATGTATTAATATATTCTGTTGAATGCCGAAAACTCGGTATGGCTATTGAGATACCCATGGAGGGTGTATGCGAAACATCAGGTTAGTGACTTCTGTTCTGATAAAGTAAGTGATTATGATGAAATATTTCAACCTATGTTATGAGTATTCTATACACGCATGCTGAAACCTGTTGCCTCCATACATCTGTATTTTATGTTTGCATGGGGTTGGGAATATGTTATTAAAGGGGAAGCATTCTGCTTGGCTCTGCCACGTTCTGTTGTAGTGGCTCTGCCATGATCTATTCTGGTGACTATGTCACGATTCTGACGATGAGCAGCTAACTACAGGATAACTGCCATCGATGGTGTGTAGCAGTGAGGGTTGATTGTAGAAATCCCCATTGGTGTGATCGGCAGGTACGGGTGGTATGTAGCGGATGGAAACCTAGGTTGGGATTGGGTTCTGCATCATTTTGGATATATGTTGTTCTGCTACTCTGTTCTGTAGGGTTAAGGCCCAATTTGTTGGTGCATGAGTGTTGCACACTGAGTCCTGTGACTCATTCCGTTGTTTAACATCTTTTCAGGTAGCACATAGTGCAACGGACCGGGCTGGAGAGGAGTACGAGGTGGCCATGCATGGTTTTATTTCGTTGCAATAAAGAACTTTACTTATTTCTAATAACTGGTTTGTTTTCACCCTGTAATAAGGCCACTGTTAATCAGATTTTTTTTTTTTAATTTTGGATTATAAGTTTTAGACTCTCACGTTATATGATCAACTGAAATAACGATACGTTTTAAAAAGAAAACACAAGGGCAACGTAGTTTTCATGCAACTAAATTATTAAGTAAATTACTATCTTTCGTAACGAAACCTTCGTAACTTAAACGGATAACATGGGTTTTAAAAAGTCACTTGATTTTGAAACTTGGCAACTGAAACTTGGTTAACATAAAATTACTAAGTTTTCTAAATAATCACTAAACTCGAAATCTCAATAGAGGAAGTAAACTGGATTTTCCCTTAAGAACGCACTGTGTTTTATAAATTCTTCTTAGTGACATGCCAGATCCGGTCATGGTGTTTGGGCATGGTTTGGGGTGTTACAAAAAGTGTTTGATGAAAATTTTTAAGAGAAATTTTCGAGTTAAAATATATTTATGACAGTTTGTTTTGAAACCCTTTTTGTATATCCATTTTAAGAAAACGTTTATTTAAATTTTTAGAAAACAATCTCAACTTGAAGTACTTAGAGCAAATTATAAATTCGTCAAACAATAAACAAAACAAAAATTAATCCAGAGGCCTTATTACAACCTTAACTCAATATAGTGAAGTAATTAAAGTACTAAAAGAATTCCAAATTCCAAATTAAACTGGTTTTGTAGTATGGCCTCCACCGGGTCATCCATGGCCCAAGTCTCCATCACTGATCATTACCTGAAAGGGGTATGGAAAAACGGCGTGAGTTACTAGAACTCAGTGTATAACCCCCTTACCGTTGTCCACTGGGCCAAAATCCCATTAAGCAATAACTTGGGCCTAAGCCCATTTACAATAATAATAATGTATCAAATATAACATGTGTATGAAATGCAATTCCCAAACCAAACCTAGTAATCCATCCACTACACACCACCCGTACCAACCAACACACCTGTGGGGATCAAGTCAACCCACCCCGCCAACACACCAATCGCAGGCATTAAGCCATTTATAACAATTTTAATTGTGGACAAGCCACCAGAATAACAGAATTTACGTGGCATTGCCACTATACAGATTTGTGGCAGAGCCACCAGAACTTCTCTTCAATATTATCCCATCCCATGCAAAATCATGTATATAATGCATAATGTAACATCCTAAAACTTGAGTATCGTTATGTTGCATAACTTTGGTGCTTAGCTAGTGAATGATTTAATTTGTGTGTTTATTATATAGCCTTGAGAAGGCTCGGGATTTATTCAGAATTAGAATAAATTTTAGTAAGGAGTACTTTATTGAAGTGGAACAACTGACCTTGATGTTTAAGGAAATTAAGTGACAAAAGCTAGCATAAGATGAGGTAGTAGTAAAGTGGAGTTGGCGCCATAAGTATTGCTTGAGGGAAGAGGATCGAATCCCTTGTTATGCATGTGGAATTTTTATTTTTGCTTCCCATCTTTATAGTGTCGGTCAAGCTAGTATTTATGGTAGCTTGGACTTTATTTTTATGGCAAGTTGGCTAATGGTTTAAGGCAAGAATTGAACATAGGGAAAGAAATCAATGGGATAAGGTATGTAGGGGACACAAGGCACATTTTAAGGAATGTGTTTTGGAAAGTTTCGAATGGCCAAAATTTGTTCATGAACTTGGACGGTCATGGGGGCTAGGGGGTGGCCGAATTTTTGTTGATGGCATTGGTAAGGATGTGTAGCTAGAAGTCACTCTCATTTTGGTCATTTTTGTTTCTCCCAAAACACTTTTCTTTTCATCTTTTCCTCTCATAGCCGAATGCACTTTAGGCCTTGGTGAACATCTTTGTTTTTCTTCTTTTGGTCATTCCATTTTGACCATTTTGGTCTAAATTTCCTATTCTCTCAAGTCATTTTCCCCTAGTGCCGAAAACATCAAGACTTGAAGGTCAATTTCTTTTTCTTTTCTTTCTCCATAGCCGAATGCTCTCTAGCCTCAAACCTTTCTTTTTTATCATCTTTCATTCTTGAAATGAACCAAAACCGAAACCTCTAATTGTCCTATACCTCTATTTCATCTTTTTCTTCTTACAAAATTCATTCAACATTTTCTCCCTTCTCTTTTCCTCCATGGCCGAATATTGCTAGCATCATCTTCATCAAATTTTTCCTCTTGGCCGAACCTCCCTCTTCACATATATTTTCTTATCAATCGTTTTCTTTACACTCGTTTTGAATAATCGTGATAAAGTGAAGGCCAAAACTTGAAGTATTCGTAATCATTGTGAATCACTAGGATTTGGTTCAAAGTGTTAAGGGACGTTATCGCTCGATTTTCATCCCGTGAACGTAGGATTCCGTGGAAAACAAGATATGGTTGAAAAGGGTGGTAAATAGTGTTCGGAAGAGGGGCGGTTTCGCTATTCCCTCTAGATTCAAGCGAAGGGCTATTTCGGCAATCCGGGATTTTCCACCGGGTTGTGGACCCTCATCCGAGGAGAATCGATTATTCGAAGTTGTTCGTAGTTCGGAGCCATTAGCTGTTCGAGATTTCCCATCGGGTTGTGAACCGTCAACCGGGGAGAACCGACAAATAGTTGTTGTTCGAGATTCCGAGGGTATCGATAAGCTGGAAAGTATAGTTCTCACCGTAATCAGGTGTGTACTTTCACACTTATCTCATGGGTTAGATGTTATACCGTTATTAAGCATTAGACTAATAATCGCAAAGTTGGTAAAATCGGGAAAAAAATATGGTTTATTAATACTTTAGTGTAAGTGCATGAAATCGGTATTAAAATCATGAAAGTTACGAAATCGCCCTTAATGGGCTAATATGATAAAAAGTGATATATGGGCCTCATGTGTTAATGGGCCATTTCGATAGATTGCTATATGGGCCGATCTGTTATATTGCTTAATAGGTCAAATTGTGATAAATGGGCCAAATTGTGAAATGGGCCAAATTGTGAAATGGGCCAAATTGTGATAAATGGGCCAAATTGTGAAATGGGCCAAATTGTGATAAATGGGCCAAATTGTGAAATGGGTCAAATTATGATAAATGGGCCAAATTGTGATAAATGGGTCAAATTGTGAAATGGGCCAGTTTTGTAATAATTTTAATTATTTATGGGCCTTATGTTGAATTTATCTTATAAATGAATGGTTATGCATTTTAAATACATGATTGCATGGGTTGGGATATTTTGATGAAGAGAAGAAGGCTTCGTGCCCAGTTTAAATGGCTTAATGCCTGCGTATTAATGGCCACTGGCCTGCGAAATATTGTATTAAATGGCTTAATGCCTGCGTGTTAATGGCCACTGGCCTGCGAATCATTGATTTAAATGGCATTTTGCCTGCGATTGGTGTGTTGGCGGGGTGGGCTGACTTGATCCCCATAGGTGTGCTGGTTGGTACGGGTGGTGTGTAGCGGATGGAAATTTAAGCTTGGTTGGGAATTGCATTTCACATACATTTTTTTTAATTACTATATTGTTATATTTGTAAATGGGCTCAAGCCCAATTAAATGCTTGAATGGTTTGGCCCAGTGGACTTGGTAAGTGGGTTACACACTGAGTTTTAAATAACTCACCCCGTTTTCTTACCCTTCTCAGGTAATGATAACTGATGGAGGCTTGGGCTGGGGATGACTTCGCGGGGGCCATACTTCAAATGATGGTTTTTATGAACTTTGAACTACTCTTAGTATTTTTACTTAATTAAATTTTCAGTTGTGATGTAATAAGGCCTCTGGTATTATTTTTATGGATTTTTACTCGTGGATGGATTTTAATATGTTTTAGATACTAAAAGGGGACTATTTTAATTTTATAAATGTTTTCTTAAATTTACGTATAAAAAGGGATTTTTCTTAAATATCACTAACTCGTAAAAATTTCTGTGAAAACTCTTTTATGAATTTTGTTTTCAAATTCCTTTTGAATTCTTTTAAACTTCTTTAAAAATTTTAACCAATTATTTCTCTGAGATCAAATTATAAACTCTTATGTTCTAAAATCATCGATTTCAAATTAACCTCGGTTTTTGATAAACTCCATCTCCAAAATAGTTTTAGAAGATCTGTTTTCTTTAATTCATTAGATGACTAGATGTATGTTCGATTTGTGTAGCATACCAAGTCTGGTCTTAACGCATAGACCGGGTTTGGGGTGTTACACATAACGATTCATGATTTTTTTAATAACAACAGTAATTTATTTGGATATTCATTATCAAAAGTACGGCCCATTATAACAAATTATCAAATCGGCCCATATAGCAAATTATCAGATCGGCCCATATAGCAAATTATTAAATCGGCCCATATAGCAAATTATCAGATCGGCCCATATAGCAAATTATCAAATCGGCCCATATAGCAAATTATATCGATTTGGCCCATTAGGGGCATTTTTGTAATCTTTCACAGTGTTAATACCGATTTTTGTCAATTTTATCAAAATAGTGAGATCTAAGCCAATTTTCCCGATTTCACCATAATACAATTTTAGTCAAGCAATTTACTACCAATATGATATTAATCTTTAACCCATGAAAAACGGTGTGAGATTACACACCTGATTACGGAAAGCACTAAGCTCTCTTGATCGTCGATACCTAAAATATTATAACGCTTGATTAGTCGACATACACGATTTATTAATCAACACTAAACTGAATGATCTACGGTGCTTACCCTTGGAATCGTGAATGACCACGATTTGTCAGTTTTCCCCGGTTGACGGTCCACAACCTAGTGGAAAATCCCAAATCGCTGATGCCTCAAAATTACGAACAACCTCAAATAGTCGATTCTCACCGGATGAGGGCCCACAACCCGGTGGAAAGTCCCAAATCGCCGATATCGCCCTTCGCTTGAATTTAGGAGTAGGGATCGCTATTCCACTCCTTTTGAGATCTCCACTCGACTTTCCTTTCGAATCAGTACCACAAGCCTCCATTTGATTAGATCTTATATAGATCGATATTACGATAAAATATGGATTGTCAAAAGGGTAAAGATCGGCTTACCACTAATTCCGAGTGATCAACTGTTGGATAGATCAAGCGATTTAATCCCTATAATTCTAATCGGTTAATTATCACTATATCAATAATGTCTTAACGTATAAAGAACGATTTTATAGAATCCTTGAAGAACTTCTTACCTTAAAGATTTTTTTAGGACCGATTCCCAACTATTGTATGATAACTCCGGAAGAATCAAAGTTTCGGCCCTCCAATATATCACTACGAAGAAGAAAATGATCTCGTTTGAAAGAGAATAAGTGATGGTTTCGGTCAATATGACCACCCCAAACCAAAGCATAAATTCGGCATAGATAAAGAAAATAAAATGTTAAAAAGAACACTTATCGATTGATCAAAGAATGCGTGATAACTCGAATGAAAAAGAAAGATTAATGAAGAGATGAAAGGTTTTGGCTATGGAGGAATAATGGGCAAAATATTCGGCTATGGTGAAAAAGATTAGAAAAGAAGAGATGCTTGAAAGATTTTGTGAAAAAGAAAAGGAAGAAGAAGAAAAATGTTTGCCTAGCTTCAGTTTTCAAGAAAGATGAGTGAACAAATTTTTGGTCTCAATGTTTTGGGTACATTCGGTAAGAAGGAAGAAAAGAAGAGAATATGCACCCTCAAAGTTTGAAGATTCGGCAAGGAGGAGAAAGAAATTTGGAGAGAAAAGAAAAAATGACACCAAAGTTGCAAATAGGGATTTGGCCAAAACAACACCAAAACTTTTACCAATTGCCAAAGACAAAATTCGGTTAAGGGAATAGTAATTTGGAGAAAATGGCACTATTGATGCTAAAGGAATTTGACCAAAACAAGCACTAAAGCTTTACCAAAACACCAAGGAAATTTCGGCTACCCCTCTTACACCCAAAACCGTCCACATTCATGCCCCTAATGGTCAAAAATTTGCCAACCATACTTTCCATAACACTTCCCTTGAAAAAGGCCACATATTCCCCTTACTTTCCCCTTTCTCTTGATTTCTTTCCTCACCCTTAACCTTTCCTATTTTTCTTATCCATCTTGCCAAAAATAAAAAGTCCACCTTGCCTTATTTACATGCTTGGTCGACACTTAGGGAAAGAATGCAAAAATAAAAGTCAAAGAATTACACACAATGGGATTTGAACCTCTTCCTTCAAGGTACTTCATGTGGCGCCATAACCTCTTTACTAATTGCTCATTTATTCTAGCAATTTACTCTTTTATTTCCATAAGCTTTAAGGTTACTTACTCTATCTCCTTAAAGTGCTAAATGCCAAAAATTTTACTAGGACCAAATAAACCCCGAGCCTTCTTAGGATCCCCTAAACATACACAATTGATAATTTAACTAGCTTAGCACCAAAAATAATGCAACACATAAAATTCCAAATTTTAGGATGTTACATTAAGAACACGTATTATATCCGAATTTACCTCGAACGTCGAAATACCGAGACTAGCCGATCAATCGAGTATTTTATCTTTGCCACGATCTCGATCCAAATCTCTCCTTTTCTCAGTCTATACATATTCAAATTTAACTCATTCAATCACCAATTCATTCAATTTAGTCCACACACATATTTAGGGCATTTTACAAAATAGCCCTCACATTTTCACATTTCGACACTTTAGTCCCTATTTCATAAAATCATCAAATACACAAAATTTCATTTGACCCATGCCTAGCCGAATTCTCCTTATATCTATACAAGACCACACATTTCATTTATTTCACATTTTAGTCCTCCAATTTCTTATTTTCACAATTAAACCCAAATTACTCAATCTCACTAAAAATTCAAAGACAAAATATGTTAATCTAACACATATCTTTCATAATTCATAACCAAACTTCACAAAGCTCATGAATTCATCCATGGCACATTTCAAATTCATCGTCAATTCAAAAAATTTAAGTATTGGTTTTGTAGTGTAACACCCCAAACCCGGCCCAAACATTACGACCGAATTTGGTATGTCACGGAGAAAAGTTATTTTTGTAAAATCCCTTTAAGCAGATTTAAAATTTTTGTTGAAAACATTTTTGGTAATGAAGAAAACAAAAACTTAGTGTTGATTAAAAATACATAAAGTCATGTTGTTACCGATTTAAGATGTACCCGCTGGTACAATAAAACATTTCGCGTTTGATTTTGAGAAAACATGTGTATGCATTTTCAAGTCATTAAGTTGTTAAACAAATTATCCAAAACAGATAAAATAACCAAAATATAATCCTAGGAGGCCTTATTACAATTTAAGCAAAATAAACCAACAATAAAATAAAAGTAGTTCATAAATCATTTAATCCAAATGTTCACTGCATGGCCACCTCGAGTTCTTCCGGCTCCTTTTCCGCGATCTACGAGTCACCTGAAAAATTAAAGGAGAAGGTGAGTCACCAAGACTCAATGTGTAACCCTTCCCCGGTTTAGTGCAACACATACACAAGTCATAACCAATTAACATGCACAGGTTTAATATGCACCCAACCTAGCCATCCAAACGCCTTTCTCTACCCCGTGTGGTACCAAACCACTGGTGGTGCCAAACCACTGGTGACTCAAAGTCACAGATGTGATACCAAATCACTGGAGATACCAAATCTCTGGTGTCCAAAGACACAAATCGAATGATGGGGCCAACCCATCGTAAGATACCAAATCACTGGCAGACGATCCCATATCTCAAAAGTGGGGCCAACCCACGGTGGAATTAACCACAGGGACAAGTCGCTATGAGGTGCCAAACCTCTGGAGGTACCAAACCTCTGGTGACCGTAGTCACAATGTGTTACCAAAACACTGGTGTCCGTCGACACGAATATCACTGCCCCCTCCACTCATTTAATCCCACATCAATCAATAATATGCATTTAACAAATTTCATGCCAATAGATTTATTTAACAACATCCAACATATATATCATGAGCCATATATTATAATCTGCATATACCAAATATGCCATGCTTCCCAAAAGCATCATAAGAAAGCTCTTAACAACAAAGACTTACCCGAATCCTTGTTTATACCATGATGGTATTACATCCGAATCTACACAATCCGATTAAGCATACATATAACACTCAGCACATTAAATAGTTATAAGGTGTGTATGTACACACCTGTCACCAACGATAGTCCTAAATCCTGAAAAGTCACTCGGCCACCTTAGATTTCTTGCTACTATATTCGGCCAAACACAAGAGTTAGGGACATGGACTATTCGGCCAAACCACATAATTCTACGGGGTTATCACATGAACCCGAAACCTCACCTAATCGCCTTCGAGTACTAACTACAGTAACCGGTACGCAAATCTGCTTCACTTCCCTACAATCGGCAACCATTAATAATAATAGCCTTCGGCTTTTGAATAATCAAAAGAATAATCCTTTTAAAATAAATCCTTACCACCTTCAATATTCGGCCAAGATACTTCTAAATGGAAGAAGAGAGTTTCGGCACACCCAAAGGAGTATATTCGGCCAATAAAGAAATTATTGAGAAGAAAGGAGAAATAGGGGATTCGGTTTTGAGAAGAAAAGAAAGAAGTAGATGAAAGATGATGGTGTAGGAGATTCGGCCAAAGTTTAGAGAAAGAAAGAATGGTTTTTGGTTTTGATAAAGGTTGAAAAGAGAATGAAAAAGAATTGATCAAAGGAAGAAAAAGAGAGATGGAAGAAATGGTATTCGGTCAAACACAACTTTAACAAAGAAGAAAATGCACAAGATACAAAAATGTAGTTTGGTTCAAAAAGACAAATGAGAGAAAGAAGTGGTATTTTGTTTCCAACAAAATGAAGTTATCATCAAAAGAAATTTTGCACCAAAAGTATCCTAGACATTCGGCCAAAGATGATAGTTTTTGGAGAGAGAAACAAATACCAAAAAGATGTACAAAACAAAAGATTGGCTAACATTCCCCCCTAAGCTACCTACCAAAAATTCGGCCACTCCCCCTAGCCTTACATGCCGTCCACATACATGCACTAAGGCATAGGATTTCTTTCCAAAACTTCCTCTACCTTCCATGCCTTTGTCCCCTCATTATACCATAAACTCAAGATTCTTATCCCTAACTTCAAGCTTTCCATAACAAATTTTCAATTCCAAAAGATGGAAGTCCAACCTATCATAAACATAGGTTGACCGGCCATTAATGCTAAAACACAAAAATAAACTTTGAAAAAGCTAAACATATTACTCGAACCTCTAACCTCAAGCTATAAGTTCAAACACCATAACCACTTTGCCACTAATTCCTCATGTGCTTTAATTAACACTTAAATTAACTTAAGTGCTAAGCTCACTTAATCCACTTCATTAAATAAACCATACTAAAATTTATTCTAGCTTCCTAATATTTCCAAGCCTTCACACAAATATACTAAGCACACAAAAATTCATACCCGAGCTAACACAAATAACTAGATGACATACAAATTTTTCCTAAAGCCCATGGCCCAATCGGCCCAATTCTACTAGGCCCAATTTCGGGATGTTACATGTAGAGCACAAAGCAACGATTACAAAAACGTAATAAATTATCAAAACCCGAGCAAAAACTAACCTTGAATCAAGCTTGATAGGTGCCGAAAATACAAAAGCTTTAAACCTTTATTCTTTCTTCAATATTCGGTGGAAGAAAAGATGAATATGGCTTTCTTTTTCTCATTTGTTTTATTTAATATACATTATTTCTTCATTTACTAATTTACCCTTTTATTAAACATATAAAACATTTATACACTAAGGTTATTTTGTCCATTGCCACCCACTAATTAGTGGGCTAATTGCATCATAAAACCTCCAAATTATTAAAACAACAACAATTAGGCACTTTAACTATCAGCATACAGCTTTTTCATTTTATGCGGTTAAGTTCTTTTTCATAATTCGACACATAAACGATAAAATTTTCACACAGAATTTTCACACATGCTCAATCACATATTATAAACGCGAAAAATAATATTAAAATATTTTTTCAACCTTGGATTTGTGGTCCCGAAACCACCGTTCCGACTAAGGTCTAAACCGGGCTGTTACATAAAGTACATGGATATAATAGTCATTTAGTCAATTAGGGATCTAGGTAATCATACCGACCCTACAGTAGGTCTACAGTCGACTCAGGCGACCCGTGTAACCTCAGCAATCCAAACAGTGAAAATGGGCCCATAAGCCCATGCAATTTACCCATATGGGCCCACACGCAGGTGTGGCCCACATTGCCCAATTCGGCCCGGCCCATGAATCGCACATGGCCTGCCTCGTTGACCACACCCCCGTGTCCGATCACACGAGAGGCCACACGCCCGTGCAGTGTCGACAGTCTCACTTTTCGGCTTTTGGTCGATTTCCATTTGCAGAGTTGTGTTTACACACATGAAACATTTTTGATGCTAACGCTGCCACGATCACTCCAGCACCCCTCAACAATTCAACGATCCAACTACAAATCAATGCTATAATCGCCCCAATCCATCCAATTCCTTACTGTCAAAATAGAAAGTAATTCTCCAATCGATTACTTTTAATTGATAATTAATCAAAACTCGGTGAGGTATACCAAACTATAATCATAAAAATCCCTTACCTTGGGTTAATCAACAGAGATCCTATACACTTAAATTGTTGAAGACCACTGTTCAGCCCCTCGATTAACACCTAAAACTAGCCGAAACCCCTCTTAATCAATTAATAAGCAAAAGAATCGATAGTCTAACAACAGTTCCAAGCTTTCCAACCTCGCACAACGCAACGATATGCAATCCCGAACAATTGAATAGAACAAAGCAAGTAAAAGAGGAAGAAAGAATACCAATTGAAATTTCGGCAGCAACAATAGGGAGTTAAGGGAGGAAAAATGACAGAAAGTGGAGAAGAAAAGAAAAAGAAAACGATGGAGACGATTTGGGAAAAACACCCGGCAGAGAAAACAAAGAAGCAGAAGGAAAAAAGAACTGGCAGAAAGTAGGGAGTGTGAGAGAGGAGGGCCGAAACTTGCCACTACCCAGTTTGGGATAATTTGAAACTGCTCCATCCCTTATTTTTCTCCCTAAACCCCTCATTCCACTCCTAAAAACCGTCCACCACTACCTCACAACAACCAAATTTAAATTCCAATCAAACACTTCAGTATTTCGGCTAAACCAAAACACCCACACGACACAAGCAGCCAAATAAAACACTCCCTTACACACACAGGGATTCGAACTCAAGACCACCAGCATCTAGGCCCATTCTGACATATTTTATCAACATTTAATTATAAGCCTACTGACCTGAAATAGGGGTTTATTTATTTAAAAACAAAAATTTTGCCCAAGCTAATGCTTGAACTTAAGACCTCTCAGACACTTTCCAGAACACTTAACTACTGAAGCAGACATACAATTGTGTCACAAACATACAAAAATAAATATTAAGGATTTTTGGGGCGTTACAAGGGGTTTTAAATAGATAAGTATATATATGATATATTTATACATCTTGTTATATATATAATATATATGTTTATGGGTCATAAAATATAATATATATATATATATATATACATTTGAGGGTCATGTTTTATGTAATATATATACATGCGTGGATGGGTTTTGTCATGTTTGCAAATTAATATAAAAAATAATGTGAACTCGTTTAATATGCAAATTTTACTGATAATGTGTATATCCATGCATGCACAAACTAATATGTGAATTATGAGCTCTATGTTAATTCAAGCTTTGATTAGTGTAGAATTATATTATTGTGAAATGCTAGGTGCGAGCTCAACTAGAGTGTGAGCCAATTATATTTGTGTACTGTGTTATATTGTGAACAATGTTAACTTGGAAAATTATATCATTATGGCGAACTGTATTAATTTGCTAAATTGTGTATTGTGATATTTTGAGTTGTATTGTATATAAGCTAAGCTATTGCATGCCATATGCTAAATAAAATATGCGAACAATGATTTATGTGAGCTATGTCATGAATGATATGTGAACTATGTTATGTGTGCAATATATGTTGCATGAAAGTTATATTATTTGTGAATCGTGCTCTATTGCAAATCGTGTTATAATGTGTGAGCTCTGCTTAATTCTGAGCCCTATTATACTGAATATTATGAATATGTTAAAGAGATATTTTGGCATTGTGACCTTATGGAACCATTGGATATAGTTGGCATGCCATAGGATTGTGAGTACTCACCCGCATTATTGCGATGGGCATTATGCTCGGAGATAAAGTTGGAGAGATAATTGAATGTTGAGAATAGCTCCATTCAATGGAGACAGCTTAAGGCTCTATGAGTCAGGAGTGTTGGAGAGTGTGACCACTCGTGCTACACTTATATCGAAGATAGCGTAGGTCTCTTTGAGTCCAAAAGTGAGGCACTATAAGGAGATATATTTATTCAATGTGTGGTGATAGAGTCCACTTATAGGTGGTGATAGAGTCCCCTATGTATTTCATAATCACAAAAATTTCAATTTATCATTATTTGAGATATATAAGTTATGATGTGGTATGTGTAACACCCCAAACCCGGCCTAGACGTTATGACTGAATCTGATGTGTCACATCGAAGTGTTTTTTGAAAACAGGCTTGTTGAGTACTCACCCGCATTATTGCGATGGGCATTATGCTCGGAGATAACGTTGAGAGATAATTGAATGTTGAGAATAGCTCCATTCAATGGAGACAGCTTAAGGCTCTATGAGTCAGGAGTGTTGGAGAGTGTGACCATTCGTGCTACACTTATATCGAAGATAGCGTAGGTCTCTTTGAGTCCAAAAGTGAGGCGTTATAAGGAGATATATTTATTCAATGTGTGGTGATAGAGTCCACTTATAGGTGGTGATAGAGTCCCCTGTGTATTTCATAATCACAAAAATTTCAATTTATCATTATTTGAGATATATAAGTTATGATGTGGTATGTGTAACACCCCAAACCCGACCTAGACGTTACGACTGAATCTGATGTGTCACGTCGAAGTGTTTTTTGAAAACAGGCTTGTTGAGAGAAATCCATTTTTAAACGATAGCCATGTTTGTTACTGTTGGTTAAAAACCCGCGGAAGCTACTCTAATTAATATCATTTTGAAGTTTAAAAATATGTGTTTGTCTTCTAAAACCGTTATTATCTTTGAAAACTTATTTGTATCAGTTTGGCAGTTTCAAATTAAGAATTTAAAACCCAAATAAGAGAAAATAAAATCACCAGAGGCCTTATTACATAATTATCAACCCAATATAAAAATTAAATAACTAAGTCTAAAATTAAATAATAGCGAACATGTGGCCACCTCCGAGTCCCTCGCAGCTTCAAATCATATAAGGCTGGGGATTACCTGTACAGTTAAAAAGAAAAGGTGAATTACGAGAACTCAGTGTGTAATCCCCTAACATGCAATAACAGCCTAGGCATCAGCCCTATTCAGTAACAATACAGTATGGGCCTTAGCCCGATACAGTAATAGTGTGTGCCTAAGCCCGATACAATATCAGTATAGTGCAAGTATGCAAACCCACCCCAATCTAGCCAGCACACCACCCGTACCAACCCAACACACCATGTGGGAACAAAGTCAACCTACCCAGCCCTCACACCAATATTGCAGCATTGCTGCCAGTAATAATAATGCAGCAGAGCTACCAGTACAGTATATGTGGCACAGCCACCAGTATCAGTGATTGTGGCAGAGCCACCAGTATCAGTATGTGTGGCAGAGCCACCAGTAACAGTACTTCCTCTATAACAGAATCCTAATCCCATGCAGTATGCCATGCCATCAATATTTTGTGTATGCAACATGTCCTACTCAGTACAGTCATACAGTACATATTTTCATCAGTCAATCTACCTCTAGGGTTAAAATAGTCATTTTCATGTATTAAGGGTAAAACAGTAATTTTGCCCTTTAGGGGTATTTTGGTCATTTTACTCATTAGGGGTATTTCAGTCATTTTACACCCTAGGGTCTCGGTACAGTTAACAACCTTTCCGAAGGCCTTCAGTCGCCTTGAGCGACACGGATAATCCATTTGGTCGAAGCAGTGTAAATGGGCTCAAAATCCAATATTCGACCCAAATGGGCCCACACGCTCGTGTGGCCCATTTGACCCAATTTCAATCACGGCTATGTGACCTACATATCCCAATCCAGTTTCTTTCACCTTTCATAAATTTTATCCGTATGGGGCCCACACGGCCCATTTCGGCCCCACGAGGCCCATAACGGCCCAAGTGCACGAGAACACTCGTAGTGGCCTCTTCAGTCTACCGCCCTTAATTGTGGGCTCAATTTTTCCACACGAGCGATCGCCCGCTCGTGAGGCCTCAAATGCCGAAGTTTCGGCTTTTCGGCTTTTTCCGATTCATAGCAAAGATAGTGTGATTACACACACTCTTTCAGCTTTACTACAGTAATGATTTACGGTGTACAATTACACACCTATCTGCGAAGTTGAGTGAATAGTTCACCATGCCAAGGCCTACGTTCATTCAAGGTATACGTCAGTTTTCCAATCATTAGTGTTCACAATACTTAAACCCAAATTGTCACTCACTACTCACCTTGAACGAACGAGAATAGCTTAATGCCCTTAGATCGCTGATTAAGAATCAATCTCACTACCTCGCCGATTATCTGCTCAAGCAATGAAACCTATAAGACTAGGTTGTTTACAAGAATAAGACTTAAGACCCCAGTATTAAAAACGTAGCACAAACGGCCAACAAGCCAACTTGCCCCCTCAAACATTCAATTGAAAGACGAAAGAAGAATCTTGAATGCCTCCGCAATCCTGAGGAACCCCTTGAATTGCAATGAGTGCAGTACGTGAAGAATGAAATAACAATCGATCATTAAGGTTATTCGGTTTGAAAAAGAATAGAAGAACACAAGTGCATTAGGTTTTAAAAGAAAAGCAGAGAGTAGCCTTTGATCACTTACCGATTGTCAGAGCCGTTGTAGATTCGAAATAGAGAGGGGAGAGCTTTCGGTCACAAATCGAAGAAGAGAAAGAATCCCAAGACTACGGTGGTAGTTTCGATCGAAAGATTCAATGATCAAGAAGTGATGATTAGGTAGTTGGCTGAAACTTGTGAAGAGTAGAGTAGAGAGGGAGGGTTCGGCAGATGCTGGTGCAAAGGAGGAAGAAGGAAATGGTTAATTGCAAGAGAAAAGAAAAATGCACGAGTGGTAAGTTGAAGTTTCAGAACTAGAGAGAAAAAAGGAAGAAAGTCCCAAAAACCGGTGACAAAAACTGACCAAAATGGGGAAAACTCCTCAGCAAGGAAATTCGGCACACCCAAAAAGTGCCCAAAATCGAACAAGAGCAGATAAAAGCACTTAGAAACCCCTTCCTAGCCGAATTTGCATGCTCAAGACTCCTTGTTCGACTACAACACACCAACTTTTGAATTTCCTTGATTCTCTCCACAATACTCTCCCTTAATCCTCTCCACGATTTGCTCCCAAAATCTCTCTATGACCAATTCAAACACCTCATCAGCAGTGTTTTAGTCCAACTCTTCTACCTTCCCAGCTTAAGCAGCAAAATAAACACTCCATTGCTTATCCCAGGATTTGAACTTCAGACCTCATAGATACTCCACACGCCACTTGCCACTAGGCCACAAGCTCTTCTTGTGTCATTAACCAAACATTATTATTAATAAAGCCTAAATGCCAGTGTCCAGGTTCATTTAAGGGAAAAATTTAAAATTTTGTAAGAGTCAAGACTTGAACCCAAGCTTCTCAAATACCCCCATACACACCCAAATCACTTAGCCATTAAAGCAAATAAGCAACTTTGTCAGAACATAAAAATTTAAAGACCCTATATTTTTGGGGCGTTACAGTATGAATGAATTATTATATTGAATGAACTATTATTATGCATGAACTGTTATTTCACATGAATTATTATTTTATGTGAATTGCCTATTCTATGTGAATCGTTTAATTCATGTGAATTGTTATCTTGTGTGAGTTGTGATAAAAGTGAATCGTTTAAGTATGCTTATTTCACCTAACCTGATTGATATGTTTATTTGTAGTATGTTTGAGCACTTATTGAGTTTTCATAAGCTCACCCACTCTTTTATAATAATTTAGCTTGTGAAGAGGTGTGGGAGTAAGTCATCCAAGTGATCCAAATCGAGGCTATACTTGGGTATGTCGTTGTGTTCCCAAACCCAATGAAGAAGGTAATGTGAGACTAAATTATGGGTTTTAGAATTAGTTTTAGTTATAATTGTCAGGTTGTAATTGGACATTATGGACTCTTTAATTAGTTTAATTTGGAACTTTTACTAGTGCTTTAGATAGATGATTGAGTAGTAGATTATGATTGCTTGGTGAATGCTTTGATTAATTGATCGACTAACTCAAAAGTGCATATGGAAAAGCCGTTGGACATTGAGGTAAGACCTAGATGTTAAAGGTGTGTTTTAGAAAACAATTGAATGTTTAGCATGCATGAATGTAAAATTGGGCTAATTACGTAAATTGTTAGTTGCCTACAAACTAATTAAATGACAAATTTTATGAAATTGTGCGTAATGTTTTAATTGATCTTCCGAAACAAGACTTATATGTATAATCCTATAATACTATTTTCAAACCTTGTGAAATGGAGTTTTTTTCCGATATTTTACTATATTATGATTTAAATCTAATTATATGTTTTTAAACAAAACAGTTTTTCAAGTCCCTACAAATATAGCCCTTTTAAAAATACCCTATTGCATGCATGTATGTTTAACTAAAGTTTTTGAGGTAATTGTCTGTTAAATATTAAGTTGTAAATTAGTCTTGTTGTTGATTGTTGATCAGAGTAGCGCAATAGAAGCATGATATTAGGTTTTTATTAAATATTACATGATTAATTGTGTGGTGTAATTGGTTGGTTGGTGTGTTTTGTGGTGGTTTAAATGGAGAGTCACTTTAGTGACTTATGTGATGTTCGAAATTTCGAAACCTTTTTTTTGGAAAGGCCGAATTTTTATTTAAAAACGAAAATGGGAGTCGCTACCAATCTTTTTATTAGGTGTGATCGGGTCACCTTGTAGTTTGATCGTTTTAATAAGATGTTCAATTTATTAAAACAATATTTTTTTACAAAAATCCAGAAAATGGGTTCGGGAGTCGGTTACGTACGAGGAAGGATTAGTATCCTCGTAACGCCCAAAATTGGTACCTAATTGATTAATTCATGTCTTAGTGTCGAAGGTTGAAAACTTGAAAATAGTTTAAAATATGATCCTTCTTTGGACTAATGTTAATTTTACCTAAAAATTGCTTGAATAAATCGAAAAGTATATTTAAGACCCTATCATCTCGAGGCAACAAAATGTCACATCCCGTAAGTTAAGACACGGCACTTTGAATCCTTGAGAATAAGTTTGCCTTTATTTTTATTTGAAATCTTATGTATTTTAATTTTGAAAGGATACTCGGTTGTTCGAGTTCAACGAGAAAATCAAAATCCCATAAATTAGGGTACGATTTCTCGTATCTTCCAAATACGAAACATTTCCTATTTTTGAAAATTTGTTTTGAATAATAATGTCAAATGTAATACTTGTAATAAATACATGAATAGATATTAAAGATAAAGGACTAAATTAAAATGTGAATGAAATTAAGGGTGCAATTTATAATGAATGCATGAATAGATGATAATAATGATAATAGATTGTAACATCCCCAAACCCGGCCCATTCATTACGACCGAATCTGGTTATGTCACTGGGGAAAGTCGGTTGAAAATCTTTCTAATTTAAGATAAAACATTGTAGTTTGTTGAATTTTGGAAAACTTATCCATTGAAGCTTTTGAGTAAAACTTTATTATTAAAACTTATGCATTTTTAAAGCTTTAGTATATGAAAACCGGTTTGAATAAATAGGTTGCAACCCATAAATCATTTTCACCTAGCAACTTAAATTAAATAACCATAGTTAAAGTAATACCAAAATAATAGAATGGCCTTTATTACAAACCAATACTAACATGAAATACTCGAATCAATATTAAGCATAATATAATTAAACTTGATCTTCGGCATGGGCCACCTTGTCCTCTCCGATCCCGGTCCAGCTTTATGCACTACCTGAAACAGTTAAGGAAAAAGGTGAGTCACCAAGACTCAGTGTGCAACCCTTTTTCCCAGATTAGCAAAATATCATATACAAACATAACCATGATCATCATGCATCCAATTAATATGCACCCAACCTAGCCATCCACAACACCTTTCTCTACCCCGTGTGGTACCAAACCACTGGTGGTGCCAAACCACTGGTGACGTATAGTCACAGATGTGATGCCAAATCACTGGAGGTGCCAAACCTCTGGTGTCCGCAGACACGATATCCGTCAATGTGGTGCCAAACCACTGGTGTCCCAAAGACACAAAGTGTGTTACCAAAACACTGGTGACCGAAGTCACAAATCAATTGATGGGGCCAACCCATCGTGTGATACCAAATCACTGGCGTCAATCCCTCAATACCGCCTTGTAGGGCCAACCCACTGTGGTGCGAAACCACGGGGACGAGACGCTGAGGTGCCAAACCTCTGGTGACCCAAAGTCACAAAGTTGTGTTACCAAAACACTGGTGCTCGTCAGCATAAAATATCACTGCCCCCTCCACTCGTACAACCCACATCAACCACTAATATGCATTTTAACAGAAATATACATCATGCTTATTTAGCAACATACATATTGTTTATCCACCATCAAGTATTATAGCACACATATTGGATATACTATGCTTACCAAAAGCATCAACATGACAACTCATAGCAGATACAACATGCTTACCAAAAGCATCACAACAGGGACTTACCTGACCCTTTGCCTCACACCATAATGATATTCAATCCACCTTCCATGGATCCAAACACACACATCATATATAGATACAATAACAGATAAGTGTGTAAATGTGCACACAATATAATAAGCACATAAATTACTAGAAGAGTGTGTGTGTGTACACACCTGGTTACTAATGCGACTATCAACTCCCGTAGATCAAGATCTAACGCACTAGATCCCCCATTCCTTAACACTTTTCGAGCACTGGCCACAACCCGAGATATGCGAGATCAAGCCTTCCCCTACAATCGGCCAGAACTAAACAACATAATCATGCTAATCAACCTCTAAGGGTATAATCGTAATTTTACCTACTAAGGGTATTTTCGTAAATTCACAACTAAAATGGCCTTTTCGAAGGCCTAATGTCACCACTAGCGACTCAGCTACCATTTTCGGTCGTACCGGACGATTGGGCCTAAAACCCGATTTCGGCCCATCCGGGCCCACACGCTCGTGTGGCCCACCTAGCACAAATCTAGCCACGTATATAACTTCCACCTAGTCTAGTTCAACATATACTAACCAATCATGCAATTTACTCATATGGGCCCACGGGCCCATTGGGCCCACTTCGGCACATCGAGGCCCAAGCAGCCCCAACCCACAAGAATACTACTGATGGCCTCAACTATCGCGTCGAAGCCCCACACATGCGCTCGCACGCTTGTATGGCTACTAATGCCGTGTAACCGGTATTTCGGCATTTTGCCGCTCTACAACTAGAGTAGAGAGAGTTACACACCTGATAGGACTCTAGGGCTAATCCGCGCTCCGATCACTCTTGTGCCCAAACGCCCTCCAAGATGTGTTTACTCTCCTCCTAGGATGCTCTTTATATAGCTAGCTCTTCACCTTCATTCTTTGTGTCTTTCCGATGTGGGATCCCTTCGTCAGTAGAGTTTAAATTCAACTGAAACTCTTGCTGTAATATCCCGGGTTAGGGGGCTATTTTTGTCATGGCATGTTCTGCATGTTGTTAGTATGCTATGTTGCTATTTCTATGTTTTCGGGGCTTAATTGTAGGCTAGGAGTATGCTTGAGTGATTGGGTAAATTTTGGCTTTTGGGTGTTAGGTGAAGGGAGCTGAGGAAGCTGGGGTTTAAGTATTATATTTGTGGTTTCATAGCACAAAGGAAGAGCTGGCAAAGTGGCAAGGCATGTGCCACTTGGGAGCTAGGTGTGGCGTCATCTTCAGGTGAGGGAGGTCCAGAGTTCAAGCAGCAGAGTCCCCTTTTTGTCACCTATTTTGGACGGCATGGGGGTAGAGGTAGAGAGCAATTAGAACACTACCTTGGACCAAGTCTACACTTTCAAATGGAGGGTAGAGAGGAAGTTTAGGAGGAGGACTTGGTCATCACATTTGAAATGGGAGGAGTGGAGTGAATGGGGGGATTTGGCCGATTTGTTGGGGGTGTGTGTTAGGGGAGTGGACGGCATAGTGTGGGATTAAGGGGAGGCCGAATGCTTCTTTGCATTTTGGTGTATTTTTTCGGTCACTTTTTGATAGGCTAAAGTGTTCTCTTTTTGTCAAAAACGAACCAATTTTTCTCCATAGAAAATTCTCTTATTTTTTTCCTTTTTCTCACCTCTTGAAACCGAAACACCTAGTCCCTAGTTGCCGAAATTGTTTTGCTTCATTTGGTTGGTGTGTAGCCGAATGCAGGATTGCATTTTTCCTTCTTTCTTCACTTGAGTAAGCCGAAAGTAAAAGTCTTTTCTTGTCATATTTTCTTCCTTGTTGAACCTTGATAACCGAACCTAGCACTCCATCTTTATTTCATTCTTTTTAGCCGAGACTCAAGCACTAAAAGCACATCTTCTTTTTCTTTCTTTCACAACCCGAAACTACCTGCATTCCATTCACTTCTCTTTTTCTCAATTGTCTTTGCCGAAACCAACTTTTGTCTCACACTTCTTTTCTTTCTCTTCCACTCAAGCCGAACATTGGAGGTGATAGACACTTAGGCCGAATCTCTTCTCTCCTAGAAGTCTCTTTTGGCCGAATTTTGGGTGTTGGTAAGCTTTTGGCCGAATGGCCATTCCCCTCATCTCTCAATTGTTATGTTGTTTTGGGTTTTTGAAGAGGTTAACCATTCGTTTTAATATCTCATCTAAGGATAATTATCTTTTCTTTCTTTTAAGGTGTTGGCCGAATATTTTCTCCCTTCTATAGCTCTCTCTCTTGGCCGAATATTTGTGAAGGGTGATCTTGTTTGGTTGATCGATCTTGGGTGTTTGGTAAGTGGTGGTAAGAGGGCATTTTATTAGCCTATTCATTTAGTTTTCATTTAGTCAAACTGCTAAGTATTGATGGTTTTCTTTTAGGAGGTGGCCGTTTGTCAAGAAGAACCATTGTGGTTCAAGTTTGGTAGGAAACCAAACCAGGAGAAGGTAAGGGCTATTCGATAAACCCTTCTTGGTCTAAATGGTTATGGCCGAATGGTTTATGTGTACTAACTCCTATGTTTGGCCGATTCTAGGAGCAAGTCAATTGGGGGACTTAGATCGATTCGTTGGGATCTTTAGACTCGTATTACCAGGTGTGTAAACTAACACACTTCTGTTTAGTAATATGATTGATAACCTGTGTGATGACTAATGAAACAGTGGTGACTGTTATGATACCCTAATGGGTATGTTTCTGAACTCGGGTAAGTCAGTCTCATTATGGTTATAAATTTACTGATGATTTACATGATACCATGGTTGCGGTTATATGTGACATGGGATATGAGATTAGATATATTGGTATGATATGCATGATTGTATGACATGCATGATTGTATGATATGCATGATTACATGAGTATGGTATGTTGATGGGTGATATGAGTGGAGGGAGCAGTGATATTTTGTGCTGACGAGCACCAGTGTTTTGGTAACACACTTTGTGACTTTGGGTCACCAGAGGTTTGGCACCTCCAGAGGTTTGGTACCTCAGCGTCTTGTCCCAGTGGCTCAGTACCACAGTGGGTTAGCCCCACGGATAATTATACGGGATTGACGCCAGTGATTTGGTATCACACGATGGGTTGGCCCCATCACCAGATTTGTGACTACGGTCACCAGTGCTTTGGTAGCACATTGTGTCTTTGGGACACCAGAGGTTTGGCACCTCATTGCGACTTGTCCCTGTGGTATGACCACCGTGGGTTGGCCCCACTTGAGATATGGGATCGTCTGCTAGTGATTTGGTATCACACGATGGGTTGGCCCCATCATCATTGGATTTGTGACTTCGGTCACCAGTGCTTTGGTAGCACATTGTGTCTTTGGGACACCAGTGGTTTGGTACCACAATGACGGATATTGTGTCTTTGGGACACTAGTGTTTTGGTAACACATTGTGACTATATGTCACCAGTGGTTTGGCACCACCAGTGGTTTGGTACCACACGGGGTAGAAAAGGCGATATGGATGGTTAGGATTGGGTTGCATTAATTATGTTGCTATGTATGATGTGTGTTAGCATGTTGTTTTCTTGGGAGCGGGATTTACACACTGAGTCACTCGACTCACCCTCTCCTTTGACATTTCAGGTGACTCGTAGACGCGGACATGGAGCCGGGATGGACTCGGGGTGCACCTGCCATGCTTAATAAAGTTTTACTCAGACTCTACTATTTGGGTACTTTAGTTTAGTTACTTCTAATTGGGTTTTATTTGGATTTGTAAAAGGCCTTTAAAGTTATGTTTTATGTTGTTTACGCTTTAAGTTGATTTTTGACATGCCTTAACAAAGTAACTTGGAATAAATTTTACTAAAACTTGGAAAGATAATGATTTCAAAACTATAACGCACTGGGTTTTTAAACTATACCATCGGGTATCACACTAAGTCTTTTTGATAAACAAATACAACTGGTTTCCAATTCAAACTTGTAGTTCTTCTAAGTTTAAAAGTGTTTTATGTATCACTAAGAAACTAATGAGGTTTTAAATGGTATAAACTCGTTTTAACTACACATTCTGGCAAAGTTTTCAAGATCTCCGGGTTTCAAATACACCAACCGTTTTTCAAACAAGTCTACTCCAATTTGTTTCAAATACAATGTGTTTTCACTCAACTTTTAAACGGAAAATCTAACTTTTCAAAAACGTTTTCCCCGTAGCATACCAGATTCGGTCGTGGTGTCTTGTCCGGGTTTGGGGTGTTACAATTGTGGTATCAGAGCCAAGTTCAAAGGCTCGGCTGTGGGCCTGAGGCCCAAAATGTTTTCAAAAAGGATGTTTTAAGTGTTCTTGGTCTAAATATATGGTTTGAAAGGCATGGCACCGAGTCTCCGGCACCAGTTCGCCCAGGTAAGTACCCCGTACTATTACTTGTGATTTGATTGGATATGATATGATTTGATGACTAGCAATAGTATACTACTTTAGAGATTGAAACTGATAGGATTTTGTGAACTCGCGAGAACAAATCCTCTTTAATATTCATAAGACTTGCTTTTAAAAACAAGTGGAATAAATACTGATGCATAAAATTCTTTAATCAGATACGTAGAAAGATTAGACATGAGCACTCGAGGCGGACGTGGTCGTAACACTCGTGGTAGAGGTAGGGGTAGAATGACGGTTTCTGAGCCCGTAGGATCTGGGCAGGGTTCAGAAAATGAGATACCTGTTCCGCCACCAGCTGGAGGTGGTGAGTTCCAAGATCAGACTGGAGACGACGCGGTGTCACAGGCGATGCTGCGAGTGTTGGAAAGGGTAGCTGGAGCAGGTGGTGGTGCAGGAGTTAGGAAATCTGTTCCTGAGCGACTCCGGGCTAATGGGGCCAAATTCTTTCGAGGTGTATCGGGTGTTGCTCCTAGCACTGCTGAATATTGGCTGGAGGCAACTGAGCGGATTATGGATGATCTGGACTTGACGGCTGAAGAGAAGCTGAAGGGTATTGTATCGCTTCTCCGGGATGAGTCATATCAGTGGTGGCTCACGGTTCGGGACAGTGTGGCAGCAGAGGATTTGACATGGGATTATTTTAGGGCTGCTTATCAAAAGAAATACATCGGAGCTAGTTATATTGACTCCCAGAGGAAGGCATTTCTGAGGCTTGTTCAGGGGAGTAAATCTGTTGCTGAGTACGAGGCTGAGTTCCTGAAGCTGAGTAGGTATGCCAGGGGCATTGTAGCCACTGAGCATGAGAGGTGTGTTCGTTTCGAGGATGGTCTGCGAGACGAGTTGAGGCTGCTGATTGCTCCACAGCAGGAGCGCGAGTTTGCTGTCTTAGTTGAGAAGGCTAAGGTAGCCGAGGGTATTAAGGAGTCAGTGAGGCAGAGTATGGACAGGAGTAGGCTTAAGAGGAGTTTTGGGTCTTCTGGATCGTCGGGTAATCCGCAGAAGAGGGCTAGACCGAGTGGGTAGAATCAGTCTGCTAGGTTTGTTGCTGCTAGGCAAGGACCGCCGCAGTGTAATCAGTATGGGAAATCTCATTGGGGTGGTTGCTGGACTGGTGGAAAAGGTTGCTTCGAGTGTGGTTCTATGGAGCATCGCATAAGGGACTGTCCACGTAGGATGGCCAGGATTCAGTCGGAGAGTCAGGGCCGTAATCAGTTCAGAGGTAATGGACCGCCACCGCAGAGGGGCCGCGGTAATGGCAGAGGTGGTAATGGTTCTGGTCGGGGCCGTGGAGCACCGGGCAGAGGTGCGGGTAGTTCTGATGCCAGACAGCCTGGATTGGTATATGCTGCGAGGCGCCGAGAGGAGGGCGAGGCACCGGACGTCATAACCGGTACGTTCTTGATTTTTGGTACTCCTTATACTGCTTTAATTGATGTGGGTTCGACGCACTCTTATGTTGCCAGTAGTATAGTAGAGACCATGGACTTAGACTCTGAGATATCTTCTAGGCAGATGACTGTGATTAGTCCTTTAGGTCACTCTGTAGTGGTAGATAAGCTGTTTAGAGATGTACCTCTAGAACTCCAAGGGGTAGAATTTGCTGCTGATCTGATGGAACTGCCGTTTGAGGAGTTCGATCTGATTCTTGGGATGGATTGGCTGGTTAAGTACCAGGCGAGGTTGGATTGCGCGGCCAAGCGCATGGTTCTTAAGACGGTTGAGGGTGATGAGGTGGCTATGATAGGTAATAGGAGAGATTACTTATCAAATGTGGTATCTGCTCTGAAGGCGGAGAAGATGGTCAGGAAGGGCTGTGAAGCGTATGTGGTTCATGTGTATGCTTTGGAGGCTAAAGAGTCTGCTGTAGAGAAGGTTCGTACTGTTAAAGAATTTGCTGATGTGTTTCCTGAGGAACTTCCGGGTTTGCCGCCAGATCGAGAGGTAGAGTTCGGGATTGATCTGTTACCCGGGACTGCGCCAGTGTCTATTGCTCCGTATAGGATGGCACCAAAGGAATTGGTGGAGCTTAAGGCTCAGATCCAGGAGTTATTGGATCGAGGTTTTATCAGGCCAAGTGTTTCACCGTGGGGTGCGCCGGTTCTTTTTGTCAAGAAGAAAGATGGTACAATGCGGATGTGCATAGACTACCGCCAGTTGAACAAGTTGACGATTAAAAACAAGTATCCGTTGCCACGGATAGATGACTTGTTTGATCAGCTGAAGGGTGCTGCGGTATTTTCGAAGATCGACTTGAGATCTGGGTATCACCAGTTGAAGGTTAAGGAGGCGGATATCCATAAAACAGCGTTTCGGACTCGGTATGGGCACTACGAATTCCTGGTAATGCCATTCGGGTTGACTAACGCACCAGCAGCGTTTATGGATATGATGAATAGGGTGTTTCAGCAGTATCTGGATCGGTTCGTGGTGGTTTTCATAGACGACATCTTGGTGTACTCAAGGACAGAGGAAGAGCATGATGCGCATTTAAGGGTGGTGCTGCAGATTCTGAGGGAAAAGCAACTCTATGCTAAGTTTAGTAAGTGCGAGTTCTGGCTTAGAGAAGTGACGTTCTTGGGTCATGTAGTGTCGGCTGAGGGGATTCGGGTAGACCCTCGTAAGATTGAGGCAGTTTTGGATTGGAAACCACCTAGGTCAGTGGCGGAGATTCGTAGTTTTCTGGGTTTGGCAGGATACTCCGAAGGTTTGTTGAGGGTTTCTCGTTGATAGCAGCGCCGATGACTAAGTTATTAAGGAAAGAGGTTCCGTTTGTATGGACTGAGAAACAGCAGGAAAGCTTCGATAAGTTAAAGAAGATTTTGACTGAGGCTCCGGTTCTAATTCAACCTGAGGCTGGTAAGGAATACACCGTGTACTGCGATGCATCACATACGGGATTGGGTTGTGTGCTGATGCAAGAAGGTAAGGTTGTGGCTTACGCTTCTCGGCAGCTGAGGCCACACGAGGTCAACTATCCGACGCACGATTTGGAGCTAGCGGCTGTAGTCTTCGCCTTAAAGATTTGGAGGCACTACTTGTATGGAGAGAGATCGATAGTCTACACGGATCATAAGAGTCTGAAGTATCTCCTGACTCAGAAGGATTTGAATTTGAGGCAGCGCAGATGGGTCGAGTTGCTGAAAGATTACGACTGCTCGATTGAGTATCATCCGGTAAGGCTAACGTGGTGGCAGACGCGTTGAGCCGTAAGGTTGTTTCGACTTAAGAGCTTTGTTTGCCCATTTGAGTTTGTATGACGACGGGAGTATTCTGGCAGAGTTGCAGGTTAAGCCTACTTGGGTTGAGCAGATCAGAGAGAAACAGTTAGAGGATGAGGTTCTGAGTGCGCGAAGGGCGCAAGTGCAGAATGGTGGTTTGGAGGGTTATAGTCTGTCTAGTGATGAGGTTCTGTGTTTTCAGGGTAGGGCTTGTATGCCCAAAGATGTTGAGCTGAGGCAGAAGATTCTTCAGGACGCACATAGCAGTCCTTATGCTATGCATCCTGGAGGTAGCAAGATGTATAAGGATCTTAGAGAGCAGTTTTGGTGGCCTGGTCTGAAGAAAGAGGTGACAGGGTTTGTTGGGAAATGTCTGACTTGTCAGCAGGTCAAGGCTGAACATCAGTTGCCGTCGGGTTTGCTTCAGCCTGTAAAGATTCCTCAGTGGAAGTGGGAAAGAATAACCATGGATTTCGTCAGTGGGTTACCGCTTACGCCAAGCAAGAAGGATTCAGTTTGGTAGTGGTGGATCGTCTGACTAAATCAGCTCACTTTATTCCGGTGAGGGTTGACTACTCACTTCAGAAGCTAGCGAAGCTGTATGTGTCAGAGATAGTGAGGTTGCACGGTGTGCCAGTTTCGATAATCTCGGATAGGGATCCCAGGTTTACGTCAAGGTTCTGGAAAGCATTGCATCAAGCTCTGGGTACTCGTTTGGATTTCAGCACGGCTTTTCACCCGCAGTCTGACGGTCAATCAGAAAGGGTTATTCAGATCTTAGAGGACATGCTGAGAGGTTGTGTCTTGGATTTCAGAGGTAGTTGGGAGGAGTTTCTACCGTTAGCCGAGTTTGCCTACAACAACAGTTATCAAGCGAGCATCAAGATGGCACCGTATGAGGCGTTGTATGGTAGGAAGTGTCGCTCACCTACGTGTTGGACGGAGTTAGGTGAACGTCAGTTGTTGGGACCCGAGTTGGTTGCTGAGACCGAAGACAAGGTTAAGTTGATTCAGGCTCGATTGAAGGAAGCTTCGGACCGGCAGAAGTCTTATGCCGATCTTAAGCGAAGAGATATAGAGTTTGCTGTTGGGGATCGAGTTTTTCTGAAGGTCTCGCCTTGGAAGAAGGTCCTGAGGTTCGGGAAGAAAGGCAAGCTAAGTCCGAGGTTCATTGGGCCGTATAAGGTATTGAGGCGAGTTGGACCAGTAGCGTATCAGCTTGAATTGCCAGCAGAGCTTAGTCAGATTCATGATGTGTTTCACGTTTCGATGCTTCGGAGGTATCGTTCAGATCCGTCACATGTGGTATCAGTGGAAGAGATCGAGGTAAATCCAGACTTGACTATGGAAGAGGAACCTGTGCAGATTCTTGATCGGGATGTGAAGGTTCTGCGTAGGAAGTCTGTACCTTTGGTTAAGGTACTTTGGCGAAATCATGGTGTAAAAGAAGCGACGTGGGAACCCGAGGATATGATGAGACAGCAATACCCGCAACTCTTTTGACCAGGTAATTTCGAGGCCGAAATTATTTTTAAGGGGGGTAGAACTGTAATATCCCGGGTTAGGGGGCTATTTTTGTCATGGCATGTTCTGCATGTTGTTAGTATGCTATGTTGCTATTTCTATGTTTTCGGGGCTTAATTGTAGGCTAGGAGTATGCTTGAGTGATTGGGTAAATTTTGGCTTTTGGGTGTTAGGTGAAGGGAGCTGAGGAAGCTGGGGTTTAAGTATTATATTTGTGGTTTCATAGCACAAAGGAAGAGCTGGCAAAGTGGCAAGGCATGTGCCACTTGGGAGCTAGGTGTGGCGTCATCTTCAGGTGAGGGAGGTCCAGAGTTCAAGCAGCAGAGTCCCCTTTTTGTCACCTATTTTGGACGGCATGGGGGTAGAGGTAGAGAGCAATTAGAACACTACCTTGGACCAAGTCTACACTTTCAAATGGAGGGTGGAGAGGAAGTTTAGGAGGAGGACTTGGTCATCACATTTGAAATGGGAGGAGTGGAGTGAATGGGGGGATTTGGCCGATTTGTTGGGGGTGTGTGTTGGGGGAGTGGACGGCATAGTGTGGGATTAGGGGGAGGCCGAATGCTTCTTTGCATTTTGGTGCATTTTTTCGGTCACTTTTTGATAGGCTAAAGTGTTCTCTTTTTGTCAAAAACGAACCAATTTTTCTCCATAGAAAATTCTCTTATTTTTTCCTTTTTCTCACCTCTTGAAACCGAAACACCTAGTCCCTAGTTGCCGAAATTGTTTTGCTTCATTTGGTTGGTGTGTAGCCGAATGCAGGATTGCATTTTTCCTTCTTTCTTCACTTGAGTAAGCCGAAAGTAAAAGTCTTTTCTTGTCATATTTTCTTCCTTGTTGAACCTTGATAACCGAACCTAGCACTCCATCTTTATTTCATTCTTTTTAGCCGAGACTCAAGCACTAAAAGCACATCTTCTTTTTCTTTCTTTGACAACCCGAAACTACCTGCATTCCATTCACTTCTCTTTTTCTCAATTGTCTTTGCCGAAACCAACTTTTGTCTCACACTTCTTTTCTTTCTCTTCCACTCAAGCCGAACATTGGAGGTGATAGACACTTAGGCCGAATCTCTTCTCTCCTAGAAGTCTCTTTTGGCCGAATTTTGGGTGTTGGTAAGCTTTTGGCCGAATGGCCATTCCCCTCATCTCTCAATTGTTATGTTGTTTTGGGTTTTTGAAGAGGTTAACCATTCGTTTTAATATCTCATCTAAGGATAATTATCTTTTCTTTCTTTTAAGGTGTTGGCCGAATATTTTCTCCCTTCTATAGCTCTCTCTCTTGGCCGAATATTTGTGAAGGGTGATCTTGTTTGGTTGATCGATCTGGGTGTTTGGTAAGTGGTGGTAAGAGGGCATTTTATTAGCCTATTCATTTAGTTTTCATTTAGTCAAACTGCTAAGTATTGATGGTTTTCTTTTAGGAGGTGGCCGTTTGTCAAGAAGAACCATTGTGGTTCAGGTTTGGTAGGAAACCAAACCAGGAGAAGGTAAGGGCTATTCGATAAACCCTTCTTGGTCTAAATGGTTATGGCCGAATGGTTTATGTGTACTAACTCCTATGTTTGGCCGATTCTAGGAGCAAGTCAATTGGGGGACTTAGATCGATTCGTTGGGATCTTTAGACTCGTATTACCAGGTGTGTAAACTAACACACTTCTGTTTAGTAATATGATTGATAACCTGTGTGATGACTAATGAAATAGTGGTGACTGTTATGATACCCTAATGGGTATGTTTCTGGACTCGGGTAAGTCAGTCTCATTATGGTTATAAATTTACTGATGATTTACATGATACCATGGTTGCGGTTATATGTGACATGGGATATGAGATTAGATATATTGGTATGATATGCATGATTGTATGACATGCATGATTGTATGATATGCATGATTACATGAGTATGGTATGTTGATGGGTGATATGAGTGGAGGGAGCAGTGATATTTTGTGCTGACGAGCACCAGTGTTTTGGTAACACACTTTGTGACTTTGGGTCACCAGAGGTTTGGCACCTCCAGAGGTTTGGTACCTCAGCGTCTCGTCCCAGTGGCTCAGTACCACAGTGGGTTGGCCCCACTGATGATTATACGGGATTGACGCCAGTGATTTGGTATCACACGATGGGTTGGCCCCATCACCAGATTTGTGACTACGGTCACCAGTGCTTTGGTAGCACATTGTGTCTTTGGGACACCAGAGGTTTGGCACCTCATTGCGACTTGTCCCTGTGGTTTGACCACCGTGGGTTGGCCCCACTTGAGATATGGGATCGTCTGCTAGTGATTTGGTATCACACAATGGGTTGGCCCCATCATCATTGGATTTGTGACTTCGGTCACCAGTGCTTTGGTAGCACATTGTGTCTTTGGGACACCAGTGGTTTGGTACCACAATGACGGATATTGTGTCTTTGGGACACCAGTGTTTTGGTAACACATTGTGACTATATGTCACCAGTGGTTTGGCACCACCAGTGGTTTGGTACCACACGGGGTAGAAAAGGCGATATGGATGGTTAGGATTGGGTTGCATTAATTATGTTGCTATGTATGATGTGTGTTAGCATGTTGTTTTCTTGGGAGCGGGATTTACACACTGAGTCACTCGACTCACCCTCTCCTTTGACATTTCAGGTGACTCGTAGACGCGGACATGGAGCCGGGATGGACTCGGGGTGCACCTGCCATGCTTAATAAAGTTTTACTCAGACTCTACTATTTGGGTACTTTAGTTTAGTTACTTCTAATTGGGTTTTATTTGGATTTGTAAAAGGCCTTTAAAGTTATGTTTTATGTTGTTTACGCTTTAAGTTGATTTTTGACATGCCTTAACAAAGTAACTTGGAATAAATTTTACTAAAACTTGGAAAGATAATGATTTCAAAACTATAACGCACTGGGTTTTTAAACTATACCATCGGGTATCACACTAAGTCTTTTTGATAAACAAATACAACTGGTTTCCAATTCAAACTTGTAGTTCTTCTAAGTTTAAAAGTGTTTTATGTATCACTAAGAAACTAATGAGGTTTTAAATGGTATAAACTCGTTTTAACTACACATTCTGGCTAAGTTTTCAAGATCTCCGGGTTTCAAATACACCAACCGTTTTTCAAACAAGTCTACTCCAATTTGTTTCAAATACAATGTGTTTTCACTCAACTTTTAAACGGAAAATCTAACTTTTCAAAAACGTTTTCCCCCGTAGCATACCAGATTCGGTCGTGGTGTCTTGTCCGGGTTTGGGGTGT